>JAJJWW010006174.1:0-307414 GCA_023531295.1 Papaver armeniacum | reverse complement strand
TTTTGACCCCAATTTTCAGAAAGATGGTTGGTCTTAGAGCTGAGTCCATGATCCCAAATTCCGCTCAAACTCGGGGAGAATGGCAATGTTTCCTTTCCCAACACGACACCTAATGGCACAACCGTGGAGAAATTCAAGGTTGGCCGAGTTGGCACGGGTTCGGGCGATCCACGCAAGGAACATGGACCTGATGAAGTGCGATCAACAACATACTCAACTTTCTTATCGGCCGACATCGAATCACAGTGATTCTCCCATCCCGGAAACTCAAGACCTGGGACCGACGTCTCCCGATGATCGCTCTCAAATTAACAACTTCACCACTAATGAAACCAGAAACTAGGAGGCAGCCGCGTTGGTGGAAATCTTATGTGAAATTATACACCTTTCAAAAGACCAAGAAGCGTAAATATTTGCTATCAATCAAATAGCTCCTAGACGCGTGTTTGGTTCCTTTACGCTCGGAGACTCAAGAATATCCGTCAATAATATTACATTTATCAAGACGACATGATGGCGGAAGAGGGACATAACCGGGCTCTACACGTCATTGCTTTCGCATCAAGGATTCGGAGTTCAAAAGGGCCCTCATCGACACAGAGGCGTCCTCCAATATTATTACTCTCAGAACTCTCAGGATAGCCAAGGTGCGGCCAAGCAAAATTGTACGACAATCTACCATGATGACAGATTTCGAAGGCAACCTAACCAGCACATATGGATACATCAACCTGAATCTATCGGTAAGACCAATCCAGCAGAAGGTAAAGTTCCAGGTAATCGAAAAGGAGCCAGACTACCACATGATACTGGGGAGACCGTGGCTCCACGACAACATGATCATTCCTTCAACATATCACCAGTGCCTAAAGACCACGTTGAATGAAGAAGTTATTCGTATTCCCGCGTCATTATCTCCTTATGCACCAGACTGTGGTATGGAGATGTTCGAACCAAGGGAAAATTCGCGAGACTCGTCAGGCGAATTCCACTGCGCTCCGCTCCCGACGTGGACATCAATCGAAGAAGAGGACAGGCTCACATCGATGTACCAAGAGACCTAATCTCATGCTCTCCCTCCAAAAGAAAAGCACGCCAATTTCCCCTCATCAACGGAAATATAGCCCACACTCATACCAAGCGGGAGCGGGCTTTTATTTCAAGTCATGACGAAAAAGGGGAAACCGTATACCCAGCCGGCCACGTGCAATTAGCGGGGAGATGCCACCCAGTCTCTCCGCCCAATGTAATGCAATCACAAATAGCGAGCCACAAGAGGAAGTGTCGGATGCACCACGACAACCGCAGACGGAACCAACTCCACCACGGATGAACTCGAAGTTGTCAACATCGGGAAGTGAGGAATCTCCACGGCTGTCTCCATCGGCTCAACTCTATGTGCCGACGAACGTGAAAACTTATGGACCTTCTTAAGGAATATCAAGATGTATTCGCGTGTATCGCACGAGGAAATGCCCGGCTTTTGGATGAAAAACTAGTCACTCACCATCTACATGTAATACCGGATCCAAACCGGTCAAACAATCCCCAAGGATGATCAAGACCAAGTTCAAAATTACTAGTCGCTGGTTTCATCAAACCCATTCACCATCCCACCTGGTTAGCCAATGTGGTTCCAGTAAAGAAGAAGAGCGGCCAAATCAGGTGCTGCGTTGATTTTAGGGATCTGAATAATTGCTGCCCCAAGGATGATTTTCCTCTCCCTAACATCGATATGCTGGTAGACGCCACCAGTGGGCATGACATGTTCTCTTTCATGGACGGATACAGTGGCTACAATCAAATAAAGATGTACGAGCACGCACGCAAGTAAGACAGGCTTTTATACTCCTCTCGGAAACTTTTACTATACCGTGATGCCTTTCGGTTTGAAAAATGCCGGCGCCACCTAGCAACGCGCCATGACAAAGAATTTTCCATGATATGATGCATAAACAAGTTGGGACTACGTGGATGAACTAGTGGTTAAATCCAAAACCCGGCGCCCATACGAAGTTCTACGACATGTGTTTGAAAGGTGTCGTGAATACAAACTAAAGATGAATCCTTTGAAATGTGCCTTTGGCGTCTCTTCTGCAAATTTCTAGGTTTCCAAGTGACCGCCGAGGAATCAAAGTCGACCAACCAAAACCCAAGCCACCTCCCAGATCGTGAAAGAACTCCAGCTTCATGGGTAGGGTAAACTACATCCGGCGTTTTATACCGTTTTAGCCTGGGCTTGTTTCCTCATTCACCCTTGATGAAGAAAGGGGCAAGTTTTGTTTGGACGCTGTTGCAACAAGAGTCTTTTCGGAAGATTCAACAGATACTGTCATCTCCAGCCATCATGAAATCTCCTGTACAAGGAAGACTGTTGTGTCTCTACACCGCTTTTTAATCTCTTTGTCGGAGCTCTTCTCGCCAAAGAAGATGATGAAAGAATTGAGCACCCTATATACTACTTCATCGGACTTTGAGGGATGTCAACTCGGATACCTAAAGCGGAAAAAGCATGCCTAGCTCGATTCATTCCATTCTCAAGTTTAGGCATTATTTGCTTTCAAACAAAGTGGTGTTGATATCCAGGGTCCGATCTTGTGAAGTTCTTGCTTTCAAAGCCGGCCTCCGATAGGAAGGCCCAGCCAATTGGCTCCTCCAAATGTCGAGTTTGATATAACGTGCGCTTCCCAAAAGCTATCAAAGGACAAGCGGTCGCAGATTTACTAGCAGCTTTCCCAGGAGAGGGTACCACATCACTGCACAAAGATCTTTCTGGAGAGTTTCCAGAAATCTCTTTTGTCAAAGAAGAGGCGTGGCTACTATATTTCGATGGCTCCGCTACCCCTAGCAATAATACCGGAGGAGCAGGCGTGGTTCTAGTATCCCCAACCGGTGAAGTTTTCTCGCATTATTTCAAGCTAGACTTTCACTGCACCAATAATTCAGCAGAATATGAAGCTTTCGTCATAGGGTTATCATTAGCCAAGCAAGCTGGAGCTACGCGTCTGGAAATAATGGGTGATTCTAAATTGTTGGTTAACCAATTGAATGGAGTATCCGCGCTGAAAGAGGTGACACTGGCCCCGTATAGATCCGAAGCGCAAAAGCTGCTAAATTACTTCGCTGACACAACCATAACGCATGTTGACCGTAGCAGCAACAGACATGCTGATTGCCCAGCCATATTAGCATCAAAGCTGCAGTTCGAAGGTATAGAAGAAACCTTGACGGTGAAAAGACGAACCATACATGGCTTTCGCGATCTAAGGAGACTAAGGCCAACGACTGGAGAACACCAATTGTTCAAGAAATTAACAACTCGCTTACTCAAGGGAAGGTCAGTCTCAAAACCTTACAAAACTTCTTCATGCTTCACGGGATGCTGTACCACCAGAACCCAGATGGTTCCCTGTCAAGATGCCTCGGAGATGAAGAGGCGCGGTGGCAAGGCTTAACCATATTCATAACGAAGTTTGCGGGCAAATGTTGGTGGTAACACTTTACCGTCGTCTGCAACGCCTTGGCTACTACTGGCCAGAAATGGAGACTCAATCTCGTTTGCTCCAAGGATCTTGTTCCAATTGCCAAACACCGCCGCATCAACTGGAAGTTTTCAATATTAACCACGCTGGGGACTGGCAGAAGCCGTACGTCAGTTATCTTCGCGACGTCGTACTTCCTACCATAAGAAGAGAGATGCAACCATGGTAAAGCAAATATCCAAGAGATTCATACTCCACGAAGGAATCCCGTATCGTAAAAAGCTTTGGGGGAGACTTATTACGATGCCCGGGCGAGCAAATCCCAATTATGCCGAAAGAAATGCACGAGGTGAGCACCAAGGGAAAAGGGAAGTTGTTTCTCCAAATACACGAGCGATACTACTTTGGACGACCATGGAAGACGACGCGGTGCTTTTGTTCGAAGATGCCACAAATGTCAAATTTACGGAAATATTATTCACGCACCCTCTACTCCACTTTGCATTCGATAAGTAGTCCGTGTCCGTTTATATCCGGGGACTCGACATCATCGGGAAGATCAACCCGTCATCATCAAAATAACATGAGTATATAATAACAACTTGAATATTTCACCAAATGGGTTGAAGCCATTCCTTTACGAGGGACTACTGGAGCCACAATTGCAGGCGTTCATCAAGGAATATATCATTTGCCATTTTGGTGTGCCTATACACATCATCACCGACAATGGCACTCCTTTCGCCAACAAGCAAGTACGGGAGTTACTTGAAGAATATGGAATTAAACAAGTTTTCTCCACCATTTACTACCCCCAAGGAATGGGCGAGGCCAAAGCAACAACAAGACTTTGATTCGAATCCTCAAATGGACAATGCACATAACCCTCGAACATGGCATGAACAGTTATCCATGGCACTTTGGGCATATCGAACATCACCAAGGAGCTCTCTTTGGTGCCTCCCCTTACTCTCTCGTCTCACAGCGTGACGACATTCTCCCAATGATAAAAATAAAATCCCGTCGGCCAGGATTTCCGAGGCAAGTGGAGTCCAATGAAATGAAGCCAAACATCGAATGCCGGGGTAGCGGAGCTAGACACTTTGGATTCTAGAAAGGGCTAAAAGCGAGAAGATCACGCGCAAGCATACAAAATAGAATTTCCAGCATATGACAAAGCGGTGAAACCTCGGAGTTTTTCAAGTAGGAGATCCGGTGTTGAAGACTGCCAAACACATCCAACGAGACATATCGGCTCAAAATTCTCCCAAAAATGGGAAGGGCCTTATGTGGTCACCAAAGCGTACAAAATGGATACTACAAGGTCATCAAGGAAGATGGAGGCAAATTGGAAACAATCATCAATGGAAAATGGCTCAAAGCATACTATGCTTAACTATTGCCTCACCCCTCGCCATCTCATAGCACGTCTAGCCAAGCATTTTTTCCGTTTCCTTCACATCCCAGTTATCAAATTTCATTTAATCAAAGCACATTAATGAAAATTCTCTTATTTCCCCAAATCCAATACCCAAAAAAAAAAAAGTTCGAAACTCAGAAGGAAAACCAGGTGTTTCACAATTGCATAACTCAGAAAATCCCATCCAATAGATTTTAGTTCCTTGAAAGCATCATCTTCAACCTGTTTTGATATCTTTCAGTCATACTCTTCAAATCTTGGATTGCCTTTTCCACCTTTTGGGATTCCACGATCAGAGCCTTCTTCTCTTCCAAAATGGCTTTTGAGGCAGGAACAACTTTGGCAAGGATACCGGCTCTATCAACCTTCACGATGTCAAGATGATGCCGCAACCAACTTACGTTAAACTCAAGGGATTCACGGGTAGATGATGTCATTGTAGAAGTGGTAAATAAGAGATTCGTTCAACTCGGGCTTGTAAAGGTTTGATTTAAGAAAATACTAAAAATAAAGAAAATATATATACAAGGTTTGTCACAATTTCGAGAGATACTGAGACTCGGGATTCCACCATAAACTCATTCATGCGATTCATATATTTATTCCAAACAATTATAGCTCAAATAAAATATTGACTTTGTTTCTTTGCCAAGGTAGATTTTTGAAAAGCAACGACTGTATATCTAAAGCATGGGATATCAAAAGACTTAACCTAAGTATAACCCATCAATTGAAATCACAACCATTCAATAAAAACCTTAAAACAATTAACAATCCATGCAAAAAGTCATGAAAGAATTAAATATAATTACCACACGCATGAATTATGGATTCCTCCGTCATCCCATTGTTGGGGTTTAGCTCCTCATATTATTCACGTGCTCAAAATAATTGTTCATAGCTCAAATAGGTGAAAAACAAGAGAAAACTAATAAAGCGGACAGTTTGCAACAGCTGTAACATGGCAAAACAAACAGCTCTTACAACGGGTGGTGAACTGTTACAGAGAAAAGATGACAAGCTTATGATATATGTGATCTAATATTGTTGAACAACGATACTTCTTTTGTGTTGTTTGAATACGACTGCCTCTGCGAATGTTCCCGTCCGCCCAATGTTCTTCAGCTCGTCTTCTTCTTCATCAGCAGAGAAGATTCTCTGCAACTTCTTCTTTCTTCCTCTACAACCTCCCTTAGGTCCCCAAAAATCTCGACCCACTCCTTGACAACTCCCAGAACCTCTATTTATCCACAACATGCCCCTAAATCCCCCCGAACAAATCCGAAATATTTCTTTCAACTTTCAGCGGAAGTCACGGGGTTTTTCTTATCTGTTGGCTTATTTACGCGTTCAAGAGTTGTAAAAACTCTTTCCAAATCTGATAGAACCAAATATAACAAGAATGTACCTTTCCCAGTTCACGTAACTTCCAAAGATATCACCATAATCCCGATAAGTTATCTCTTTCCCTGTGTTGATGAAAGTCCTAAGTGATCTTCCCTTTTTTACGTGCACGAACCATATAGCCTCCCTGTTTTGTCGAGACAGGTACGTAGCAATCCAAATCACTGAAAAACTCCGACTAAATCTCTTTGAAACTTTCCCATAAAAGTCGAGAAAATTCCTCCACCCCCGTTTGCCGTGAACCGATTATCCACCAAATGTACTCGATCCAAACACATGTACCAACCCCTGTTTGGTCAACTTGAGTCCGGCCCAACACAAATCCGAGATTGAATCTCGTTAGAACTCTGCCAAATTCGAACCCTAAATTATGCCCGTGTGTGAACTTTTCCGCCAAATTTCGGGATTTGAAATGTTGAAGAAAACCTCCCCCTATCCAGTTCGGGTCTGCCAATAGTAGTTGCCCTGGAAATGGATGCCCATTATCCATCCGAGGGGTGCCTTTAGCAATTCCTCTTGGGGTGCAAATATGACTTTTCTGGGGTGCCTCCAATGTATTCTCGGGGTACCTTTAACACATCTTATGGGTTCACTTTTTGAGCCAATTTTGCCGCATAATCCTATTTCTCCAAAAACACCTACAAAGACACAAAAAGCCATAATAAATACAAAATCGAGCACTAACAATATATACAATTGAGATTATATCAGACACAAAAATTTGTCTATCAAATACCCCCAAACTTATTACTTGCTAGTCCTCGAGCAAATCAAATCTAAAAAATAAAATCCTAACTCACTGTCGCAGGCAACTTCAGTTGCATTTAGCGTATGCAACAAGCCTTTAAACCCCTAGGTGGCCCTAGTGGCCGAGTTATAGTCTCGGGAGGGCTTATAAGAGATATACCCACAAAACCTTTACACTCCAGACCCTAGCTATCTACGCAGAACCTTGGAAGGCACTAAAGAATCTCCTTGGTTGGCGTACTTATTGACTACAGGAGGAAGTACCCTGATGCGAAATTCCAATTGTTGTACACGAGTTTGCACTCAAGCATACTAAAATTCATATATAAGTCACAGAGCTCTACTCAGATAGTTTCTGGACATCATAACCGGAGTCAACCAATCACATGGCTAGATTAAGAAGATGGATGTAGAGAAAAACGTAGATGGTTTTGATGTTGACTAAGGTGAACGGTGTTTCCCATATCTGTCTGAAGGCCACTGCCAAAATAAACCTATCCTAATGGACTGAGATATTGGTCTGGACTAATATCAACACACTGGCATATACAAGGGAACCAATGGTCAATAATCCTAACTCTAGGTCAACACAACTGGCATATACAAGGGTACCAGTGGTCAACTTTATTAAATTTCTGGTCTCAATTTTTTTTTCCACATTTCATAATAATTCTTTTGTTTTTTTTTTCTTTTTCACATTTTCCATTTTTTTTTTGTATCTCAATCACTCTATTTCACCCTAGCAGTGGTAACAACTTGATTCGTGAGCCCCACCTAATCACTTAGAAAAACATATTTTAAAGAAAACAAAATAAAAATAGAAGTGAAAAGGATTCAACGAGATATGGCGAAACTACCATATTTTTTCTTTAATTCTAACACCGAGCTCACGTGCTTTTATGAATAGACTCTTTAGATGTTTCCATCTAATCGTTTGTTTCCTCAAATCCTACAACCAAGATGCTTCCATCCACTTAGATTGGTTAGTACCATCCCTAATAAGCATAAATTTCTAGGCTATGGAGTTTAATAATGCAACTAAAATGTTTCTCCCATACCCCAAACTTAAATCTAACATTGTCCTCAATGTTCTAAAGATAAAATTAAAAGCATGAACAAGGAGAAAATGTTACCATTTGAAGTAAAAGAGTTAAGGAAAGATATTACCGTGTCGCATGAATATTGGGTTACCTCCAAAGAAGTGATAAGTTTAAAGTCTTCAAAGGACTAAGAAAGGATTAGTCACCTTATAAAATCATAAATTAATAGCCGAAATATCTGTGGGGTCATCAAAACCAAATAGAGCTATCACAAGTAAAAGGAATCTGCAACATGCCAAGAAAATTAACAAATAAAGCACACCCTTGTCTAGTTTCTGTTTAAGACAACTACATCTAGGCGTGGTTCGGGTTCGGGCTCTATAAACTCTGGTCGAGATAAAATATTTTCATGTCTTTGGAATTCCTCAAAGCTAAGATCCGGTTCAGGTTGTAAAGTCTGTAAAAACTCAAATAAGAACTTAGAAGCACATAATAATAACTTGAATAATTGAGGATCCTCTAAGTCAATCAGGCTTTGACTCACACATTGACCACAATGAGAGTAGTGGTCATTCTTAAGCAAATGTGTCGTTTCTATTCTCCTAAAATAATTAGGTTTGGTCTCGAACTTAATAATCGACACATTTTGAACTCATACATTCCACAATTGGTTGAAAAATATTTGGTGGGAAACCAAAATCAATCTGGGTATCATATCCCGGGCTAACCACATCAACCTGAGGATGGGTTTCTAACAACCGAACTTCCCTATGGACATCACTAGGTTCGGAAAACGTGTATGAAGATAATATTTTAAAATGGTTGAGGCACATATGTCAAGTCCCAAGTGAGGGACCTTTCTAAGAGTTAAGGCACATGGAGAATGATAATCACCCCCAAACTTAGAGTTTTCGGTGTCTCTAGAAAGACTAGTCACAACTTTCCTAATTTCAAGGTCATCGATTCCCGAAAATGGTCAATTGATTCTTCTAAGTCGGGTTCGACTCCGTCATCCCGGTGTTTGGGGTTTAGTTCCTCATATTATTCACGTGCTCAAAATAATTGTTCATAGCTCAAATAGGTGAAAAACAAGAGAAAACTAATAAAGCAGACAGTTTGCAACGCTGTAACGACGTTACAAACAGCTCTTACAACGGGTGGTGAACTGTTACAGAGAAAAGATGACAAGCTTATGATATATGTGATCTAATATTGTTGAACAACGATACTTCTTTTGTGCTGTTTGAATACGACTGCCTCTGCGAATGTTCTCGTCCACCCAATGTTCTTCAGCTCGTCTTCTTCTTCACCAGCAGAGAAGATTCTCTGCAACTTCTTCTTTCTTCCTCTACAACCTCCCTTAGGTCCCCAAAACTCTCGACCCACTCCTTGACAACTCCCAGAACCTCTATTTATCCACAACATGCCCCTAAATCCCCGAACAAATCCGAGAATATTTCTTTCAACTTTCAGCGGAAGTCACGTGGGTTTTTATTCTCTGTTGGCTTATTTACGCGTTCAAGAGTTGTAAAAACTCTTTCCAAATCTGATAGAACCAAATATAACAAGAATGTACCTTTCCCAGTTCACGTAACTTCCAAAGATATCACCATAGTCCCGATAAGTTATCTCTTTCCTGTGTTGATGAAAGTCCTATGATCTTTCCTTTTTTACGTGCACGAACCATATAGCCTCCTGTTTTGTCGAGACAGTGCGTAGCAATCAAATCACGGAAAAACTCCGACTAAATCTCTTTGAAACTTTTCCATAAAAGCGAGAATATTCCTCCACCCCTGTTTGTCGTGAACCGATTATCCAGCCAAATGTACTCGATCCAAACACATGTACCAACCTGTTTGGTCAACTTGAGTCCAGCCAACACAAATCCGAGATTGAATCTCGTGAGAACTCTGCAAATTCGAACCTAAATTATGCCCGTGAACTGTGAACTTTTCCCGCCAAATTCCGGATTTGTAATGTTGAAGAAGACCTCCCTCTATCCAGTTCCAATCCATAATAGTAGTTGCCATGGAAATGGATGCCCCTTATCCATCCGAGGGGTGCCTTTAGCAATTCCTCTTGGGATGCAAATATGACTTTTAAAGGGTGCCTCCAATGTATTCCCGGGTACCTTTAACACATCTTATGGTTCACTTTTGAGCCAATTTTGCCGCATAATCCTATTTCTCCAAAAACACCTACAAAGACACAAAAAGCCATAATAAATACAAAACAAGCACTAATAATATATACAATTGAGATTATATCAGACACAAAAATGTGTCTATCAGTAGACACCATGTTTTCCCACTTTTCAATAGTTGATTATGTGACATCGCGGATGGATGTGCCTTCCATTTCAACAATCATGGGTAGGAGACAGTTCATTGTGGTAACCAAAGCAGACGAGCAATGCTTCACCACGTCCCTAGTAGCAATATGGCCATATCTTCTCCATATTCTAGTGTACAGAGTCACAAATTCCTTTCGCACTAAGAATTTACCAACGCTTCGATAGCTAGAAGATAAACACTTCATGCGGACTTCGAATGAAAAACATGCATTAGGATATTCATGGAAAGATATACCCAAATTAGCATTTTCCAGATCTACAGCGATTGGTGTGCTCAGATTCGAAGAAATGGGGGTGGTTACATCATCATCATCGACAACGGTCGCATGTTCCAGATAGATATCTCTGCACAAAAGGAACTCTTGTCTCACTCGTTGATGGTAACAAACAAATATCTATTGGTCAATAAAAATGTACCGGTATGATCTTCTTAACTCGGATGATCCGGATGGAGGAGTTGTCGCGGAATCGGGCGCTGCGTTTGATGAAGAATCTAGCTGGCTCGAAGATGATTCACTTATGCTCGACATGATGAAGGAAATATGGATTCAACAGAGAAAGTCTTTGTCTTGAACTAAGATAACCTAATTGCACCAAAGATATATACTGCGAAACCCTAAAGAGAAACGGATGCCGAGCAAACACAATGGGTTTACTCGGCGGCCAAAAATCGACCTCGACCAGATGAATTCCCTCGTCGAAACCCTAATGTGGAACGGGAGAAAATGGTCAGATATCCAAAGGAACGCCTTCTTCACCGCTCAAAGCAGCACAACCTCTGCGCGCTCCACCATACAAGCCGCACGATCTCCGCCCGCTCCACAGCAATCTCCGCCATTCAAAGCAGCGCCACCTTCACCCTTCCAAGCCAAGAATCATCTCTGCCCTTTCTGCGATGGCTCCATCTTCGATGTTCGGTAGCCAAAATTCAAAGTGTTTTTTCTACCGTTCCACGGACATCACCAAAGTGGCGCCATCTTAGTCGTTCAAAGCAGCGCCATCTCCACAAGCCAAGTGTATATGAGGCAAAACGAGTTGCTGGTTTTTACGGAATTAAGGAGACGACCGTGCGGAGGAAACTCCTTGAACCGAGTGAACTGTCAAACCTCACACAGATGCACTGCAAGAAGGGAGTGCTTTGAATTCGAGAGATCAATCTGTAGGACTCCGGCCTAAACCAAGACAATGGCCGTTCCAGAGTCAATTCGGTCACAAGAGAGGATGAGTCGATCTGTATGAGGGAAGCTGAGAAATGTGTGAGATCAATGGTGATCGAAGATTGTAGGTGTGTTATGTATTATGCGTAAAGAAATAAGATAAGCTTTGATTGAATTTGCTCTGTTGAGAGTAATTGCTCAGACGTTGAGATGTTAATTTCTTGTTGTCTGTTTTACGTAAGATTGTCCTCTTTTGAATCATGATTCAGAAACTTATTTATAGTGCTAGAATTGTGAAACACCTTGATCCCATGAAGTGTGACAGTTGCTGGAGTCAAAGAGTGAGGAAGTGGAAATCGTGTTAAAACCAGTTGCTCATCGTGCGAAGACTTGGTTGATTTTCCATCCACTACTTTGCTAACTCTTTCAACTGATTGCACACCTTGGTCACATTCTCGTCGTGTGTATGAACACACGTATCATATACCGCCAGACCAAAACCCTAGTTAATATCCCCCCCATGTAACACGATTGATGTCTCGTGATTGTGGAGTCTGCAAGGCAGATGTGTATTTAGTTAGTCAGTTGCTGACTTCATGGGACGATGAGTCCTTGTATTGCTGAGTTGAAAGTGATTTGCAAATGTTTTGAGACTCATGAATTGAACGTGTCTGTTGAGACAAAGGTATAATTCTCAAGTAGATGTTGATAGTTAAGGTGAGCAAATATTGCTCATTCGATGGATTGTTGAATATTGATAATTGAACCAATATCCCTTAGTCTGAGCAAATGTTGCTCATTTGATGAATTATTGGTAGCAGGACCAAATAAAATATTAAATTAAAATACTGGCAACTGAACCGAGTATAATTAATAAAATGTTGATCATGGGATCAACGCAAAATTATTAGCGTTTGTATCTGGAACTACGAACCTTGGACTCGAAACCCTAATTTGATCAATTGATAGTTTATTAAAAATCAACCATGGAGTGAAGGAGGGACCGGCTACATAGGATGATGGATCGACCATGTAGCGCCCAGATGCTCAAGTGAGAAAATTCCAAAGTCTCTTGAAGACTTGCTGAAAGTATGATTAAATGCTGGTTTAATCATTTATTAAAATAATGCTCGTCTGAGCCTTAGGTGATAAAACCTAATTAATTATGAAGAGATGAGGGACCGACCAAGGGGTCATGAAATCATCCCTGGTTGGTCACGGACCGTATGACGATCGTTTTATGAAATTCCAAAATTGTTTGGAAGAGTTTGAACCTAATGTGAACAAATTAGGTCAAATGATGAAAGTATGAGGGACCGGCCCCTTGCAAGCCAAAGAGCCAACCTTGGTCGGTCAAGGTAATATGCTCATGTCACCAAAGTGTCCGCGTCTCGATCCCCGAGAATTTTGATATTTTTAAAGCGTGCATTTGAGCAATCATTTGAGAAAATATGAAGAAATCAAGGTTTTGCTCAAACTGAGGAAACTTCATGAGATGAAGGAAATAATAATAATAATAAAATGAGGGAATCATGAAGTTTGGGACCGGCTATGGCCAAGGCATGGCCGACCGGCCAATGAGCCCGGTCCCATGACACTTTTCCTAATTTTATGTTGTTTTCATGATTTTAAGGAAATATCATGAAATCAATGAATTTGTTGAAACCAAGGAATTTCCTTGAAGTGAAGGAGTTTCCATGAGACGAAGGAAATAATATTAATAATAATAAAATAAGGGCGTGTGTGACCGACTAGGGCATGGTCGGTGGCTAGGGCCCTATCTCCGTGAGTCTTCCCTAATTTTATATTATTTTCATGATTTTAAGGAAAAATCATGAAATCAAGGAGTTTGTTGAAACTAAGGAGTTTTCCTTGAAGTGAATGAGTTTCCATGAGATGAAGGAAACAAATAATATTAATTATAAAAAATAGAGGGCGTGTGGGACCGGCTTTGGCATGGTCGTCCGGCTAGGGCCCGGTCCCGTGAGTCTTCCCTAATTTTATATTATTTTCATGATTTTAAGGAAATATCATGAAATCAAGGAATTTCATGGGATGAAGGAAATAATAATAAAATAATAAGGAATGCAAGGTGTGGGACCGGCCACAACTAGGGCATGACCGGACGGCTAGTAGGCTCGGTCCCGCGATACCTTTCCTAATTTTTATTATTTCTTTGATACGGAGGAAACACCATGAAATTGAGGAGTTTCCTTAAAATGAAGGATATTTGTTCAAATGAAAGGATTTTCATGAGATCAAGGAAAATAATAAAAATATGATAAAATATAGAATTGGACGTGGGACTGGCCATGGCATGACCGGCCGGCCGGTGGGTCCAGTCCCCTTGCGCCTTAGCTAATATTTTACTATTTATTATTTTTCTTCCTATTTTGCATAGGTTCATCGTTCCTTCGTATTTTGGAATGCTCGTTCGTGCATCCAGGTGCTCGTTTGTGCGTTATTGCTGAATACACTTGCACCATTTTGGTCGGGGCTTACTCGATAGTGGCTCAGATGCCCGTACGTTGAATATTTATCACTAACTCATGGAATTCTCTTTGGGAAGAACCACGAATTGAAGTAATGAAATATTATGAAAAACAAAGAATATTTCCGAATATTCAGTTAATGAATTTAAGGATTAGAAATAATTAATTGATGGCTCTATACTAGCAGGCATGCTGTCTAGGAGCATTATTTGTTTGAGAATTGAGTGATATGAGCTTGTTGAAGCGTCATATTTATTATGTATAATATAGTCAGGGAAAACACGTTGTTGCATCCTGAAGATGTTATCGCTCTATACTAGTAGGCAAGTTTGTCTAGGAGCCGTCAATCATAATGATTCTATACACATGTCTTTTATATAGTCGGGGAAAACATTGTTACATCACAAGACGTTATTGCTCTATACTAGCGGGCAAGTTTGTCTAAGAGCCGTCCAATCGTTCGATTCTATATAAAAGTAATTACTGAAATTGCTCAGTATTCATGAGATATGCCGTTGCTCCAGTTGAGAGACTGAATATTCACGTATGCTCTGAGAGACAATATGCTCAGTCAGAGATTCTTGTGGCATGATCTTTCATGCTTCATCTGATTGCTGGTCAGGACCATGTACAATTATGGTTTTACGATTTTAGCCTTTGTCGAAAATCCACCATTTACATTAAGTCCCCTGCTTAGTGAGGGACAGTCATGTTCCTCAGTCAGCACTGGATGATGATTTTCCAGTTACAAACAAAATAAGTAATTGAACTTAGTCGTAAGATAAGATGTTACCATATTTTCGATTGCGCAAGCGAACCGTGGCTTGAACGAAGATCCCAATGGCATGATAGAGTGTCATCTAACGAGCATAAAGTGGTGTAGCACCGCCTTTTTTTATTTCTTTTTCAGAAGTTGATAACTTGTTCACGAGTTGTTCATGTTAAAAAAATATATACATATGCATGTATAGACGTGAGTTTTGTAAAAACCCTTGTTTTAGGAACAGACGTTCGTTCGATCGTTAGTTTAAGAAACTAGCAATAATCCCAAATGTAGGAGAGATTTTTTTTTTTTTTAAATATGTGAGATTTTAATAAACTCTCGTTACAAAAGTGGATGCTTGTACGAGAGAAAAAGTTTTTTTTTTTTTTTTTTTGAATAGACGTGCGTCTGTTAGTAAAAAAATTGTCTACGAGCTTTCATGAAAAAATTTATTTTCGATATGTAAGATTTCACAAATTTTTGAAAATATACTCTCGAGGGAGCTAAAATAATATATATATATATATATATATATATATATATATTTTTCAAATTCACGTCAAAACATATTTTTGTAAAATCAATGTTTTGATTTTGAACAACTGTTGAAAGTAGACAATTATGCATGGTGAAATAATGTCTGTATGTGAGTTTTCACAATTGTAGAATGGACGTCTGTCCAATTTTTGAAAAACCAGTGGATGTTAAAATTCACATGGGTTGTTCACGGTTTTATGAAAATCAAGTCATGATTTTGAATAATGAATTTTGCTCTTCTTTGCAGGTTTGAAGGAACGAGCAAGTTTTCGAAATTCTGACGTTATAATCACTACAACTAGTGAAATTGTAAATAGGTAAGAGTTGGATTGTTACCATTTTTGTTGCGTGTGTGTTATTGGTATATCCATGAGTCCATGTTTTTCGCCTCAGATAATGGTGACTTCCAGTTACAACCACCCTTCCTCTTCTTCCGAGGAACGCTACGAAATATCAAATCAAAGATGAATACTTCTTAGAGTGGTTCATGCTAAGATATATGCTTTCTTGGTCTTAGCAGATACGGAGGGAAAGCATGATGAAATATCACAGAAGAAAAGAGTTGAAGATGAAAAAGCTCATATCTCATCAGCAGAAGCACTGCCGACTTGCAAGTGAGACTATCGGTCAAGATGAAGTTCGGCCTTGTGTTGACTGTGTAGCTCCTGATTCAGATGTGGATGAATGAAGAATTTCGTCATCAGAAAATTCAGAAGTTAGGTCTTCATTGAAATTGCTGTAGAATCTTCGTCCGATGTCGGATTTTTGTGATCTACCCATGTTTCTTCATCCCCAGAAAATTTCCAAGCTTTAACATAGAATCTTTCGGCTTTTGAGAACGTTTAAGGGCCGAAATTGACGAAGCAGTAAATTTCCAGGAGGTTTTCAGGAAATTTTCACTGTCATGCGAGTCAAAGTTTTGGCCACATCTTTTTGATTGTTTCTCCAATTGCCGTGAATTTTGGATATGTTGTAGAGGATATCCATACGAAGAGAATGGTACATGAATCATCCCTAAATTCTTCACCATTTCTTCCAGCTCGCTGCTTTGTGTGGGACAGTGTAAAATCATCTCAGACGAGCTTGTTGTAAAACACTCATGTTGTGTCTTTAGATCATTAGCTTATGTCTTGAACGGTCGGTGAAGGATTTTAATGTCATTGATTCATTTAATATCAAGACCCCTTGATTGATACATGAGCATGGTGCTTGCAGTGCCGTCTTGTTTCTGTCAGTCGTAGAAACATCACTTCTGAAACCCTGGTCACAGGACCATAACTGAGGTTGCTCTCAAGAGGGGATGATGTAATGATCATGGTTGCATGTACCGGTAGTAGTTCCTTTTAAGATGAATGATTAGCACTGGATATCCCAGCGCCACGAGTATTGGATTGTGAAATTGATCATCATGATCAGTGGACCGTTAGTCCCCAGTATTTTGTTAAATCTCTCCTTTTCGTTTTCCCTTCTTCTGGCAAGACCTAGATAGAGGACCCGGGTAGAACAATCGATGTAAAGACCCAGGTGGTAGAAGTTGGAGGTACCTTGATGAAGGACTTAGCGAAAAGACCTGGTGGATATCGATCGACTGTAGAGGTTATGAATCCCGTCCACGATTTTCTGTTTGCATGCTGTATGCTCTGGAAGCTGTAGGAACCTCATACGACATCGGAATTCGATGCTTGACCCAAAATTTTGAAGCTAGGAGACTGAGTTATCATATGAGAAAAGAATCATTCAATTTGTAGTTATGTAGGTCACCCAACCAAGCATGCATATTTGTAATTTGTACTCCCGTACAGAATTTTCAGATTTCATAGTCCTGGCAATAAAGGCCATATCTTTCAGCTCGTATGTTCGATTGATGCGCCCTTTTGGTATGTTGTAGAAGAGACATAGACGAACAGTTTTCGTTGAGGAAGAATTATCCCATTCCTCACCCATTGGTAAGTTTTTGTAAACCCATGGCCTGAAATGTGTTGTATCTCTTTTTGTAGAGGCGATGAGAACATCTTGTAGAAGACTTTAGCTTGTGCCCGTCTGTCGTGCAAGCTTTGGGAATACATACATGTTAACATGTTTTAATGTCTACACATCTTGATGTGAATCGTTAGGGCTTGAAAAAATACGATCCATCGAGTAACGCTTCAGAGAATAGATAGTTGATGAAGCGGGATGTTGCTCATAAAACCGTTGTAGATGCTGAGATCACGAATGATTACGCTCCAAAGATCCTTGTCGATGCTGAGATCATGTATGGTGTTCCTCTAAAGATTATTGCTGATGCTAATACCATGGTTGAAGTTGCTCAAAGACCGAAAAGGCTTGAACCATGATTATAGATATAATCTTTGCTCCTCCATCCAGTGAGCCTTTTACATTCACGAACTAGATAATGAGTTGAGCATTCCTAAGATGAAGGTGTACTGAGAGTTCAACCTGAATGCTCCTGAAAGCATAACTTTCCATGAACTGGCTTCGTCAGTTAGTCGTCGTTGTTGCGGTAGATAGTAGCAGCAATTTTCATACTGGATGTGATTGGTGAAGAGAGGAAGTTCCTCAATCATGCAGGGGCTTGTGATGTAGAGAAATCCCATTCATGAAGTTTCACGGGATCACCTCAGGTTTCCCAGTGTATGTTGAAGGAGTTAGTGCCATCAATGTATGAATGATGTTGCATCTGCTTCAGAAGTCTTATCATGGGGATAATGAAGACTTATCAATTATAGTTCATCTATGTTGATCGTCTTGGTATTGAATCAGTGTGCCGTTAATAATACTCGTGCTGAAGTTAGAGGTGTCTGATGTACTCTTTGATTGGGAGTACAATTTGAAGGCTTCTAAGAATAAGGCACCGAGAGATGAACGGTTTTTGATTTTCAGTTGGCCTTGGAAAAGTAGGTGATTGATAGTTGTAGGGATTTTCTTTTGGTTTTATAAAGATTTTCATTTAAATAAACTGATGTTGATTGCTGAAAGAGATTCAATTACTGAATGCAAGTATTGCATATGTTTTGGAGGGATTGATCAAAACACGAGTAAATTAAGAAAATATTGCTTCAAACTTCAGATGCTTGAGGGTCAAAGCATCAGATCCCTTAAGAGAATGTCTTAGGCATGATCGTCTTGGCCCTGAATATCTTCGGTTCGGCTTTTCCTTCATTAGTCTTCCAACCTGTGAGATTTCATGCTCGTACAGGCGTCAGCACTTTTCCATAATTTGGCGGTGGACATTCCTGAATGCGGAACAGGAGTACATCCAAGACATTCCTTGTAATGATTGCATATCATCTCTAAAATGAACATTCCAGTGAGATGCTCGATTCGAAGAGGTGCGACCACTTGGTAAAATATTGTTGTGGTGAAGATATCCATTCATGACGTCTTGCAATGGCTAAGTTGTTAGCAAAATTGAGTCCCCATGCTAGGAGAGCATGTAGGAGAATATATGATATGGACATAGGAGGAATGAGACTTGCCTGAGTGCATAATATTTTGATAAATGTCAATGCACCTCCTTCGGGTTCTTGTTTCAACCTCATCAGAAATTCCTCCCAGTGCCATGACGACGGAGCGCTCACCAAATCCCCTGGATCGAACCTTCTTCATTGGAGAGATGTGAAACCAAAGGCGTTTTGTCAGTAGCCATCTTTTCAGCATGGATCCATGTCCGAGTATCAAGTCATATCCTGGATCTTCCTTGACTATGAAAAACTTGGCTTCTGTCTAGGTTGAGCCTATTTTCATCTTGAGAGTAATTTATCCATAAGCATCTCTGAGCGTTCCTTCATGATTCTTGATTGAGATGGGAACATGCGTATCTTCTTTTCGAGTGATGCTTGCGGCTCTAAGAGTCTTCAGTGGAATTATGTTGATGGCGGATCAACATTCTTCCAAATTTGTTTCCTTTGAGATCGACTATGGCAAGCAGTCCACGGTCGTGCATCTCCTTGTCTGTGGCTGAAGGCCCAAGGAGTATTTCCGGAAATGGACAGTCGTCTCCCTGGCACGATGCGATTCAGTATTGTGAACATGTATTTCCTTTGTGCCTTCGACGGATATAACATTTCACATATATGTTCGACCATGAACCGCTTATTTGACAGGTTATTCAGAGAGAGAAAGTCCTGATTGAGAGAGGATCCATGTGCACCCCTTCAGTCCCCAGGTTAAGTTCTCCTAATTCGACCTTTTCCTTGAAGATACGCTTTAAAACCTTGCAGTCGCTTGTTGGATGATTGACGAACCTATGAAAACGACAATAACGAGGATTCTCCATTTCTTCTTCAGTTGGCTTTTTCCTGACGTATGGAAATTTGATTGCACCATCTTGGATCCATACTTCTAGCAACTCGATCACTTTTTCAATGGGAAGAGGGAAGTCTGGGTCTGTCTGGTCATTCTGTTGACGTTGAGTCGACATTTGTGCATTTCGGGTTTGATTATCCTTCCTTTGTGGAGGAGCCTGAGATACTGGAGAAGCATGACTGTGTTGTTTTGCCTCGGTTTTCCTTTTACATCCTTCAGAAATAACGTTCATGGAAGGATGGAGGTTGAGTTTCGGATTGGAAGAATACCCGTTTTCTTTATACCTTTGCAAACTTCTTTATTCTGGAATGGCTCGGATTGGCTGAGTAGAGCACCAACCGATCGATCAGTTGCTTCGCCTACGATCCGAGAATGTAAATCCTCCAAAAGGGATTTATAAAACGACATTATCCCTTCATCGTAAGAGCCTTGATTGAAGCGTGCCAAAACGGACGGGTCTTCTTTATGAATTCGTGAGAATTTTTCCGAGCTTTCACGAACGTCCAAGCTAGATTGGTGGAGCCTTTTGCGCTTAGCATGGGTGTGGACTTTGTCTCCCTCGTCGTTGGTGGAGGTATGGATCTTAGAAGAGAAATTAACACCAGTGGTAACATAGGAAGGATTACCAGCAACATTCTTTTTAGAGCGATCATACGTTGGTTCCCTTGATAACTGAACGGTAAGAACTTTCAAAAGGGCGAACACCTCGTTCTGTATCTTGAAAATTTCCGGTTGATTTGTTACTACGTCATTTAGGATTTTCATCATATCAACAATGGTGGTAGAGCTTTGAGTGTTCATAACCTCTGTGGGAGCTTGACCAGGGCCAGTAGAGTTTAGTAGTAATTGGAAGAAATTCGCCAAGATCTTGGGAGATAATAAATTGAGATTGGATGTTTAGAGACCTCCTCATAATCGACCATCTTTGATGAAATTATGAGTTGCAACCGAGAGAATGATCTCCCACTTTGTGGTCGCCAAATGTAGATGGGGCAAAACGAGTTCTTGGTTTTTACGGAATTGAGGGAGACGACTGCGGAGGAAACTCCTTGAACCGAGCGAACTCACAAACCTCACATAGATGCACCGCTGCAAAAAAGGGAATGCTTTGAATTCGAGATATCAATCTGGGACTCCGGACTAAACCAAGACAATGGTCGTTCCAGAGTCAATTCGGTCACAAGAGAGGATGGGTCGATCTGTAGGAGGGAAGCTGAGAAATGTGTGAGATCAATGGTGATCGAAGATTGTAGGTGTGTTATGTATTCTGCGTGAAGAAATAAGATAAGCTCTGATTGATTGAATTTGCTCTGTTGAGAGTAATTATTCAGACGTTGAGATGCTAATCTCTTGTTGTCTATTTTACGTAAGATTGTCCTCTTTTCAATCATGATTCAGAAACTTATTTATATTGCTAGAATTGCGAAACACCTTGATCCCATGAAGTGTGATAGTTCTTTGAGTCAAAGAGTGGGGAAGTGGAAATCGTGTTAAAACCGTTGCTCATCGTGCGAAGACTTGGTTGATTTTCCATCCACTACTTTGCTAACTCCTTCAACTGATTGCACGACTTGCTCACATTCTCATCGTGTGTATAAACACACGTGCCGTAGACCGCCAGACCAAAACCCTAGTTAATATCCCCCCATGTAACACGATTGATGTCTCGTGATTGTGGAGTCTCAAGGCGTTTACGTGTATTTAGTTAGTCGATTCTTGACTTCATGGGACGATGAGTCCTTGTATTGCTGAGTTGAACGTGATTTGCAAATGTTTTGAGACTCATGAATTGAACGTGTCTGTTGAGACAAAGGTATAATTCTCAAGTAGATGTTGATAGTTACGGTGAGCAAATATTGCTCATTCGATGGATTGTTGAATATTGATAGTTGAACCAATATCCCTTAGTCTGAGCAAATATTGCTCGTTTGATGAATTATTAGCGTTTGAATATGGAACTATGAACCTTGGACTCGAAACCCTAATTTGATCAATTGATAGTTTATTAAAAATCAACCACGGAGTGAATGAGGGACCGGCTACATAGGATGATGGATCGACCATGTAGCGCCCAGATGCTCAAGTGAGCAAATTCCAAAGTCTCTTGAAGACTTGCTGAAAGGATGATTAAATGCTGGTTTAATCATTTATTAAAATAATGCTCGTATGAGCCTTGGGTGATAAAACCTAATTAATTATGAAGAGATGAGGGACCGACCAAGAGGTCATGAAATCAGCCCTGGTTGGTCACGGGACCGTATGACGATCGTTTTATGAAATTCCAAAATTGTTTGGAAGAGGTTGAACCTAATGTGAACAAATTAGCTAGGTCAAATGATGATAGTATGATGGACCTACCCCCTTGCAAACCAAAGAGCCAACCTTGGTCGGTATTTGTACCCCATTAAAATGGTGCACGTGCGTGCGTACTACACAAGCTATTCAATACCGGTGAAACACGGTTTATTGGACAAACCCGTTTGGTTTAATATGGAAACCTATCGGTTAATTAAAGAAACCCACATGTCTTATTATAGAAGCCCAGTTGGCTTATTTTGGAAGCCCATCCGGTTTATTAAAGAAACCCAAGGCTTATTAAAGAAGCCTAGTTGGCTTATTTTGGAAGCTTCAGTTGGCTTATTATTGAAGCCCATTTTGTTTATTATGGAAACATATCTGTCTTATTTTGGAAGTCGGTTTGGCTTATTATTGAAGCCCATTTGGTTTATTATGGAAACCCATTTTTTTCTTATTACTAAGCCCATATAAATCCTAACAGAAAGAGGATAATTATCTTAGGTGGTTATAATTATTATTCAAGATAATAATTATTTAAGATAATTGCAAAATCCTAACAGAAAGAGGATAATTATCTTAAATGGTTATGATTATTATTCAAGATAATAATTATTTAAGATTATGATAAGTATTAGAGGGAATCACAAATTTTATCATGAATCTGGTTCTTTTCTTGGAATTATACAGATGGGGGAAGTTATTAGGATAACTATTGACCCATAAAGTTAGATCTACTTTCTGCCTATAAATAGAGGCCAAATACCAACTCAAAAGGAGGAGGAAGAAAATCTCAACTGGAGGAGAGGGTGCTACCATTTTCACCACATTTCATTTGCTTAGATATGTTTTCTAACCAAGAGAAAAATCATTGTAATACCTATATCAATAAAACTTCTCTCCCCAAGGGGATTCATCCGTGGACGTAGGCATTACTTGCCGAACCATGTAAAATTCTTGTCTTCATTATTTATTTTTATGGTTGTCTTATTTCTTCATCATCATCATCAAAACAATTGTGTTTTGTGCCTAAAATTAATTTTGGGAGTATAGAACGGCGGACCAAGTCGCAGTACCAAGTATAGAACGACAGACCAATTGTGTCCATACAGCGGACCAAGTCGCAGTACCACCTCTGCCAATTAGTAGCCAAAGTTGCGTGGTTAGCCAAAATCTTGAGGCCAACACCTCATGGCCAAACCAAATTTATACGAAACCGCCGATACAAGGATCGCGGATTCTTCGTGCCTCCTGACAAAGGTTAGCCAAATGTCCCTGACAATCTCTTCATGAATTTTATCCTCGTCTGTCACCATCTCATGCTTACCCCGCAATAATGCCACTGTTACGAGCTAAGCAGGGGACTTAATGTTGATGGTGGTTTTTAGCTTAGGGTTAAAATCGTAAAACCTTGCATCTGATGTGACGTCACTCTGCAAGGAAACAGAGCCATGTGTGCTAACCTATCCACTGGAAAATTTATTGAGCCGCTCAATATACCTACATGAAATTTACCCAGATCGCGAATGTAGCGACCGTCCCGGATGTTCTGTAAATTTCAGCGCCTCGCATATATTCACTTAATATAAGTTCATCTGAATGCCTTATATGCTATGTTCTACGGCTGAACTCTTAATATTGATATGGCATGACGATTTGTGTTCACTCGCAGCATAGTAGCACGAATCTCCGAATATCAAGGATAAGATCTTTGCATAAGGTATTCAACCAGAAAAGCATGATGCTCTCTGTAAATGAACTTAAGAGAGCTCTGTGTCGACACATAGAATTTAGTCAATCGTCCTGACTAACTTGCAGAAGTTAGGGTTTCGCGCCTCGCGCAGTATACCAGACCTTGCTTGTCAAAATTAAGCCTAAGCAAACTAAGTAATTAATCAACAATGGATTAGAAGGTGCAGAACCTCGCTTAGAATAAGGAAAAACAGGGAGCCGCAGCAACAAAAAGAGGCGTGGCCATGCCCAAGGCCAGCTAGCGCCATTGGCCATGCCCCGACCCTATTTCCTCGACCAATCAGATCGCTTTAAACTCGCCACATCCTCACCAGAAGTATAGTCGCGCCTTATGTTTGGCCGGCCCCCTTTTCGGGCCAATCAAGTTTCTCTGAACTTGCCACCATACATAAAAGTCCAAACGCGCCCTACCACAACAACATATTGGTCGGCATGCCAACATGCCACTCTACTGCGATAGCATGCCAACATGCCACTCTACCGCGACAACTTCGCAACATGCTACCTCGCAAACATGCCACTTCGTGGCAACCTGTCATAAATAGCCACCCACGACAATTCCTACTCCTGTGGCCGTTTCCCCACTATGGCATTGCCATAGTTCCTTTGGAATATCCATGGCGCCATTTGCAAAAAAGTAGCGCCATGCCGCAGCCGCATGCCACATGCCACGTGCACTAATTAGGGTTTCGACATGCCAAACCCTAATTTGGGAAAATTGCTACCAAAGCCAAATAACGTTTCCCGGAGCAAAGGGATTGGCGTGGCAACAGGGCCAATGTTTCCACGCCACATGTGGGTCCGACTCCACGGCGCCAAAACCAAGCCTTGGCCACGCCAAGCCCTAATTCTTCCACGGCACCTTGGCCACACCAAGCCCTAATTCTTCCACGGCACCTTGGCCACGCCAAGCCCTAATTCTTCCACGACACCTTGTCCATGCCAAGCCCTAATTCTTCCACGACGAATTATTCCACGACACCTTGGCCACACCAAGTCCTAATTATTCCACGGATAATTCTTCCACGACGAATTATTCCACGGCGCCAAACCCTAACTTTGGCCACGGAGCCAATTTTTAGCTTTGGCCATACCGCAACATCACCGGCATACCGCTATGCCACGGCTATGCCATTGGCATGCCGCTATTCCATGGCTACGCCACTGACATGCCATTAGCATGTGGCTGACGCCACTTCACTATACAACAAGATTTTGCCATAATAAATGACCATCCTTCTTCATGAGATGCAATCTCAGCCATCCAAGTTTGCTACTGAACTGATGGACTTGTGGCAACTCTTAGGCGACCAACCACCTAAACCCAACGACCATGGCTACGCCAGACGCCACTTGCACCATCGTGCCACTGGCATGCACAAGTCATGCCGCAATGCCACTGCGCCATTTTCAGGCGCCAACACAAGGTAGCCACAATCAACGGCTACCCTTATTCATAAGATGCGATCTCGGCCATCGAAGTTCGCCACCAAACTGGTAAGCTCGCGACAAGTTTTAGGCGACTAGCCAAAACGAGCCTAGCATCACATGCTATTTACCTGCAGCAAGCCTTTCGATTTTAACTTGCCACACGTAGCAAAGTGCTACATGTTTTCCACGAAAACACTCGAGACATCAAAATATGTCATAAACTGGGGGATGCTCATCAGGGTATTGGTCTGGCGGTTTACAGCGTGCGGCGTGCAATGCGCCCGTTACAAGAAAGTGTCATGAAGTGGGATAATTAGTGGTGGTGAAAAGTAACGGTGTAAACAATTCATTTCCTTCATCACGGAAGCGTAATGAATGGCAGTTACACGAATTCACTTCCTTCATCATGGAAGCATAACGTCTGACAGTTACACGTTACTCTTTTCTTCCACCACTCAATCATTTCCACTTCCTACGAGACCAGGGTACGTTTCACTATGACTTGTATAAATAGGTCTCACCTATTTCCACCAAACAATAAGTTTTGGTCGGGAGAACAATACAACATACAGAAATCATCTGATAGCTTTTCATCCAAATTAGCCAGTTCAACTTTCGATATACGTCACAAAACGCCCACACTTCCGAGAATCAACTATTCTCGGTCTCAACACTTTCTTCGCTTCCCTCCCTAAGACCAACCCTTCTCCTTCACTTTGTGACCGAAGCAAGCCTGGAACGACCATTTCTTGGTTTAGGCCAAGATTGTACAGATTGATCTCTCGAATCAAAAGTACTCCCGTGCAGTACATTGTTTAGGGTTTAGATTCGTTTCTCACATACACATCCAAAATTACCAAAATCAGCAGAAACGGTTTCCACCCACAAACACTAATGTTTTTCCTTATTTGTGCCTGAACTCTTTTATGTATGTTATGTGATTCCATGATGGTACACATGTTTTCTCTTTTTTTTTTGTCTGGAACATTTGTTTATACTTTATAGGATTAGTTGTTTACCATGATGGATTTGGAACCATGTGTATCATATTAATACCTAAATCAGTCTTCATCCCCATGAACATGTCACGGTGGTTGTCAGTTCACAACTTCAAATGCTATTTTTCAGGTCCATTCATTTTCGTTGCTTGATTGTGACATAATTTTTTTTTCTTATAATATTTATTTGTTTCTCTTGATCTATCCATTGTAAATACATTTTTGTGTATCATTGGATGTTGACATCTTCTTTGTGTCCCATTTTTTTTTCTTTTATCTGATCCATGTACTTGCTTGCCTAATGCCTAATGCATATTGTGTAGTGTACTACTGAGTCTGCTATATTCCATTATGAATATTTGATCGTTAAGTTTTAATACATACATATAAATATTATATAAGGACTGATTGATTGATCAACCCATATTTTAGTAATAATGAAAAATAAAAAAAATCCATGTTTGTCCGTTTATGTGCCGAGTGATGTCTGCCATGTCTACGTTTTATAATTGCATGTCCGTTTTTGTTTCCTTTTGTATGTCATTATGATTGTTATTATGACAATTATTCCAAAATAAAATAAAATTGTACTATCCTTTTCTGCTTATTTTATATGCCGTTACATTTGCTCCCCTATATTCGTTAGAACTTTGTTGACTGTAACGTTTGTAATTATGTTAATTGTAACGTTTTTCTTAATTACTAATAATGTTTGTCTTAATTACTAATTATGTTTCCCTTAATTGTGTTAATTGGTATGTAAATTTTATATGAGCATAAATGCAGTAATTATTACCCTTTTTTGCTTTGTACAGTTACATTTTTTCTTCCCATTTTTCCTTTCCTTTAGGGTTTTTCTTTCGCTCCTTTTTGTTGCCATGCCTAGAGCTTCTTGACCCTCACGAACATCTGCAACTCCTTCTGCTAAGGCTGTTGATTCTTCCACGGCTGCAATCACATCAGGGGATGGCTTTTATCACTGCCCCTTCAAGTCCTTCCATAGTTGTGGCGATGGTGTGAATGGCAGAGGTTATGTTAAAGGATCCTTTGTGAAGCACTTACTAGACATGCATTTTTCATCCGAAGATAGCAAAGAGTTTTGCATAGAACTGACCTCCAAAGACCTGATAGACACATTTTTGTATTTAATATAATCTCAATTGTATATATTATTAGTGCTCGATTTTGTATTTATTTTGGTATTTTATGTCTTTGTAGGTGATTTTGGAGAAATAAGCTTTTGCGGGAAAATTGGCTCGAAAAGTGGTATTTGCGCTCGTGGGAGAAAATTACTATTCGGACTTTCATTTTGGATAAGGGGTGACCAAATTACTAAGGGGCACCCTCAGGACACCCCAAGGCAGCTGCTAAAGGCACCCCTACTCTGGATAGGGGGCGCCTCATCTTCAACAATTCAAAAATCAGGAAAAGGGCGGGAAACCATTGCAGCAGATTAGGTTTTGATTTCCGGGTTTGCTAGGAAGAGATTCAATCACTGATTTCTTTGGGATAGCTTTGTAAGACCTAAACAGACGTGATATGGGCGTTGGAATGGATTAGATTGGGCTTGATTATCGTTTTGAAGAAAACAGGGGAGGAAAAGTATTACCGAGTTCTTGGAGAAGTTTCAGCGAGTTTTAATTGAATTTAGATTCTGTTTTGGATTGGGATGTGCTGTTTGGATTAAACAGACTTGTATGTCTGTTAGATTCGCAAAATTGGGTCGGATAATGGTTTCTCGACAAAACAGAAAGCAGGAGAATATCGGGTTTGGAAGTTACGTGCAGGTTTATCAAGTATGGGAAGTTTGAGTTTACAAGTTAACTCAAAATACGCGTGAGAAAATAAAGGGAAGATTCTGTTGAGTCTTGGTGATACAAGGAAACACGTAAAGAATAAAAGAGAAGAAGCCGTGACTTCCGGTGAAAGAAATATGATGATTTCTCGGGATTTAATAGCCCTGTTATATGTATAAATAGAGAGGGAAGTTACAAAGGTGGTCATCGAGACTTTGGGGGACCTAAGGGAGGTTGCGAGAGGAAGAACGAAGAGGTTGCGAGAGAATTTTCTCTCGCTGGTCTTTGCCGGAGAAGAAGAAGGGTCAAGAACATAAGACGCTCGCCTTGATCGCAGAAAAACTATCGTTGTTAAACAACGAGAACACTTGTATCGTTTATAAGGAAGACTTATTCTTACAGAATGATCTTTTGTAACGCCTTTTCGAGCGTTGCAAACTGTAAAGTCATTAGTTTTCTCTTGTTTTTCACCTATTTGAGCTATGAACTATTATTTTGAGCACGTGAATAATATGAGGAGCTAAACCCCAACACTTGGGACGATGGAGGAAGCCATTTTTTCATGCGTATGGTAATTCTATTAATTCTTTTATGACTTATTGCATTGATTTTTAATCGTATCTTATGATTTTTATTGAATGATTGTGATTTCAATTGATGGGTCATGCTTTCTTAAGTGTTTTGATGTCTCATGCTTTAGATATACAGTCATTACTTTCAAAATCTACTTTCGGCAATGAATTAGAGTCGATAAATTTGAGTTATAAATGTCTAGAACTATTAATTGAACCACATGAATGTAAGAATGGGTGGAATCCTGAGTCTCAGTAATCTCTCGATATCGTGACAAACTTGTGTATATATTTTCTTTGTTTTTAGTATTTTCTTAAATCGAATCTTTACAAGTCTGAGTGAACGACATCTTACTACCACTTACTACTACAATTTAAAAACACATCATGACCTTACTGTCTATCTTGCATGGGAGAAAGTTTTATATGGTCTTCGAATGTGGCTGGGCTGTAAGTGTATGCAGATGCACGCTTGGAAGTTGCCGTGCAAAGGCAGGGAGGGGACTGTTCATGGAGAGGTGATCTCAGGACCTCTCAATGATGCTGTTGACGCTGATTTTCTCATCCATGGATGTGATAGACCTGCTGAAGGTGTAGTTTGTTGTGGTTCATCATCTAAGGTTACAGAACCTTTGGTTTCACCAGACCCTGAGGTAATTGGTGCTCAACATGACAGTTGTGAGGTTGATGTTCTTTCCACAGACTTACTCAATGCAGTTCTTCAGAGACAGTTTACTACTGTCACCTGCATCCCCCACAAGTGCAGACTTGAGTTTTCAAGGGAGCTTAAGTCTTGTGTTGACAGAATCATTGCTAGTCCAGGTAACATCCATATGTGGTTGCAGTTATTGCTCCTTCCAATTTGTACCTTGTCTCTTTTCCGTCCACGAAACTCTGCCGAGGAAAAATATGGCAATAGGAAAAGAATGCAGGTTGCTTCCATCAACCATGCGCTTACAGTCTGGAAGGAGCCTGGTGGCTGCTACGCCCTGGTTAAAAAGCTGCTTCAACAGCTAGTGCACCGTGGTTCTAAGAAGACGGATTTGGAGTCTGATTTGAAAAAACAAGGAGCTGGCAACTTGATGGCCTATCAGAGGAAGCCGGAGTGTGGTCACTTTTCTGCTGCCATTCGCGTGCTCTCCTCTTCTGGAGTGGCTCCTCGCAGCGAGCAAACCTATCTATACTTTCTAGATAAACACCCACCGGCCCCTCCACCCACAATTCCAACGATGCCGTCCCGTCTCGAGCCTATCACGGTGGATTCGCGTCTTTGTTTTGGGAGATATAAAAGCTTCCCCAAGGGTACGTCTTGTGGTCGCGATGGTCTTCGTTCTCAACATTTGGTTGATGTTATGAGTGGTTACGATGCAGCGAGTGAGCGAGATAACTTGCTCGCTTCGATTACAGGGGTTGTTAACCTTTGGTTAGCCGGTAGATGCCCTGGAATCTTAGGTGAGTTCATCGCCAGCGCGCCCTTAACTCCTTTTCTTAAACTTGGAGGGGGTATTCGGCCTATTGCAGTGGGTACGGTTTGGCGCAGATTGGCCTCAAAAGTTGTTTCTTTCTCAGTTGGAAAGGAAGTGGCTTCTTACTTAGGCGACTACAAATTTGGTGTTGGTGTGCCTGTTAGAGGGGAAGGGATTCTTCATGTTGTTAACTGCTTGTTGGAGATGAAAGGGCAATCTGATAAAATGTCAATGCTGCTTATTTATTTTTCTAATGCCTTTAACATGGTGAGCAGAACTCAGCTTATCAAGGAAGTTCGCTTTCATTGTCCAGGTATTTCTCGCTGGGTAGAATTTTGTTACTTGCGTCCTGCTAAGCTCTATTATGATCAATATATTATGTCGTCAACACTAGAAGTTCAACAAGGGGACCCCCTCGGTCCTTTGTTGTTTGCACTAACACTTCACCCCCTAGTGAAGTTCATTGCTTCTCGGTGCACACTTGATTTACATGCTTGGTACCTTGATGATGGCACTATTATTGGTGACACTTTGGAGGTGGCAAAGGCTTTGAATATAATAGAAACTGAAGGTCCAAGTAGATGGCTGCATCTTAATGTAAAGAAGACAGAAGTTTTCTGGCCTTCTTTTGATCCCAGAAGCACGGCTGATGGTGTTTTCCCTCCTGATATTGGTAGACCTTGCAAGGGTGTTAAACTTTTGGGTGGGCCGGTGAGTTTATATTTGGACTTTATTAGTGAGATGATGTTGACCAGGGTAAATAAGACGGTTCAACTAATGTCGACGATCAAAAAGCTCAAGGACCCACATAGCGAGATGTTGTTACTTCGTAATTTCACTGGTGTATCTCGACTTTATTTTGCAATGCGTACTACCAACCCAGCTGCCTTGCAACCAGCCACGGATCTCTTTGATGAACATTTACTCAATTATTTACGATTACTCATCACTGGAGATGGTCCTGGGTTTGGCCCTCTGCAACAAAGATTAGCCACCTTGCCCATCAAGGAGGGTGGTCTCGGCATTTACACTATGGCTGACACTCGTGCCTACTGTTACATTGCTTCTCAGAGTCAGACTGCTTCAGTGTAGAAGATTATTCTTGGTAACTTATTCTCATCAAAAAAGGGTTCTGTCTTTCAATTGGCTCTTCAGAACTTTATCCAGGTATGTGGAAATGTTTCTTTTTTTACTCAATTTAAGTAGAATGGTTCGGGTGAAATGTCTGTAAATAAAGACTCACACATGATGAAGTCATCCCCTATTTTCTATATATATTAAGTCATCCTGCCTATCTTTTAGAGACGGATGGAGTAAGATTTATCTAGTTTTCAATAAAAATTCTTTTCCAACAAATTCTTTAAATGTAAGGCGACATGCACAACTGTTACATAAAGTCCGTTAAGTTGTCCTCTAATTTTAAAATTGTTTTAGGGGATTTTTTTTTTTAATTATTTTAGGGGATGTAAATACTCTTGCCAACAATAATTAGTTTTAAAATATATTTGTTTACAAAGATTCCAACCAATATATCATATGGTTGGAAATGTTTTTTCTTCCTCCATCTAAGTAGAATGGCTCCTATTGAAATATAGTTTTACGAAAAGCAGGATTGGGATTACCTGCGATCGTACATCTGTAAATAAAGACTGAAACATGATTAAATCATCTCCAATAATGGGTGTTAAAAACTCATGCAAAGATCCGTTTAGATTTTTATCCATAGGGATTCACTTGCGCGGCAAAAATAAAAACAAGAATTGGCCCCTAAACTATCTCCAATTATACTTAAACATCACCGTCCACTAATCTTAATTTAAACGATTGGAAATTTAATGATTTTCGGCGGTTGATCTTTAAAGTAGTGGATGGTGAAGCTATATGTTTCTGTTGCCTTCCACAAGGAAGGTAGTCGTCCTCTGATAGATACCGAAATGCCAGCCTCTAGTAAGATTTAGAATGAGTATTTCATTAGACAAAAAGAAAAGAAAAAGAAAAAAGAAAATATCTACCTTCTTGTCGACATAATCGGCCCAAAACCTTGCCTGGGCACGCTGGTAAGGATCAGAAGGCAGTAAAGGAGACTTGTCATGCCAAACTTCATCGATGTATTGAACTATAATTAGGGACTCGCAAATCGGTTTTCCGTTGTGGATCAAAACAGGAATTTTCTTGTGAATTGGATTCATTTTCAAAAGCAAAGGACTCTTGTCTGCAAGATTTTCTTCTTGGTATTCATATTTGATCCCTTTCTCAGCCAAAGCAATCCTCGCTCTCATGCCAAAAGGGCTTGCCCAGAAATCCAGAAGAATCACCTCGTCATTGGCCATTTATAGGTGACTTGAAATGTATCAAAATGGAGGTGCACGGAGTAACTCGGAGAGGAAGGAAGAGTACTTATAATTATAGGTATTTTTGAGGTCAGTTCACAACAGATATATACTCGGGCCTCGGTTAAACTGTTGGTTCTTTGAAAATCTTGTACATTGGTGCTTACGTACTCGGGACTTGAGTTGGCAGCCGTTCGATACTAACACTTAATTGGGCTTTGACTAGTGGTTGCACATTTAGACTCTGTTCATTTAAAGTTACGTCTGTTTCTAGAATTTCTAGGAGGTTCGCGTTTAGGTTAGGAGATCTCCAGACTCCAACAATTTGTCATGGAGTGCGTCAAGCAATGTTCTAGTCCCTACTATTTCCTTCGAGTGATCGAGTCTAGATTTTCTTAGTAGTGTGCTACTGCTACATAGGTCTTATCCTCCTGGAGCTGCTGATCTTATCCTCGTCTAACCAAAGTCACCTTTGACTCCGCTAATAAATAGCCAATCAAGTTAAATCAAGGTACCGGCAAATGATCTAAATTGATCCAAATCTAACGGCATGTGCAAATGATCCATCCAAGTCTAATTTTTGTTTCGGAAAATGGGCCATATGTCCAAAAAAATTTAAAACACGGTTCAAATGGACGAGTAAAAAATTTTATGGGTGAAATGGACACAAAAAAAATAGCAAGGATGAAACTGGATTCATCCTGGCTTAAACTAAAAAAATAGCGAGGATGAAACTGGATGCATCCTGTGTAAATTAAAAATAAGAAAAATTATTTGAAAATGGGCAGGATGAAACTGGTTAATCCTCGCCTATTTTTAAATTTTTGTCCATTTGAACAGTATCAAAATCTAATTGTCCTTTTCACCCAGGAAATTTTAATTTTGGTCTTTTTAACCAATTTTGTGTTTTTGTTTGTAAATATATTTCGCGAAGATGCACAACCTTCAGATTTCTTTCTCTTTAGTCTCCCTTGGGAATATTAATTAAAAATGTCTAAAAATCTACTCTTCAAAAACACCATTTTTTTGGAGTGGAAATGTAGGGAAGACAAGAGGCAGAGAGTTTCTATTGATTAGCATTAGTAGTGTTACATGGACTCCAATAACATATATATACTTGGAAAAGCAAACCCTAGTTGGGCCGCACATCTATGGGTCGTAGGCCGTACAACATTCCCCCTTGTGCGTTCCAACAGAACTCCACATGCAGTGCTTCACATATAGTGCTTCGAATGTAGTTCTTCAAATGTCGTTCTTTCCTTGATGACTTGTGCCGAAATCAATTGCCTCATTAAAACTTTGAAAAAGGAAAAACCCAGTGGGATAAAACCTTGGTACAGCTCTTCACATGTAGTACTTCACATGTTGTCTCATATTTTACATGTAGTTCATCACATGCAATACGATCTTCAAAGATCGACGAGTCTAAGTTAATTGCCTCGTTAAAACTTCGTCAGGGAAACCCAAAGGGGCAAAACCTGAACTAAAGAAAAAGAGTACAATATTACGCAAACATAGAACATAGTTAGACTCGAATATGTTGCCTCATTAAAACCTTGACAAGGAAAACCAAGTGGGACAAAACCTTGACGAAGGGAAAAGAGTATAACGTGACAGATGCAAGTAAAGGTGGTCCGTTACAGATGATCACTTTGCTCCGTTGAAGTTGACTAGTTGCTTCACAACTCCTAAGGCAGAAAATCCTCGTGGGAAAGACAATAGTCATAGCTGGGAAATTCCATTCCGGTGTTTGTTGTTGTCTCATTAAAAACCTTGCCGAGTAACAAAACCCTGTAGGAAAAAGCAACACCGGTGAAGGAAATAGTTCAACACACTATTAGATGCCCCCCTGATGTCAGACAATTTTCATTAGTCTAATGCAGTCAGAAGAAGTTTATCACACTTTACTTTGGTGACTTGAATGTTTATTAGACCTTGTTGTTGATTCTAGAAGTTACGTTGCTTAACAGACTATCGCGTTTCATTTCTTTGATTCAGATATTTTCAGTAATATCAACGCAATCTTTATGTCTTCAACGTTCAACATACTTGATGCTTTTAGTGTTGTCTCGCTATAAACCTTGTCGAGTAACAAAACCCTTTGGGAAAAACTATTCTCGATCGAAGGGAAAAAGAGTACAACACGCCTTCAATTTGAAGTAAAATATGTCGACATCATATCCTTGGATCCTCCCCCCCGATGTCGGCATCTCCCCATGATTACTTTCAGAGTTATTCCAGACAGTTCCTTTAGTCATGTGCTTTTCGAAACTGAATATCGGTAATGACTTAGAAAATAGTCTATCATATCTCCCCCTAATTACTTTCGTTGGAGAAGAGATTATTGTTCCTTCATAATCAACAACTTTTGGATTACACTTTCATTAGCATTCCTTTTTATGTCTTTGTAGGGATAAAACAAATTTATGTCAATGGTTACTTTTAAGTACATGATTACATTCACTATACCATTCCAATGACGTTGCGTTGGCTTTGAGCTATATCTAGCTAACAAGTTCCCTGAGGATGCAAAATTTTACCGAGTACGTTATTATACTAAGTACAACAATGCTTCTATTGTACTTAGATATAGGAATTTCATCTCCTAACACATCTTCGTCATATTCCTTTAGACGAAATGGTCACTTACTTACATTTGAACCTCGACTAATCATGGGAGTGTTATCAGGATGCATGTCTTTGTTAAATTGCCTGAAAAATTTAGACAAATGAAAACTGGTGGGATAATATACCACAAGCTCAGTATTCGGTCGAGCTTTCCCTAGATTTTTCATCTCAAATTCGGATCTCAAATAGCTTTTAAGGTCTCTTATTACATCAAGAGTACCCATCATGTCTGTACCATCGACATAGATAGCTACAATTCCAAATCAGGAACTTTCTTGTGAATACGCAAGGAAAAATAACTTACTTGTCTATCCCCTCCAAATCAAATAGTCACTTAAACGGGTATACTACATTCGCCTGATTACTTCAATCTATAAGTGAGCGTTATATCTAATTGTAAACACACTCTGTGGTTTAGAGTCACTTGATTTGGGAAACAAAAGGTTGTCAAGTACTTTTGTAAATATCGGCTATCTCTTGATTCTTTCAGAGATACGTAACAACCACATACATATGCTGCATTTCAAGTCCTTTTGAAATTACAAAAGCTAACTGAGTAGCGGAACACTATAAAGTTCATTACAAGAGAACATTTCTAGGGCTTTGTGAGAAACCTCGCACCACAAGGCGAGTCTTTATACTTTAAGACTGCTTTCTTCACATCATGATTTGTGACAAATTAATCATGTATGTCCAATAGGATTTACACTTGGTTGGTTAGCACTACCACACCAAATACCTGTATATTTGTCAAAGAACCCAGTTATACATGGATTGTATAGGCCAAATATGCTCTTCGTTGAAATTCAGCAACAAGGAGCTTGGTTCGATCGCATCTTGCTCTATTTCCTTAAGCAAGTGTATATGAAATTAATCATCAATATGCTCGCATGATCTTTCCATTGACTCGTGCGCATTCTCATAATCCACTTGGGATGTCATTGTTCTCTGAAATCATTAAACTTCGGAGCGTCCTCCAGTTTGATTCATGGACATATTCAAAGACAATCTTATGAGATGATTTCTGATGATATAAATAAGTTGTGCCTTCCTCACCTACTTCCTTTCTAGGTGAGGATTGATCGAACCAAGTGGTCTCTCCAACTTCCTTTATGGAGCCACGACCTAAACCACACTTCCACTAAGTGTAGTTGCAATACCTTAGTTTATGGTGTATATCCCTTATTGAGGATTTGTAACCTTGCAGGTAGGTTTGCAGCTGGTATGTGTGATCTCATCACTTTAGCGACATCAATGTACATTCTGAAATTTGATTATTATTTCACTTCACATTTACATTTGTGGAGTACAAGAATCAATATGAGACACAGTGGGAACACACCACGATAATTCTTGTCGTTCCCTTAGAAAATACTTTTTCTTATCTCCCCCTAACGACGGGAAGACTATCTCATTAAAGTGATAACCCGCAATTATAGCGGTAAGAGATCTCCTGCTAAAAGTTTTAAAATGCGGATAATTGTTGGGAACTCATTTCCAACATAACTACTTAACAGTTTTGAAGACCCATCATAGTACGATGTGGAGTCGTAATGGCACATATATAGTGCAACCAAAAATGTGTAAAAACACGAATGCCAGGCTTAAATTCAGTAACCAACTGGTACGCATAAAAGGTTGACTAATATTGGGTTCTAAAACGAATTAAGTAAAGATGCGTGTAATATTGCATATCCCCAAAGAAATAAAAGGTAGGTTGGTACGCATAACCTATTCCTTAGACACCATCTGTAACCTTTGATGGTAGCCTCTGCGAGACCATTGGGTATAAGATGCTATATATTGATCCTATTAAACATACAATATTTATCAAGTTATTTTGATGTAAATTCTCTAGCATTGTGTAATATGTGCTAGGAGTTCTACAAAAATTAAACGCATCGTTTGCTGAGAGCAATAACTGATTCAATGCGTCGAATCATCCACCAGATCCATAAGTCACTTGAATGGTCCGCATTCTGCATGGATATATGTTCACTAACAAGACTTTATTTCTTTGAAGAATGAGTTATTCACCATTTGCATCTAAGTAAAAACAGGATGGTCTCAATCATGTTTTACTAAAGAAAGACTTTATAAGATGAGTGACGTGATTTCTTACTCTAAAGCATAATGGGGAAAGGTAGTACAAATCTAATACTTTAGAAATCACTAATGGTGATAGATGTCGTAACTTCGCATTATATTAGTTCATTGTCTTGTACACTCAAATGAAGTGATGCGCGTGTTAGTACTTTCAAAACGGAACACCGCGTCACAACCAATGTGCCTTATGGTTATGTCAAAGTCTTTATGAATCAATCCCAATCAGTTCATTGTTGGGGTTAATATGGATTTAGTAATATACAATTCACTAGATTGATACATTAATTTTCTAAGAATATGCTTCCTTCTATATTCATTAGAAATAGTTTATAGATGCAATCAACTCCATTCTCACTGTAAGTTTCCAAAAAAAAAAAAAGGAAATAGACCACGCATGAAAACCCTTTGCACTTAAGAAGATGTGATTAGCCCTTAGTACATACAGAGCTTAGACATGAAGTATTGAGATATTTAATAAGCGGCGTGGCCTTATTACGTAACAAAAGTCGGGTTTAACTCAATTACTTTAGAGTGATATATGTTACTTTTCATCGAGATATATCTCAAGTTCTTTAGAGAATTTATGTCTCGTGGGAATAATGTACTTTTCATCCCATAAGCGCAGACATTTGATCTAGTTCAATTAAATAGTCAATTGGCCAAACAAAGTTCTTCTTTCATTGGTTGCTATCATGATACACACATTACATTGTATATACCAACACCTATGACTAGGTGCATTTCCAACTCTTTCATTTATGATAGATAGCTAGAATTACATTTTAGCTGATCCCATGTTCAGTTGATACTTGTGTGTTGGTGTTATTACTATCGAAGACAAAAGTACATCTTTGTCTCATGATACATATGTCCCTCTGCACATATTTCACTATGCCAGCAAGTGGATTACATCCCACTGAACATTCAAATTTGGGAAAAAAATATATCAAGTATCCAATAATGGTGTTCAAGTACTTCTAAACCCAAAATGAATACATTTGAATCGAGTTGGTACAACCAATTAAACAAAAAAAATAAAATAAACATCATTCTACTATAGCCAATATCATATTCAAGAGAACAAAATAACAATAAGACCAAAATTCTTAATGGTCGAGATCAACAGTCATAGTTTAAGTTGACCGTTTATATAATGTGGACTTATCAAGAATATAAGCACAGTTTGGACAACTTAGCCTAGATAAAGAGTGGTCCGAATGCATTCCGGGGAAAGATAAATCTATGGTCGTGGTTTGGTCTAAATTAAAATTAATTATTATGAGTATTTTATTAATTGGTGTCTCGTTAATCTCTCATAATGAATAATTTGTTAAATTTTCATCTTTAAATATCCTCTTAATTAATCTAATAAATATGTATTTTTACATTAATAAATAATTTTAATAAAAATATATTTATAGAAATTAGTGGTTAGTAGTGGAAGAAGAAGTGGCTGGTAGAAGCGATGGTAGTGGAGGCGATAATATCAGTGGTGGTGGAAAAAATAATGCCGATGGGTTTTATGGTGGTGATGTTGGTGAATAATCATGGACATTATTAGTTCTGTATATTTACAACACATACAACATTGTATCGTGAAAGATGTAGTTGGTCATCACGATTGATAAAAACAGATATCATATTTTGAAGATGAGACCATACCATTTAGAAAAAAAATGATCATAACCGCCGGATCACCTAAACGGTACCCCTGCTACCTTTAGTACCCGGTTGTATAACTCATTGTTCTAATCGTTAAAATAAAATTGATTGCAATACAACAGAGTATATAACAATAAAAAATGTAATGGAATAAATTAATGAACGACCTAAGTTTGTTCAACCAAAACTTTACTCATGATGTTTGTGATTCAAAATTAGAAGTACGACAAACGGCCAACGGGAGATAGGCGGCGGTTGTGGTGGAGATATAAATGGTTTTGTAGTGGTGGCGACGGTTGGTGAGTAGCAATAGGCTATGTTAATTTTGTGTCGCTGCAAAATGGGTAACATTATAAACTAAAAGTTATTGTTGATTGTCTTATTAAAATTAATAGCATAAACTCGGTTAAAATACATGAAAGATCAAAAAAATAAATAAACCATAAAATGTCACGTCATATAATTACTACAAACAAACGTGCACAAGTCAAAATCATTATCGAGATGTGTCGTTATGGTAAGGGTTGTACCCTAGCTATGTGTACCTTTCGCTTTATTTCTTTGTACTCTTTGTATTATAAAATGAAGCTTTGCTAAGTTAGGAAAGATAAAGACCGGTCTTGATTTTTCCTCTATTGTTCCTCGTTATCGGTAAATTCACGGTTTCGATTGATCCCATGAATACACACTTTAATTGAGAAAAATTCATTACATATTCTATTATTCCCATCTCAAAAGTCTAAATAAAAATGGAAAAAATTGATCAGCTGAAAACAACAACCTACCTTCCCATAAAATTGAACAATTGATTCTCTCGCTCACATTCAGTATGATGAGTGGGTTTGAAAACTCTAATTCCTTACTTTGGAGCAAACGAAAATCAGAAATAAAGTTGGGAAGGGAGATAGATTGGCGAGAGGAAAAAACTCAAATCCAAGAGTATAGTTCCACTCAATCTTCTTTCAATTTTCTCTTAATCTTAGTCCACTTAAACTACTCTAAGCTAACAACATTTGAGAAAGTCCCTTCTCTTTTACATTGTTTCATGTATGAATTTTTGGGGTTTCTATCATTTTCTTAAATATCATTTGTTGTATATTTAGCTGAAGTATACATTTTCAAAGAAACCTTATTGATTACAATAACCTCATGGTTGAAATTTAGGGGTGCCTGTATTTTGTGATTAGCCAGATTACGAAATTTTGGCTATCACAGGTTGTCGGGGTTTTAATCTATTCACATTTTTTTGGTCTAGAAAGGTGAGATTTTCTCAAGAACCAATTTTGCGTTTTTATTTGTTTAAACTTGATGGAAATAAAATTTTGATTTCATCTTGATAGATAAACTTAAAGAGAAACTTATAAGATTATTCAGATTACACGTTAGAATTTGACAATAGATTGGTATTTACAAAATGATCTTACATATATACAAAAGCCCCTGTTCTCGAGGTTGATGTTTCAAAGTACAAAATAATTTGACTAGAAGTTATTTTCAATAAATAATCTAACATGATAATACGTAATGACACGGGTTAAACCCCTGCTCTCCACTTACTTTCCCTTTTTTTTTCTCCTGGACTTCATATTATTATGCTTGGAAAAGAGTTCATGGGAATAAGTAAATAAAGAATACGGGGAATATGGTCTAACAAATCGATAAATTAACAAAAACATGATTGAATTGGTACGATTTCAGAAATTAACCTACATCAAGGCCCATGCCGTTACGGCACGGGTCAAGGCCTAGTCTTAAGACAAAATAAACAAAACTAGGCATGTTCTAAAAACAAATAAATATGCCTAGCAAGTACTCAACGTAAAAACCCACATTTTAGTCGCATACCTCAAACTTTGATTCCTGTTATATATAGACAGAACCAGAATAGCCTGGGTCGCGCACATCCATCCCGGAACAGAGAACATGAACACAGCTGAAACGGGTCGGAACAGGATAAGACCGGATTGGGTCGGGCCGGAACATGATAGGACCAGATTGGGTCGGGCCGGAACATGATATGTCGAGTTGGATTGGACGGTATGGGTCGGGTCGGAACAGGTTGGACCGAGTGGATCGGACCGTGAATACGAAAGGTGAAAATATAGAGATAAAAAGAAATTAAAAATAAAATAAAATAAAATATTTAGAAATAAATAGATATAAAAGGGAAGTAACAAATCAAACGCAGCTTTTGGTTGGTAACCTAGCAACAAGCTGAGCCCCAACCCCTATCTGAATAGCAACTCCTAATCTATGAAAAATGAAACTACCAAAACCACTACTAGCATCATTATTAACTAAGCAATTCTTCAAACGCTTGAAGAAACACAAAGTGTCCTCGCCCGCTCCCTAAAGTAGAGAAGCCAAAATACCCAAACCAAAACCCAAAGCAGTGCACTTGTCCAAGTATTTAGTGCGCTTTCTTGAAACTGCATTAGAGATAACCTTTCCTGGAACAAAGGAACGAACACCATTACCAGTGAAGGGAGAAACACCAGTGACATCCATACAAACATCCTAACCATTTTCCCAATTGAGAACAAGAATATCCGTCGGCCTCAAGTCTTTGCCATTCTCTGACTGCATGCCAAGAGATACTTCCTTACGCGCAGGTATATTAGCCTTGTAGCAAATGTCAAATACAACGTCACGAAAAAAATCGAGACGAAACTTGCTCCCAACATCTTTAGCACAGTGAAGCGCATGGTCTCCGAAAATGTCCATAGATCGATTGCAACTTGAGCATAAGCCATTCTCAACAAACAAAGGGATACCAAATCTATAACAAAGCACATCCCGGAACTGTCTAGGATCAATACACTGATTGAGCCCACTGATAGGTACCGCTAATAAATAATCCTGAGCATGCTTAACACGGTTATACTGCCATAAAATGGAGTTTCTTGCAGACATGTGAAATTGATCTGGGATTCGCTTCTTGACTGCATCAAAATAAGTGACTGCCAGGGAGTGCATGGAGGGGGGAGGGGGTGCAGTATCATCGACACAATAGGAACTTTCCGACCATGCTTTTATTTTCTATTGGTTGGAGTCTTTTCTAAATAATATATTTTGAAACTAATTATTTGAACTTTTTCATTAATAATCTTTAGATACTATTGACGAGGGTGTTTACATCCCCTAAAACATTTTTAAAATTTGTGGATGACTTAACGGATCTGTATGTAACAGTTTGTGTATGTCTCGTTACATTTAAAATTCTTGTTGAAGAAGGATTTTTTTATTGAAAACTAGGTGTCACCCCGGCCTACGGCCGGGGCTCAACCTTTTGGTGATAGCCTGTATATAAGGTTAGTCATGGCCTATGGTTGCTATCCCCTCTTCGGAGTTAATTTCTGGTTCTTTAAAGAATTTAACTGTCTTGTATAAGCAACAATAAATTTTTGGTAACAAACAGACATAGTTTAATAAGTGTAGCTTACTGCATTTTTATGTATGCACTAACATTAAAAACGAAGAAATTTCTTTCTAATATCTTTCATCGTATTGTGCCGGTGACAATATACCATTTGTGTCGGTGACAATATCAATATGTACACAGCTTCGCTAGTGATTGCTCCAGCTATATTATAGTGTCTGCTTCAAAATAGATTGCCTGGAGACAGAAAATCTTGAAGTCCATTTGATAACTTTGTAGACAATAAGAATTTCAACATGCTCAAAAAAAAAATGCATCTTAATCCTATGGAGTCACCTGAAAATTTCTAACAATTAGTCCAGCTCCACCTTCTTTAGAGAAAGAATTTGGGACCTACCATAGTTTATAGGAACGACAATCCTATGAGAGGAAGCTTGTGAAAAAATCGATAATGATGTTTCACAATATTATGCGAATATGACCCGAACGCCTGGTGCTGTGTAGCAGTATATGTGTTATGACTGGGACGATAATGATGTTTCACAATATTATGCGAATATGACCAGTAACGCCGGTCTGTGTAGCAGTATGTGTGTTATGACTGGGACGTAGAATGTAAGATGATGGATTCTTTCAAGCCTAAATATTGCAAATGAAGTCTAAGTTTTCTAGAAAAACATTAAAAGATACTCTCTATTTGTAATGAAAGTCCAAACCGTAGTCTATACCTCCATTTTTCTATTGATATAGATAGCTCGAAAACACACTACATGAAAAAATTTCTACAGATCAGGTTCATTAATTAGCTATCGAGCATACAACCCTGAAATGTAGAAGAATGACACCAAAATTAATCACTATCGAAAAAACATGAAAATCATTCATTAAACGTATATTGTATTGTGCAAACTCCAGGTGGAATACTGTATTCATTAAACGTATACTGTATAGTGAAAATCATTCACTATCACTATTTATTCAAATAGCGATATATATGGCTCCAGGTGGAATCGTTGAGCACCGAATTGCGCAAACTCCATGCATCCATATCCTCCCATAATCCAAGCGCGCCATTACCGAAAATCGGCGTAATACAAATATTCTGAATTCTAATCACAAACTGAGACCATGCAATAGGCAGATAAATTAATATATCAGGATGAACATCTATAAAATCCGAGTTCTTAATTATACTCACAATGTTCTTGCATAATACTTTCCGCACTGAACCCTTAACCCTTAACGTTACGTAAATTGACTTTTTTTTTTGTTTTTTTTTGTTAAAGAAGATATAATTGTTAACGTTGCAATAATTCACATTACATTAATTCAAAGGTAGTTAAATGAAAACCAATTTAGTGTTATATGATTCAATAAAAGGGCTCAAATGAAATTTAACATTGACCTTGAATAGGAGAGTAAAAAAAGAAAAGAAACTACTATCGGTTGGGAATACAAACTAACCATGTAATTAGTTGGTGTTTTATAAGATCGAATGAGTTTTTAAATGAAAAACAACCTAGGTTACCAATTGAAACCATGATTACAGGTAGTGGGATAAAGAAGAAACCATCTCTCACTAAGCAATCCTCAAAAAAACAAATCAAGAATCGGTTCAAAAAAACTTTAGATTTAGATACAACATCAATAATCAATACAACAGATTTAATAGACCATGAAATTGGATTAGTTACGGTCAAGGTAGAAACATGGTTAGTATTTAGCTAACCACAACCATTTTATTACAGAAAGGGTTAAGAAATCTGCTCTGATTCTAAGTTAGGATTTTTTTTTTAAGTTAGGATTCTGTTTACACAATTATCGATTAGTTGAGCTAGGAATATAAGCTTAAGGTTAGTCGGGGAATAGACAGGGCTAGTCAGGTCAGATCCATAGTCATGGCTGGGCCACGTTATAATCTTTTCCGTCCAAAATTTTAGACGATCTTAGCCGTCCTTTGTCCATCATAGACATCACCTTTCCTTAGAACATTGATTAGATAAATTTTATGTGGCTTAATATATAGAAAATTGAGGATGTCTCATTGTAGATACTCTAATATATAGGACGATACCTCATCGCCATGTTTGATATGCAGTACTCTTTTCCCATGTGTACGTTATGTGACTCCTACACATAACTGTTTAATCGCGTAGGAAAATAAAACCTCAAATGTTTAATTATAAATTTGCAACATAAGTTTGCTTGGTGATCATATGTTGTTTGCTTGGTGATCAGATATATGATTTTGGGACGAAGGTATATATGAACAAAGGAGACGACCAAGAGAAAGCAAAAGTGGAGCTCATCGAGTGCTTAAAAGTTTTGGAATCAGAACCGGGAGATAAGCCATATTTTGGTGGTGAGAAATTTGGTTTTGTTGATATTGTTTTTGTCCCTAACTACACTTGGTTCCACACCTACGAGACTTTTGGAAAGTTCAGTGTAGAGAAAAAATGTCCAAAATTGATGGCATGGGTGAAAAGATGCATGGAGAAGGAGAGTGTTTCGAAGGAGCTTCCCGACCCTCAAAAGTTTATGATTTCTCTTTGGTTCTCGGGGAAAAGTTTGGGGCGAGTAGTTGGTTATTGTTCGAAGTGTCTTCTACCACACCCGATTGTCCACGACTCCAGTACCATATTGTCGAATAAGATAGAGTTTCTAGTATATTTCGTGTTCTATGCTTAATTAGTATTATTAAAATGGGTATGTAGTACTATATATGTACTTCAATTAATAAATAAGTAAATGTATGTTTGATACTTTGGGAGTGTCTATACAATATTGTTGTCTATCTGCATGTGGCATTAGTATCTAAAACAACTATAATTGTGCATTTTGAAGGGATACACGAATCTCTATAAAAAATAACTCTCCAAATGTAGTCGTACGGAATGATTAAGTACTTATCAAAAAAAAAATGTTTAAGTAGTGGATCCATATATAAATATGAAAATCAGAGATGCAAAACTAGCTCGAAGGTTGAAGCCAATCTTCAAAATAAGGGTGCGGATATTCGAGCCACTAAAAGGAGATCTTGCTTGACTTATTTTATATATTCTACTCCATCTTGCAAGTAAAGTCTTGTTTTTTCTTAAGAGTTGGAACTTGATTATGGCACATTGAGAGGCGAGATACTTAGAGCTTCTCCAATGGATCATGTGTGAAGAAAAAAATATTCATCCACGTGGGATCCATTACCATTTTTCCTAAATTCTTTCTCCAACCATAACCTCTTTGACTAATTTGCATATGATATGGCATGTTTTCGGTAAACATCCTCTTCCTCAATCTCTTGTTTCAGAGGTTCACCAAGAAGATTTATTATCATCCGAGTCAGCTTTTTAACAATTGAAATTATATTTAATCTATTAAAAATGATTCTTAGACTATAAAAAATATTGATTTAATCTTTTTCCTTCTTTTTTAGAAACGAAAAATATTTCTTCCTTTCTTTTGATTCAGAGCCATCATACCATCTCGATACTACTATAAATGAATCATACGTTAGAACAATACACCATATTTGAATTGGGTAATTCTTCTCTTATATCAAAATAACCCTTCTCTTAGAGATTTATTTAAGTGAAGATGAAGATGAATTCTACTTGTAAAACACCATTTCGTCGAAATGAGCTATGCATCTATGGAAAAAACACAAAATAACCATGAAAATAACCAAATCAAAAACCAGGAAAATAACTTGATACCTCCCAAACAAGCTTACAAAAACCATAATCAAAACATTACAAATCATCCTAAATATCATAGATTCTTCAACCTGTTAAGTCTCAGAAATAATAAACTAACCCCTTCAATCCAAACCTCTCTCAATTTTAAACAAAACAGAAAAGCTTCAAACTTCTTCAAAAGTAAGATCAAAGTAAAAAAAAAAAGCCCACACTTCGATCCTTCACTCACGACCTCAGGAGTTGCTGTTCTTCATTCTGGAATCTCTTTTCCCTTTGTTGCTCTCTCCACAGTAGAGTCAAAGGTTGGCAATGTGATAGGAAAGCTAAAGCCTTCAAGTAGCAGAGGAATCTCTATATTTGTTGATAGAAACCGTACCTGCTATACGACCTCTATGAAGAGTGGTTACTCAGCTTCACCCATCGCAGTCTCCTCCTGTATCATGCCTCTAATAAACTTTAGTTTCAATGGAGACATCCTTTCTATCAAATTTCTTATAGACCTGCCTAGCAAAAGTCATTTACTAAGATTCACTGCCCTTTCCTCTTCTGGATACTCGATCTCTATGAGTCTTGATCCTTTCGAATTTCCGATTCCTGTCAAACTCTCTGAGTTAGTTTCTAACATCTTAATTGTAACTTTGTTTTCAGGCAAAGTCTTATCCGACGGCAATCAACTCCGGTGGGTTCAATCTCAAATTCTCGGTCATAGGATTCAAACAAGGAAGCAAGAATGTCAGTCAACAAAACAAGTTTGCTCTATGCCTACTCGCAAGACCAGCACATGTGCGGAAGTGATAGATATCTTGCGGGTTGTCCCGTAAGAGACAAAGATGCGAGACCTAGTGATCCGACGGATTTGTAGGGGTGGGTTTAGTGTGGGTCCCACCCCTTATGAGATTAAGGACATCCCGTGGGATTGGGCCCGCGGGATGTAAATCATTTTCGGCACATGTGATGGTATAAAACAATCTCAATACTGCCAAATTATCACGGAGTGCAAAGTCACTGAACCCTCTACTTGTTTGTTTCTCAAACAAACTTGTCATAGTACATCTCATAAATGCCATATAAGCCTTTATAACCACACCCACGTGGAGATAGAGCATCTCAGTGAGAAGTCCCTTTTCATTTTTATTGAGCATCAATTCAAACACAAGAACCACACCGTTACCTACTTAAGTGGTTCAAAGTACAACAGATGGAAACAAAACGTCAGTAGAAACCTGCAATCCCTGTGGTGTCCCGATCTGCCTTTTCACATAAAGATAATTTCAAAGGTCAGAGTTAACGACATTTCTCAGAAGAGTTTCACCCATATCTTCTTCACCCTACCTAATATTATAGAGTCATTCACCAATATTTCTTTGAAGAGCTTCACCCTATTCTATACAACCTTCAATACTACTTCCTTCCAACACCTAAACCTCCATCCCCACAAAACTGTTATCTTCATGGCTTCGTCTTCCAATGTCGTTCAATAGAAGAACTCTCGGAGGCCATGACGAATAACCTGCATATCCCGATCCCTTAAGGACTATAATATTTCTAAATAAAGAGTATCTCAAAACCCAAACCCATCCAAGATGATAAATGGAGTGTTGTTGGCAAACTTCACAGTACCACTAATGTGCTGATCTCTGAAGCCTACAAATATGTAAGGAAGAACTGGAATCTGAAGAAAGATGTTGAAATCTCGCATTTTCAAAAAAGAAAGAGCTTCTTCAACTTCAGGTTCAACCATGCAGCTGATATCTTAACAGTTAACTACCCCAAGCCATGGATGCTGAATGATGCCATGCTAGCAATAATACGAATACCCTTTGAAGGTGTCAACAAAATTCAAGAAGAGGAATTCAACAAAATAAGGCTCAGTATAACCATGAAAAGAGTCCCAACTGATTACATAATATTCAGAGCTCTACAAGGCATCTCAAAACCAGCTGGTGAGCTTATTCTATTTAAAGACCCTTATGGCCGTGATTTATATGAAAAGAATGTTGAAGTTATGGTGGAAGTAGAGGTAATACAACGTCTTCCTTATGGCTCTGATTATGTGATTGATGAGGTTAAAACCTGGATCGAGTTTTCATATGCTCTATTCCCTTTCAAGCTATGCCAGTTCTGCAGAACGTTAGATCACTCCAAAGATAGCTACAACCAAAGAAGGAGAGATGCTTTAGCAGCCAAAGTAGTAGCAAGTATCAACACCAGCAAAACTGCAGAGAGTAACATTAACCCACATCCTACTAACAATCATGCTTCGCACTCCAATCTTCCTTCACATCATTCAACCCAGCTGATTCCCATATCCCAAAACCCCTTTGCCATGCTGGCTGAAACTGAGCTTAATCTTTCCCAAAAACCCAAGTTGAATGAAGACAAAGTCAAGAAGCAAAACAACTCCGACTCGATGGGGAAACCCTCAATCACCTCTTCGAACAGTCAGGCTATGGAGTTCGACACACATATCTCAGTGGGCCTAAATAACAAACTCTCCTTTACAGCCCACTCAATAGACAACTACAACTATAATCCTTTCAAGCACATGAAAGCCAACCTTCTCAAACCCACTGAGAATGTGAATCCAACCCACCCACCCGGTTTTGACCCGATCCCAAAATACCATTCTCAAATCTATTCTCAACCACCCATCATTCCCATCGTTTATTCGTCTAATAAATGGAGCAGAAAGTACAACCATTCCCCTAAAACCCTAGTTGAAAAAATTCCTACATCCCAAGGTCATCTAGCAGAATTGAGAGGCAAAAGGAAGGATTGCACTGAGGACTATGATGGAACAAAGAGGAGCAAAGTCGTCGCTCAGTCCAGGGATGATTTAACCCTCAAAATTCCAGATTTTAACATTGGTTATGAAGGAATCTCTAAACCCGTCAAGAGAAACCCTAAATCTGCTTCAACCCACTCTGCTGGTCTTTGAGAAAGCTTTAAGATTGAACAAGAAAACTGGAGTAAAGATTGCCGATCCGGAGGAGACTTTGCACAAAATCAAGGTTAGGTTCCTCAATCAAATCTGGTTTTTTAATCATCCTGTGAATCTGATTGCTTTATTTGATAATAGTGTGAAACTGTTAGTTTTAGTTGATAATAGGGAGAATGAGCTTTGTATAATAAGTAGGGTCGATAAATTGGATAAATTTCTTGGTACTTCTAAACCTTTGCTAGTCTTCCAGTATCCGTTAGTCTCGTATTTCTGGCAGTTTATTAAACTAATCTCCTGGAATTGTCTGGGTCTAGGTACTCTAGAAACTAGGAAAAATTTAAAATCCATCATTAAGAGTGAAAACCCCAACATAATCTTTCTCTCTGAAACCAAAAACCCCTCCGATTTTGTAGAAAATGTCTTTCATTCCTCTTCTTTCTACAATCACTCTTTCCTTTCGCTGGTAGGGGCAGCGGGTGGTTTAGCCATCTGCTGGGACAACAATGTTAAACTAGATGTTATCCGCAAGGATAAAAACCAGATTGATTGCCTAATCTGGTCTGAAAAACACAAGGCTGAATGGCTCATTACGTGTATGTATGGATCTCCCAAGGCTGACCAAAAAGAGGAATCTTGGTCCTTGGTGCAGAAAATGGCGCGGATTATCAATATACCCTGGCTGCTTATAGGAGACCTCAATATCATTCTAAATGAAAGTGAGAAGAGAGGCGGTAGAATTCCCAATAAGGCTGACATTAGGAAATGGAACGATATGTTCAGTGAAATTGGTCTAATTTATCTAGGCTACTGCGCTTTTCCATTCACATGGTCTAACCAACAGGAGAATAACAAACTTATCGAAGAAAGGCTTGACAGAGGTCTAGCCAACTCTTCCTGGTCTACGCAATTCCCTAATGCTCTTACCCACCATCTTCCTCCTATTGGGTCCGACTATTCCCCAATTGTGCTAAACACTGATGTCTCCCACCACTCTGGTTTTAAACCTTTCAAATTCTTTAGTATTTAGCTAAAAGAATAAAGTTGTCATGATATCATTAGAGAGGCTTGGAGTACTGACAACAGAGGTTATAATGCTTTTCAGCTGGTGCATAAGCTTTATAATGTTAGAAATATGGTAAGTAGATGGAATAGAAACCATTTTGGTCATATCCAAACTAATATTAAAAAGCTCACGAATACTCTCAACGACTTCTTGTCGGTCAGCTGTAACAGACTCAATGATCCTGTCCTCCTCCAAACAAAAGCGGATCTTGTTAAACTGTATAACTATGAAGAGGAGATGTTCAAGATTAAATGGAAAGAAAAATTTATAGCTCTAGGAAACAAAAATATGAGGTTCTTCCATCTGAATGCTACCATCAGATTTAGGAGAACAATATCTCTGGCCTTTATGATGCCAACCAGAATTGGATCTAAGGCAGAGATAGGATTAGTAATTGTCTTACAGATCACTTTGAAACCCTGCTCTCTTCGTATAATCCTAACATAGACAAGGATATCATCAACCTGATTCCCACTCTCATAAATAACTCTGATAATGCCATCCTCATGGCCCAGCCGACGATGGAGGAAATCAAGAGTGCGCTCTTTGGCATGCCTCCAAATGATATTCCTGGCCCTGATGGCTTTCCAGCCTGTTTTTTCCAACAAAATTGGGACCTTGTTGGTACTGACATTTGTGATACTGTCAAATCCTTCTTTGACAGTGGTCACATGCTTAAACATCTCAATAGAACTTATATCACCCTCATTCCCAAAGTTCATCATCCGGCTTCCCCTAGTGATTATCGGCCTATAAGTCTGTGCAATATAGTGTACAAAGTCATCTCTAAAGTCTTAGCCAACATAATCAAACCTCTTCTATCTAAATTGATCTCCCCCTTCCAATTTGCCTTCGTTTCTCAACGTTAAATTTCTGATAACATTCGGGTAGCCCATGAGATCATACATTCTATGAGGAGAAAGACTAGTGAAAGAGGGAATATGGGTCTTAAAATCGATATGGAAAGGGCCTTCGACAGGGTTGAGTGGAAGTTCCTGATTGCTGTGCTTGAGAAGATGGGGTTCTGCAAAGATTGGTGCAATCTTATTCTTCGATGAATTAGCACAAGCTTTGCGGGTATTATGTTCAATGGTAGCCCCTGCCAAACCTTCAAACCCACTAGAGGTCTCACGAAAGGGAGATCCATTGTCTCCTTATCTCTTCATCCTCTCGTATGGAATCCTTTTCCATATGCGTAGCCAATCTTTGAAAACAAGGGACAAATCTCTGGCTTCAAAATTGCGAAGAACAGCCCCTCGATAAGCCATCTCATTTTCGCGGACGACTGTCTAATTTTCCGTGAAGCCAGCATTCTCCAAATAAAAAACTTTATGAGCATTCTCAATACCTATGGTGATAGCTCCGTCCAGATGATAAACTTCCATAAATCTGGTATTTTCTTTACTCCTAAAACTTCCAACACTCTTAGAAAAGATATCATAAACATTCTTAAGGTGCAACAAATTTCCCTCAATGACAAATACCTTGGAGCTCCTTTGTTTACAAATAGATCCAAAATCGCTTGCTTTGAACCCATCCTAAATAATATGGCAAATAGACTAAAAGGATGAGGAGGTACCAACTTGTCCCCTGCTGGTAGAAACATAATGGTCAAACATGTTTTAGAAACAATCCCGTTTACTCTATGTCAACTTTTATTCTTCCTACTGATATTACCAGAAGGGCTACTAACTTTGATGAGAGACTCTCGGTGGGGTAAGCAAAAAGATAAAAAAGGCTTTTACATAAAGGCCTGGGTGGGTCTGTGTAAAGACAAAGAGAATGGAGGAAACGGCATGAAGCAAATGGATAAGTGGAATCTTGCTCTCATTACCAAAAATGCCTGGAAACTTTTCAAACAACCTAATTCTCTTTATGCTACCTATATGAAAACCAGGTACTATCCATTCACTAATCCCTTCCATTCTTCCTGCTCGGACTCCGCCTCTTGGGCATGGAAAGGGGTCCACAAAGGCATTAAGCTACTTCAGCTACACTGTATTTGGGAGGTTGGAGATGGAGCTGATATTAACATTTGGAAATACATCTGGCTGCCATGCCAGACAACCCCGCTAGATCCTATGAGAGCTACTAACTTGACTCTCCCAATCCTAGTTAGTGATCGATGAAAATAACTCCTGGAACCTTCCTAAGCTAAGAAATACCCCGTCAAACTCCAATTTTATTCTTGCTTGTCAAATAAATCTAAGAACCAATTGCAAGGATAACCTTAGGTGGAGACACAAACCTCAAGGCAACTTCACAGTCAAGTCTTTGTATAACATTTTGGTCTGAAAAGAGAGTCAGCCAATAGATATAATATCCTAGAAAATCTGGAAAGTGAAAACTATTCCAAGAATTCAAATCTTCACCTGGAAAATGAGGGCCAATATGCTGCCCTTAAATGCCCATCTATCTAAATTCATGTATGATATAGATCATATCTGTCAGTTGTGTAAACAGTGCCTTAAAACAAGTGAGCATCTTTTCATGGAATGTGTTTTCACCAAAAAGGTCCGATCTAAATGTAATATCCACCTAGATAGAGCTACTGCCCAAGAGAATAACATAAACGATTGGTGTGGCAATTTGTTTAGAATAAACAACTTCCCTCTCCACTGGGGTACTTGGGCGGAAGTGTGTGCTACAATTTGCTGGTTCGTGTAGAAAGCTAGGTGTATCAACACCTTCCAACACATATATACTGACCCTCAAGTAATAGGCATGCAAATTATACAACATTTGGAATCTGTCAATCATCATCAACAAATCACATCTACAAGAAGACCAGCTCCAAGAGTGCCTAATAAAGATGATAGCCTGATTAACTTCAGCTACCTAACTGTGTTTGATTCTATAACTGATCTAACAGGAATCGGGATCTGCATCACCATACCCTCTGGAGACACAATTGGAAGGAGAAGTCTCTCCATCAGAGCTCATTCGAAAGACGAAGGAGATAGTCTAGCAGCACTGAAGGTGTTGGTATGGGCGAACAGTCTGAAGTGCAATGACATCAAGATAACATGGAGCAAAAAACACCTTACCAGAGCTATGAAGGGATGCATCAGAAACACTTCTTGGCAAGCGGACTTCATAGTTGATCAAATCTTAAACTTTAAAAACAATTTTAATTCAATATTTTGTTAGGATTTAAATCCTAAGTGCTCGAGAGACCTTATAACTCTAGCTAATCTTGGTTATTCTGGGACCAGTGTGAGGTCTTGGGTTGACATTGAACAACTCTCTACTTGGCTGTAAGTTTTTGTTTTTTATTATCAAAAAAAAAAACTTGTAAAACACCCTTACGAATTAATGTTGTTAAAGGAAAGAGAAGAATACTAAATACAAAATTAAAATATCATCTGATAGCTGGAATTAAAGTAATCTAATATAGTGAGTTTCATGCCTAATATGTAATTGTATACATTCAGTTTAGTTGGTTATTGTTCAAAGTGTCTTCTACCATATCACTGTCCATGAATCCATGTATCATATTGTCGAATAAGACGGAGTTTCCTGTATGTTTCGTATTGTATGCTTAATTAGTATTGCTAAAATGTTTATGTAGTACATATATGTACTTCAATTAATAAATTAGTAAACGTATGTATGATAGTTTGGGAATGTATACAATATTGTTGTCTATCTGTATTTGTCATTAGTATCTAAAACAACTATACTTGTGCTTTTTATGGTTGAAGAGATACACGAATCTCTATCAAAAATAACTCTAGAGATGTAGTCTTTCAGAATGTTTAGGTAGTGGATCCACGTACAAATATGAAAATCAAAGATGCAAACTCGTTTGAAGGTTGAAGCTAATCTTCAAAATAACTGTGTGGATATCCGAGCCACTAAAAGGAGATCTTGCTTGACTTGTTTTATATATTCTACTCCATCTTACAAGTAAAGTCCTATTTTTTCTTAAGAGTTGGAACTTAATTATGGCACATTGAGAACGTAAAAGGCGAGATACTTAGAGATTCTCCAATGGATTGCCTGTGAAGAAAAAAGTCTTCATCCATATGGGATACATTCCTAAATTCTTTCTCTAATCCTAAACTCTTTGACTAATTTGTATATGATATGCCATGTTTTTAGGTAGACATCCTCTTCCTCAACCTCTTGTTTCAGCGGCTCACCAAGAGGATTTGTTGCCATCTAGTCAGCTTTTCAAAAATTAAAAATATATTTAATCTATTAAAATGATTTTTAGTATAAAAAAAAATACTTGGTTTAATCTTTCTCCTTCGTTCTTTAGAACGAAAAATATTTCTTCCTTTCTTTTGATTCAGAGCCATCATACTATCTCGATACTATTGTAAATGAATAATATGTTAGAACCATACACCATATTTGAATTGGATAATTCCTCTCTTATATCAAAATACCCCTTCTCTTAGAGATTTATTTAAGTGAAGATGAAGATGAATTCTACTTATAAACACCCTTACAAATTAATGTTGTTAAAGGAAAAACAAGAATACTAAATACAAAATCAAAAGATCATCTGATAGCAGGAATTCAAGTCATATAATATAACGAGTTTCAAGCCTAGTGTGTAATTGTATGTATTCAGTCTATGTTTTATATAACATTGTCAACATCAAATGGTTAGCAGTTAGCACTACCATTGTCGACCAAACATTACTATGAACTGTTAATTTGGAAGATACTTCAGTTTTTTATTTTTATTTAGCTCTGAATGTTTCAGTCCCTAAAATCGAAGATGCACGCCTGAAAGTTTCGAGAAAACATGATCAATAATTGTACGTCCTGAGGCCTTTTGGTTCATTTATGGATTTTGTAGAAACTTTGCAAATAAAAGATCATCGTTTCTTCCACATTCACCAGTTTCAATATATAAAAGCTTTACAGATGCAAATACAATGGAGTTCCCGCTGCAAAAAATTGTTATCTTTCGATCAATAAATACCAAATAATATATTTATTCAGTTTGGAAATATGAAACAACTAGGCATAAAATAGGTCAAAATGCCTGTGGGCTGGAGAATATTTCCTCTTCTTCTCCAGTACATTACTAAATATGATTCGAATAATGTTTCAAAATTACCTTTTCTACTTTTGATTTTAATTCAACCACCGCTCCCCCCATCATATCTAATTTTTTTGTTAATCTTACCTACTGTTTTTTGTAAATGTTTCATGGGGTCATGAGGTATTTCTGCCGGCTAAGAATCACTCACCTCCTCATCACTCAAATAATTATTATCATACTATTCAGCTAGCTTAATCTCGTTATCCTCCATATTGTTAGTGAGAGAGAGAAGAGAAGAGAAGACTGATTACCTTGAAACGAATTCTTCGCATCGGAAAGAGGAACTTAACTTTTTTTCTCCATAAATTAATTGGATTGATGGATTGCAGACTGCAGAGAAACCAAATTTGTGTAATTTTATGAGATTTGGTCAAAAAGTGAGCGTTGGCTTTTAATTTGAGCGTAGGCATTTATGAATTACTCCAACAATCTGCTTGCTTTACCCATCAATAGGCTTCACCAGCTATCCGGAAAATTAGGGTTTTATATTTCCCGTGCTTCATTGAATCTCCAGACTCCAGACATGTGATTTTTGAAGAGATACGACATTTGTAGGCATGAGATTTTTGAATCATGGAGAAGAGTGAGATAAATTTCTTATGCGCACTTTGCATGTGAAATATTCTGGGGTCATTAGAAAAGCAATCATATATATGATAATCTATGTCATCATTAGGAGGAACAACTTCATGAGTGAAGTCGACAGATTCAACAGTTTGTGATGTTGAACCAATCTCCGACTGACTAAAGGGGAGATTTCTTTCTGAGTTATAGTCTAAATTTTTGGGCATTTTCTTGTTGAACTGATTAAGCAAAGAGTTAAGCCACATTTTCTGAAAAATTTAGATATAAAATGGAAGAAGAGAAAGAGAACAATGATGCTTACCACAACCCTACTTTCAATATATAGGCAATTCACTTCCAGAGCAAACATTCTGACCGATGGGACTGTGATTAATAGGAGGGTTGAACAAAAAGGAAAAAGCAGAAAATTTGCACTGATAAACGAGTCCTCCACTTATCATTTATATCCATCTTCATTATTGAATAAATGAGGTAAATAACACGTACATCTGCACAATCAACGACCATGAATGGCTTACATGCCTGCTTAAATCGACGGGTAGACTTTTTTTCTTAATATGAAAATCAGACCCAATAAAAAGAGTACTCGTGCATATAAAAAGGAAATAACATTTGCACACGAAAATGTTAAAGAATACAACCTATGTGCCACCCCCTGTTGCTCCATGAGAAGCGCTCCCGGACCCACCATTTTTCATCTACGGTTGCGATAAATGACGCATAGGGGTGTATTTTTTTGGTGTATGAATTCGGTAGGTGGGTAATATCGTCGCATTTACACACACCTCATTTGTTTTTCCTGACTCATCTTGAAAAGATGAGGATACCCAAATACACCACAATCTTTTATTTATCCACCTATAAGTCCTCTACCGAAAGTGATTTTCTATAGACTGAGTCGAGACAGTACAACAAATCGGTTCACACTTTGTGTGATCGTCTATGGCTACGAGATCGAGACAATACGACCATAAGATAACTTGTGTGATTGACTATGGATACAAGATCGAGACAATACAACAACGAAGTATGATACTTGATAATAGGTTCAGACTTAACCAAACTCTATAGGATCACTATCAAGTATGTACGAAGTTAACGTTTGTGTATTTTACTTTTAATTATAATAAAACAATTATAATTGCGGAAATAGAAAAGTAAAAGACACATCAAGATTCTGTTAATGAGGAAACTGCAAATGCATAAAAACCCTGGGACCTAGTACAGAATTGAATACTCTCAGAATTAAGTCGTTATACAAAATCTAAACCAACTTCGTATAGTTGATACCAAGCAACTACCCCTAGTTCACTTAGTTTCCTCAGTATCCCTGCGCTTCCGACTTCGATGAGTGTACGCACTGGAAAAATTCCTTTGGATCGTATTCCAAACAGTAAAGGAACAACAAATTTGTTTGGTAACAAATCTTTCGATTTTTTCAGGATAAAGATATCTCAAGTCATACGCAAAGGATCTTCTGTTTAATATAATAAAATCCTTTGCCTGGTTAGATTAATCTATCTAATAACTACAAAGTAGTCAAGTTTAGATTCGCAATCAATCGATATAGATTCCAACAAGAAACTATAAAGTGATGCCGATCTCACGCAACTAATCCATCGAATAAATCCGATTCTAGTTGGATCCTAGCCGATCAAGGTTTGTGCACACCCAAAGATATGAGAACCAAATAAGAAATCTTCTTTGTCTTCAAATCTTCTTTAATCTTAAATAAACCTGCACAACACCACTTGAATCTCTTGTGATCAATCACACACACAACGGAGTCTGTTAACAATGGATTATCACAAGATGTCTTTAGATCTACAAACAGTTTTAAAGATCCCGTCGATACTTAGATCTAGTTTGAGTGAATCTTATATCAAAAGAAAATATTCTCAAGCATAAAAAAACTAGGTGCAATCAAAGTTTCAACAACCGTTAGTCAATCAAATCAACCGAAAACTAATAACACTGCAATTATCTAGTTTCCCACCAATGGTACTCGTAGAGCTTCTTGATCCCACAGAAGTCTTTAAACGAGCGGTCGTAAGAGATTTCACCTAATTAGGATACTTTCCTCTCCGATTAGACGGCTCCACCAGAAACAACAAAAAGATGAAGTTTGCCAGGCTCTTAGGATAGTTTGCTAGAAATGCAAACTTAGGTATTTATAGACCAAAGATGTTTGGACACCAAGGAATTTCCAAAACCGAAAATATTCTCAAGATATGCAATGAATAGCGAAATTCGGTTCTCCTAATTGCAATAAATGCTTGTTTAAAATTTCTGAAATCTCTCAATAGAAAATCTCCAATTAGTAAATGCACATTACTAATTTTTATTCTCTAGAGATATGCATTTAATTGCTGGTAACTAAAGCATATAAAACCAAAAACCTTAATTAAAAGATTCTCAATTTATTTCGGCGCAAGATCTCCTTGAGTACTAAGGAATATCTTTGAACAATAAATGATAAGAGTTACTGTATGTGTTCAAAGTATGTTGACATCTTTTCACTGTAAATCCTTATTCATATTTACATGGATTTACATTCTTGGAATCGGTTATACCACACTTCTAAACAAGTTTAGAATTGGTTCACCTGTATTTAAAATCACTATGTGATTGATCAAATCAAATCACGTACATGGGTTCATTCGGTTTTACCAATCACTAGGATCGGTCATACCTAAATATGGAAATACTTGTGATCGGTCACACAAGTTACCAGGACCGGTTACATCAGTTACCAGGATCTGTTACATCAATTACCAGGACCGGTTACCATATACTCATGGTATTGCTTGTGATCGGTCACACCAGTTACCAGGATCGGTTACACCAATTACCAGGATAGGTTACACTAACTACCAGGACCGGTTACACCAATTACAAGGATCGATCACACAACACTCTGTGATCGCTCACACCAATTACTAGGATCGGTCACACCAATTACAAATATCGATCATACCATCTCACGGTGATTACTTAGGATCGGTTACACCAGTTAATAAAAACTAGTCATACCAACGCATAAGTCAGGCATTGTGATTAGTTATACCAAGATACATAACAAAGTTACGATCGGTTCTACCATCTCACACATATTGGTAATCCAAAGATTTCCAATGAATAGCCGTACCAATAAGCCTAGCGATTTCCCTTTCGATTCATAAAAAAAGTTCATGAATGTAGTTCCTTTAAACAAATGTAAAACAATGTTTCCTAGGATGAAATATTCACCATAACCCATTCACATAATCATAACAGTATATACAAGATTATGTCGGTGTCATATCTACGAAGTTCAAAAGATAAGCGTTATACTTCGTAGTCAAATTCCCTAATACTATGATCATACAATTATGACCATGTCACATCACTAGAGTATCATACAATATGTACAGTATATACAACTTCGCATTTATGTTTTCAATATAGAACGACTTAAAAGATACGCTAGGAATGAAAGCAGTTCAAGTAAATATTACTAACCTCAAGAGGAAGGATGATGTTGTCATTGTAGTTCACTTCTTCTTCACTTTATTCAGGTCTTCGGAGTAATACTTGTATGTCTCAACATTCCTAGACTTTCTAGTCTAACCTAAACGAAGTTGACTCTAGTATACAATCAAGCGACTTTAGATGAGTTTTGAGTCACTAAAATATGACAACCAAACTTGACATACCAACGCTTGGTGGGTTCAACCGATCTATGCTCTAACAATCTCTCCCTTTGTCCATTTTAGTGACAAAACTCTTATTACATGTGGATAAACAAATTACAAGAATTCATTTTACATACGCTTGATTCCAAGTTTCAACAACACAATAACCTGCATATATACAATCAATAAATGCCGTTGTTGACATTTGAATAACAATGCTTATACTCCCCCTAAAGGTGCGCTAGGTAGATATTCAATCCGAACATCTTTGTTATTCCCCTTTTGTAGTCAGAATTACTACAAACATCACATAAGGTACGTTGTGTAGTATTTTTCCCCCATTAGTGAATACAACAACATAATATGTTTCTCCCCCTTAGTCAATGCTTTACTATTTTGTTAGATATAACGTTTAAGCACAATTGTCCTTTCATTAGTGATTGCAAATCACTTGTTTACCCATATATTTCTCCCCCTTTTGTCAAAAAATGACAAAGGTTCGAGCAAATAAAGGACAAACCGAAAGGATCTTACAAATCTAAAAGACTTGTAAACAACCTATAAGAGTTAAGCACGAAGGTTTCACATACCACTTTAGATAACCAATATTAAAACCGAAACTACAAGTAATTTATTTTTAATATGTTATCAAGGAAACAATTGCACAAAGCAATTTTCCCTAATAGTTTAACAAATCGACTAAGAAACTTAATTCCCTTGTTAACTCGACTGCAAACATACAATCGTTTGTTTCGATAAGACCAAAATAAAGATCAGAATTAACTTTATTTCTCTCATCAGGCTCAAATTATTCAGACAATAACTTAGACCTTTCTCTTTAGAAAAGACAAACACTAGGTTAGTTAACTAGTTTTTCTTGTCAAGGCATTTGATTAGACTTGAATTATCGAATCCTCCAATTTGATAAGTCTAACTAAGATCAGAATTAACTTAGTTTCTCTTATCCGGAATCGATTAGGACTATACAAATGATCCTGTATTTCGTTAAGCCAATACATACAAACCAAAATAAATTGACTTGTACTATTATTTTCTTAACCGGAAGCAATTGAAACAAACATAGACATTATAGCACCGCAATTACACAGAATTTCGTTAATTACCCAACAATAAAGAAGATAAATTGACACAGTTTTTCTTGACCGGAAACAATTGAATCATACACACGCATCCATACATAATAATGGAACATATCAATTGTACCGAAATTTTGTTAAGCAAAAGCAGCATATATGCAATATAAACAGGCTTTTCTTAAACAGGAAAACGATTAACTAACAAATTTGTTACCTCAGATTCCGCAGCCTCTTCTCCCCAGAAAGATATATCATTAAGCGCAAGTTCAAGTTAGAACTCTCCCCCAGTATGTTTTCATCCTCTCGCAAGAACAAAAGAACAACAACAAAAGCAACCTTTACCAGAGAAAGGTTGAAACGGTTTTAACTAATGCGTGCTAATAGCAGAAGTTGAAAACCCGAAACACATATCTATATGCTAAACACAACTCATGTAAACATAAATTGATTCAACATATTGTGACTTTTCAAATATGAGTTTCAATCGAAACACCTTATGATCCTTTGATAAAGCCTACCAACATGGGCTAGAACTTAATCCTGCTAAATTAAAAAGCCACACAAACCATAAGGGTTACATCATATGAGATCGAATATTAAAGTTATGAAAACCAAAATCAGACATCCCATAAACCGAATCCACATAACAAAAAATATAAGCATTCATTCATAGGCTATGTAATCGGTAACTATCACAAGAAAAATTATAAAGAAATAATTTATTCATAAATAATGATAGTTTATTCAAATATAGACCTTATACAATAATTGAAGCAAATCAAAAGATTGATGTCTATTTTTCCGTTCTAATTGCGTGTCTTGTGAATATCGCTTTCGAATTCTGGATTCAAATTCTTCTGAGCACTTCACTTTCCAATAGAAGATTTGTTCATCTCAATCAGTTGAGAATGAAGATCAGCGAGTACTTATTTTGAATCCTTTATCTTTAGCTCATGATGTCTAATACAACTTCTAACAATAAGAATCTGTTTTCTCAGAGAATCTTGAAGATTACCAGGTCGTGAGATATATTGAGATTTAGTCATAACTAATGCACAAAGTGCTAAATCATCTAGAGATGACCCATCCTTCACTGATTTCTCCATTGATGCAAGATAGTCTTCTTTCGGACAAGAAGAATATATATAATATAAGATAGGAGAAAATCAAGGAGTGATATCATTTGGTTTATGGAAACCTGAAAAAGCGGGGGTCTAACAACCACACCCAATATTTCGCTTAGAAATATGTATGGACAAACTCCAATATACTTTCTAGAGAATCAACTAGACAGTAAGACTCAATCTAGATAAAAAGTATATCAAAGAGTTTATATCTCAATCTCTCGATTTGATCTTTACTCAAGCAAATAGAAATCATGAAGTCTTTATCAAAGAGAGATAACTTGGATGGTACCAAAGACCAATATCCAAGTGTCAATCAATTTAAATCAACAACCAAAAGGTCGGATATTCTAATTGATTGAACAACGCACAACCTGTGATATTTCAATTATATAAACAAATATAATGCAGAATAGAAATAACACAGATACCAGAATTTTGTTAACGAGGAAACCGCAAATGAAGAAAAACCCCGAGACCTAGTTCAGATTGAACACACACTGTATTAAGCCGCTACAGACTCTAGCCTACTCCAAATTAACTTCGGTCTGGACTGTAGTTGAACCCCAATCAATCTCACACTGATCCAAGGTACAGTTATGCTCCTACGCCTCTTATCCCAGCAGGATGCTACGTACTTGATTCCCTTAGCTGATCTCACCCACAACTAAGAGTTGCTACGACCCAAAGTCAAAGACTTTAATAAACAAATTTGTATCATACAAAAAAGTCTACAGAATAGATAAATCCGTCTCCCACGAATAAACCTATGAGTTTTGTTCCGTCTTTTGATAAATCAAGGTGAACATGAACCAATCAATAACCCAGAGTTATATTCCCGAAGAACAGCCTAGTATTATTGATCACCTCACAATAATCTTAATCGACGCAATAAAAAAGATATTGCGGAATCACAAACGATGAGACGAAGTGTTTGTGATTTCTTTTCTATCTTGCCTATCGGAGATATAAATCTCAAGCCAATTATTTCAATTGTACTCGTACGATAGAAACAACAAGATCAGATCACACAACTAAAAGAAAAGTAGTATCGGTCTGGCTTCACAATCCCAATGAAGTCTTTAAGTCGTTAACCTGGTTTTAGAAGACGAAAACCAAAGGTTAAAGAAGAATCGACTGTAGATTAGTGATGCGTGTCGTAACCACAACAAATTAATTAATACTTTACTACCTAATTAACTAGTAATATAGGGTAGTCAAGGTCGATCCCACGAGGAGCAAGAGATTCTAGTTGTAAAAATTGTCACGAAAGGGGGGTGTAAAAAGCAAAAGAAAATAAACAAAGCAATTAAAAGATAAAGTTGAAAGCAATAAGAGAGACAAGATCAAGGAATCCTTCTTCGTTACGAAACAATGATTAAAGTTATGTTCTCTTCTACTTGTTATTAGTCACAGATTATCACCAACCGTAGGATAGCAGGTCCGCTTAGCTAGCCCCAAAATCCCTAATTTCACCGAGTAACAGTCCGCTTAGTTATCGATTCTATTCAAAAGAACCACCTTGAGGTCCGCTTACAAGATGTAATTCCCGAGAATGCATTAAGATTTATGAATTTAGGTTTAGTACTAGTAGTTAAACTCGGTTCGCTTGGTTCACTTTCTAGCGTTGTTTCTACACACAATTGCTCCACGGAATCCCTCCGCAAGGTCTCGTGTTTGCTACTTATGTAAAGAGTCAAGAAACGATTACTTATCTCCTAACTTTCACTAGCTTTAGATCAAATTAACAAATCAATTTAGCATGCATTCTAAACAATCTATCAATCAATCATGAATGTCTTTAAGATCATTCCTATTAGTAAAAACAAACGATAATCATGTGAAGAACTTCAAGATAGAATTAAAAACAAAAACTCAAATCATATTAAGAACTAGAATTCATCCTCAATCAATAAATTAACTACTCATGTTAAAAAGTTCACACAAAGAATAAGAAAAGAAAAGAATTGTGTGTGTAGAGATGTGTGTGTGTAAAAGGTATGTAGAGAAAGATGTGTAGAAGTTGTAGAAAACTTCTCTATTTATAGGCTTCAATATTCTCCAAATCTTCTAAGGAGTAGAATCCTTTTCCTTTAGCAATTCAATTTCCAATTCCAAGCTTTTCTCAACTCTTCCACCTTCTCTTTCCAAATTTGAGTCCAATTCTCCATCCAATTCCTAGCCCAAGTCTTCACACCCATGAGAGAAGTCCATAGAAAATTCGGAATTTTGGTCGACGGAAAACGGGATTGTGGCGGAATCCGCCGGAATAGTCGCCACGCGGCCGTCGGAAATTTCTCCGTCAAGAGAATATTCGACGGAATATTCCGTCGTCTCCGTTAGGACTAACGGTCAAACGGTAAACCGTCGGTCAACAGAGTTAGTCAATAGTCAAGGGAAGAGTGAGTTAGACAACGAGTCGGCAATCTTAGTCTACTGAGTGGTCTCGATTTACTGAGTTAGGTTACTTGAGTCGTCGATCGGTCATCGAGTTGACTCGCTTTGGATCGTGTCATGCGCACCGAAGTCGACTCGGCTGGAGCATAAAAATGGCCGAGTTTCCTCTCGATTTTAGACAATTAACGCAAGCCATTTTCAGGCTGATTCTTCTCCCTGTGCAAATCCTATCATTCATCTATTCAATTCATTCCATTTATCAACAGGGCTTCAATCACCAGCTCCAATCCATTTCCATATCTCTTAATTCTGATTACAGGGCAACACCCATCTCAAACTCTCTGAGACAACCCATTTTCAATCTTCAAACAGCGGCCACCAATTTCTTCATTAATTCCTCCAGTTCTCGATCCATCACTCCCCATTAGAATCACAGACCCATCTCAATTCGAACGGCAACAGATCGGAACCCTAATTTCTTTAGCGAATGACACCTATTTTCACCGAGCTTTAAGAACACCATTAATGGCAAAGTAAACTCGGTTCTCTCTGTGTCTTCAAATCGCCACCATACCCATCTCACAGCACCACCAGAACCCATTCACTCCCTGATTTCTTCTCTGAGCTTCAATACCATACCCGATTAACACCAACTGACCCTAATCGATTCAATCCCCTGTGTACTCCTTCTTCCACTCAATCCCTTGCTCAATTACAAACTGCCTCCACCATCTCGTATCTTCCACGAGATCGAGCCTCATCGTCGATTTCTTAATCTCTCTTGCCATTAATCTCAATCTCGAGCTTCATCACAAACGATCGAGCAATTTCGATCTATTCCCTCTTCACGTATCAACCTTCGATTTTAGTAGCGAGCAGACGCCGTTTAACTTTTGGTTTCTCGATTCGACGGAAATCCTCTCGAGCTTCCAATGGATTCCAATACCCGGTCTGTCTCTATTTCAGGAGAATGATGATTGAAGAAATAAAAATGAAAGAGAAAAACATTTCTCTCAATTCTGGGTTATAAGTTGGGCGGTTATTGGCGGTCGGTGGATTTTGATAAGGGATAACCAAATTGGTAGCCCCTTAACCACAACTTCAAATTGTCTTTAGTGCTCTTGCAAAAGAGTTGCCCCTTAACCATGACTTGGCTCCAAATATTGTTCGCCCGTAAAATGACCTTTTTGCCCTTTTGACTTAAATTGGGTGATTTCTTCTTCTTTTCCTCCGTGCGACTCCATAGTAGCTATAAAACTCAAAACAAGCGTAAAATACATAATTTACACGAAAAATAGCAAAGAAAGCATAAACTACTAGATAGTAAATTAGGTGTATTCTACACCTATCAAATTCCCCCACACTTAGACTTTGCTAGTCCTCGAGCAAATCAAACTAAAAACTCACAACTTCAAAGCGTTCAAGCGTCACAAGCATCCAAAGAGCTATGAGGACATAGAGTTTCATAATGAGAGAACGCGTGTTTGAGAAACGATCAATAAGCATTTCGCCTCGACTTCTGCCTCACCAAAAAGGATTTTATGATAATTGCACTCAAAAAGACGGCTTTTTTTTTTATGGTTCTCACATGTGTGTAGGAATGAAGAGAGAATCCTGCGACACGTTGAATGGTGGGAAGGACAACTTCCGAAATATTTTTAAAAACCCACATCTTTTAATATTTTGAAAAACCATTTTTCTGACGATCTCTAAGAAAGGAAATCAACCATATTATCGAGGATGAGATTACTTACTCACCTTCACATCCGATCGCCAATTATGATAACACCACTCTCACGGCATCCAATAGAAACGTCTTCCGCTCCTCGTCTTGATCTCCTTGGTCTTCGTCTTCGGTTTCAACTATTGATGATAAACCCTCGAATTTCCTAAATCCATGACAATTTATAACTCTTTTTACCTTAAAACCTTGTCGCTTGAAACTTCCTTATAGATTTTCCTTCCCCACGGCTCATTCAAAACAAATATTTCTCTTTTTTTTTTTTTTTTTTTTTTTTTTTTTTTTTTTTTTTAAACAAGAGAAATTAAATACAAAAATAAACCATGGCCGTGGGAGAAGTATTTTACCGCTTGATTCTTCACAACTTGTATCGTCTTGAAATCATAAACTTCAAAAATTCTCACCTTTTAATTTTCTTCGCTTTTATGAATAAGTCTTCATACTTGTATGTATAATTATGCTCATTGTATTGTAAGTCTTCAACATATATGTAAAATCCTGCTCTTTGTATGTTGCTTTACTTGAATTTGAAATTTGCTCTTTTTCTCATTCCGTTGCTTGTAAACCTTAAACTTTTCCAACTTTCCTTGTAGATTTTGATGTCGCTCCTTGTTGATGATGAATGTGTTTCTATGGATCCGTTGTTGTCGAGAGAGAGAATGGTGCTAACTGCAAATCGAACTACAAGAAGGAGGCTTTCATCCATGGACGTCACCCTCATGATTGACAAAATTAGCACTCAAGAGATCAAAGAGTAGTGCTTCTATTGGTGGGAGGTTGGGTAGCTCACCATTCTACCCGGAATTAACGTATGGTGACACACACTCAAAAGAAGCTCTTTAGTAGATGGAAAATTTCTGGTCGGTGCCTCACATGATATGAATACGGGTAGTCTCCACTAATGATTGATCAGCAACTCTAATAACGCATTTCTCCCTGCACCAAATTCGCATCACCGGCATGATTAAATCCATTATTTAACACTCAAACAAACAAGAAATCCGAATGTAGTTCTCTAACATTTCCAAGTTCAATTATGTCGGTCAAAATCTCTATGTAAACATACCTAGAAGTATGCTAGTGACTCTAAAATCTTTAAAAGTTGGAATTTTTATGTAAAACTTTTTTTTTTTTTTTTTTTTTTTTTCAAAATTTTTAATTTTTTTGTAATTTTTGTTTTAAAAACATGCTTAACCACTCCCCCACACTTAAACCTTACATTGTCCTCAATGTAATTGAATCCTCCTAGTAAAGTCAAGGTGTGAAATTTTAACATGATAAGAAACAAGAAAAAGAAATAACAAAAAGCAAAAAGATAAGAAATACAAAACCGATGGGTTGCCTCCCATTAAGCGCTTGTTTTAAAGTCGACGGCCCGACTTAGCTCTCGCAAGATTCATTCCCCATATACTAACAATCTGAAAATTTGAGGATCCACCCATAATACCTGTTTTGAAAACAATAACTCCATACAAATATTAGCACAAGAAAACAATAGTGAAATTATCGCTCGATAGAAATTTCCCCCACACTTATTCTCGTCCACACTCGGAAGTGTATAAAGAACATAGAATTCGGGAACTTCCATGTATTCTTCTTGGAAACCTGCATAGTGTTAGCATCAAGTGTTTCCAATGGTGGATATTTAGAAACAAAATCATCCAAAAATACTTTCAAAGCACATACATTCAAACCAATAAGAGGTGAAGGAGAAGAATCAATATGCAAAGGGTTAGACAAACCTTGCACAATCTCTTGTATTATAGAATCCTCTTCATCCTTAAAAAATTCAAGTGAATCACTTACCTCTTGTATATCGTGGTCCTCTATTAAACCTTGCAACCATTCTTCGTCGTTTTCTACCTTAACCAAAGTCTCGGCATCATTAAAATCATTCGCAAGTTCAATTGGGTCTTCCACAAAATCAATGAATGTGGTTTCATCCTCTAGTATCATCTCTTCAATATTCTCATCATCGGAATCGGGCCATTCACTAAAATGATTCTCATCGGTATAGATTGTAAGATCTTCATGTGCGGGTGTTACACCGTTTACAACAATAGGTAAGTCACACCCAATCTCCTCCTTTTGAATAGGTGAAGGATCGTTATTATGATCCGGAGTTGGAATAACTTCCTCATTGTCGGAACATTCATACACTTCCGCGGACTCCCATCTTTCCCTAAGAAATTTTTTCCAAGCAATAAATGCATCTTCCTCAAGCTCTACCTTTTGAATAGGTGTTTGATCATTATTAAGATCAAGGCTCGAGTAAGCTACACTAGCGTCTTCAAAAGTCTCCAAAGGTTGGTTAATTTGTTCGTATATTTTCTCCGAATTCCTTTGAATTTCTCGATGTGATTCTTGAAACTTTTGTTGAAGATCCCCAATCATGGCAGACATCTTATCTCGCAAAACTAGAGAATTTCGATCATAAACAAAACTATCCTCCCATCCTTGTGATTGTCCACTTACATACCCGTCATAAGGTTGTTGATATGTATGAGAATATCCATAAGGTTCTGTAGGAATTTGATCATAGCCAAAAGATTGGTTTTGATTGTATCCTAAGGATGGTTGGAAGTTGTCATAATGTTGAGGTTGAAAACCGTATTGATTGTTGTAATATGCTTGCTCTTGTCCACCGTACATGGAAAACCGGCAGACCAAAATAAGATTCAAAAAACCAAGTTAGATACGGAATAGAATCCAACAAAGCAAGAATAAAGCAAAAGAAAAATAAAAACAACTAAAATCATCCGCCGCTCCCCGAACGCGCCAAAATTTGATGCGTGTCGTAACCACAACAAATTAATTAATACTTTACTACCTAATTAACTAGTAATATAGGGTAGTCAAGGTCGATCCACGAGGAGCAAGAGATTCTAGTTGTAAAAATTGTCACGAAAGGGGGTGTAAAAAGCAAAAGAAAATAAACAAAGCAATTAAAAGATAAAGTTGAAAGCAATAAGAGAGACAAGATCAAGGAATCCTTCTTCGTTACGAAACAATGATTAAAGTTATGTTCTCTTCTACTTGTTATTAGTCACAGATTATCACCAACCGTAGGATAGCAGGTCCGCTTAGCTAGCCCCAAAATCCCTAATTTCACTGAGTAACAGGTCCGCTTAGTTATCAGATTCTATTCAAAAGAACCACCTTGAGGTCCGCTTACAAGATGTAATTCCCAGAATGCATTAAGATTTATGAATTTAGGTTTAGTACTAGTAGTTAAACTCGGTTCGCTTGGTTCACTTTCTAGCGTTGTTTCTACACACAATTGCTCCACGGAATCCCTCCGCAAGGTCTCGTGTTTGCTACTTATGTAAAGAGTCAAGAAACGATTACTTATCTCCTAACTTTCACTAGCTTTAGATCAAATTAACAAATCAATTTAGCATGCATTCTAAACAATCTATCAATCAATCATGAATGTCTTTAAGATCATTCCTATTAGTAAAAACAAACGATAATCATGTGAAGAACTTCAAGATAGAATTAAAAACAAAAACTCAAATCATATTAAGAACTAGGAATTCATCCTCAATCAATAAATTAACTACTCATGTTAAAAAGTTCACACAAAGAATAAGAAAAGAAAAGAATTGTGTGTGTAGAGATGTGTGTGTGTAAAAGGTATGTAGAGAAAGATGTGTAGAAGTTGTAGAAAACTTCTCTATTTATAGGCTTCAATATTCTCCAAATCTTCTAAGGAGTAGAATCCTTTTCCTTTAGCAATTCAATTTCCAATTCCAAGCTTTTCTCAACTCTTCCACCTTCTCTTTCCAAATTTGAGTCCAATTCTCCATCCAATTCCTAGCCCAAGTCTTCACACCCATGAGAGAAGTCCATAGAAAATTCTGGAATTTTGGTCGACGGAAAACTGGGATTGTGGCCGGAATCCGGCCGGAATAGTCGCCGCCGGCCGTCTGGAAATTTCTCCGTCAAGAGAATATTCGACGGAATATTCCGTCAGTCCTCCGTTAGGACTAACGGTCAAACGGGTAAACCGTCAGTCAACAGTTAGTCAACAGTCAAGGGGAAGAGTGAGTTAGACAACGAGTCAGCAATCTTAGTCGGCTGAGTGGTCTGATTTCTGAGTTAGGTTACTGAGTCGTCTGGACTGGTCATCGAGTTGAATCGCCTGGATCGGTAATCGCCGGCACCGAGTCGACTCGCTGGAGCATAAAAATGGCCAGAGTTTCCTCTGATTTTAGACAATTCGCAAGCCATTTTCAGGCTGATTCTTCTCCCTGTGCAAATCCTATCATTCATCTATTCAATTCATTCCATTTATCAACAGGGCTTCAATCACCAGCTCCAATCCATTTCCATATCTCTTAATTCTGATTACAGGGCAACACCCATCTCAAACTCTCTGAGACAACCCATTTTCAATCTTCAGCCGGCTGCCACCAATTTCTTCATTAATTCCTCCAGTTCTCGATCCATCACTCCCCATTAGAATCACAGACCCATCTCAATTCGAACGGCAACAGATCGGAACCCTAATTTCTTTAGCAGCGACACCTATTTTCACCGAGCTTTAAGAACACCATTAATGGCAAAGTAAACTCGGTTCTCTCTGTGTCTTCAAATCGCCACCATACCCATCTCACAGCACCACCAGAACCCATTCACTCCCTGATTTCTTCTCTGAGCTTCAATACCATACCCGATTAACACCAACTGACCCTAATCGATTCAATCCCCTGTGTACTCCTTCTTCCACTCAATCCCTTGCTCAATTACAGCTGCCTCCACCATCTGTATCTTCCACAGATCGAGCCTCATCGTCGATTTCTTAATCTCTCTTGCCATTAATCTCAATCTCTGAGCTTCATCACAGCCGATCGAGCAATTTCGATCTATTCCCTCTTCACGTATCAACCTTCGATTTTAGTAGCGGCGACGCAGACATTTGTTAACTTTTGGTTTCTCGATTCGACGGAAATCCTCTCGAGCTTCCAATGGATTCCAATACCAAATCTGTCTCTATTTCGGGAGAATGATGATTGAAGAAATAAAAATGAAAGAGAAAAACATTTCTCACAATTCTAGGGTTATAAGTTGGGCGGTTATTGGCGCCTCGGTGGATTTTGATAAGGGATAACCAAATTGGTAGCCCCTTAACCACAACTTCAGCTGTCTTTAGTGCTCTTGCAAAAGAGTTGCCCCTTAACCATGACTTGGCTCCAAATATTGTTCGCCCGTAAAATGACCTTTTTGCCCTTTTGACTTAAATTGGGTGATTTCTTCTTCTTTTCCTCCGTGCGACTCCATAGTAGCTATAAAACTCAAAACAAGCGTAAAATACATAATTTACACGAAAAATAGCAAAGAAAGCATAAACTACTAGATAGTAAATTAGGTGTATTCTACACCTATCAATTAGCAAACTAGTATCACACGTAAAGTGTGGGGATTAGGTTTCCCAGTTGCTAGAGTTCTCCCTTATATAGTCTTTCAAATCAGGGTTTGCAATCAATGTTAGCTTAGTAACAAAGCATTCAATATTCACCGTTAGATGAAAGCTTGATTAGATTCAAGCTAATATTTCTCAACTGTTGGATCGAAAACTTAGCTTGTTACACACAAACTAAATGTTCAATTTTGGGTTTATGAACCGTACCCAAACATTAACATTTATTGGTTCAACAATAGTCAACCAAATGGTTAGCCATATGATCACTCTCATATCAACCATATTCTTCTTCACCATAACTAGTTCAAATGACTTAAATGAACTAGTTATAGAGTTGTTCAATTGCTTAGATCTTATGTAACTACACAAGACACAATCGAAGCAAAAACGGTTTGATTCACTCGAATCAGTTCATGAACTTTATAGCCACGGTTTGCAAAAGCATTCCTTAGTTATATAAACATTAGTTCAAAAACAACCGGTTTTAGATATAACCTACTCAAGTTCGCGGAATGGGTTCGCGGACTTAAGCTCATGGAAGGAGTACACAAACTCCAGAAGAAATTCTCGGGTGAGAACTTCCGCCAGTTCGCGGACTTGGCTTGCGCCACTTCCATTTCTCTTGATCAACAAAGTTCGCAAACTTTGGTTCAAGGAATAAGGACTTATACATATATGTGTTTCCACAACAATGCTTATATCCTACCAATGGTTATGTAATCTAAACTCTCATTTCAATCATTGAAACATTCTCGAGAACGTTATATAGCCGTTATTCACAGAGACCATTTTTCGTCGAGCAATTTCCAAAGTGATTGAAACATATCATGACTTTCGTCACTAGGTAAATATGAATTTGGTTAAAGCGAAAGCTTACCAACACATATTTCGAGAAATATATAGGCGAGTTAAACTCGGCTCGAAATAGAAAATGTGTATAATGAAAGTCTATACGTCTAAACAACTTTTGTCTCAAGAGTAGGAGATAGAGTAAATAGACTTTTGAGTGACAGATAAGTTCAAGTCTCCACATACCTTTTAGTCGATGAAGTTCCACCGGTTCCTCGAGTAGTCCTTCGTCTTGTATGATGATTTCCATGGAGTTCTTGAGCTCAACTACACTTTCTATCCTAGTTCGAGACCTTTAGCTACATAGGCTAGAAATTAAGACTTATAGTTTTGATCACTAACATTGACAAACATGCTTGAGATAGCAACGCATGCGAGTTCGACAGGGCAATGCTCTAACAAAACCGAATATATTTATCCCCAAAAGTGAAAGATATCGATCATGAGATTATCGTTAGCTACTAAAAGAACAGACTTGCAAATTCTGCCCAAATTTATGCCTCCTCACAAATAAGATTTTTGGGCAACAAGTGAGGATGTATTCTTCAACACAATCAGTGTGTGGTTAGGTTAGGGTTAATCTCACCATAGGTAACAAAAATACCCTTAGGATGATTTATGAACACAATAGATTGTGTTTCTTTATGTTCTTTATTTCTCTTGTATTTGCAAGAGTCTGCAACTTCTTTTCCAGATCTAATAAACTCATCAGCCTTCAAAATCTTTATGCCCTTACGAAGTGCCTTGATGAATCTATTTTGTTGGAGATTTCCATGGAAGTTTGCGGTGTGGATATTTCTTCTACATAAATAACTTAACATATTGTCAGAAGAATTACCTTTTCCTTTGATAAATTCTAACAACTTTGGTTGATTAGGAATATCAACCAATTTTTCTTGCTCGGACTTTAGCTCTTGAGTTTTATCTGACAGGGATTTTGTAAGATTATCAAGTTCTAGACTTAATCTTTCACTTTCCTTAATTCCCAACTCAAGTTTTTTTAAACAGTTCTTTAGGAGTTGATCAGACTCACAAGATATATCACTGTTAGAATTGGCAAAAAGTGCATTATAACTTGATATTCCTTCATAGGGTTTTTCCTCCGAAATATCATCTAGGGTAGAGATGTAAGCTTTGTTGCACTTCTGAGCTTTTCTGCTAGAACAATATTTTGCCATATATCTGAATCTACGACACTTGAAACATTGGATTTCTTCATTACCTTTTTCATGACAAAAAGATAATGCATCAGGACTTGATTTATCTTTCAAAAAAACATCCTTAATCCGTTGTGTTAGGAGTACAATTGTTGAGTTAAGCTCTTTTTCCACAAGTATTTTATCCTCTTGACAACGTTTCTAAGTCAGATTTATACTTACTTCTTTCGAAGATTGATTAGTCTTAACTGAGGTATCATATCCAATATTTCGGTTCTTCAGCGGAGTTTCTTTGTCAAAGATCTTTAACTTTCCTATAAAAGAGCTTTGAAAAAGTGTAGAAAGATCATTAGCTTCTATTATAACATGTTTCTTAGACTCGTATCTGGACGGTAACGATCTGAGTATTTTGCATACTATTTCCTTTTCAGGTATAGTCTTTACAAGTGAGAAAGACGCATTAACTATCTCAGAGAGTTTAATATGAAACTCTTCAAAAGTGTCTTTGTCATCCATTCAAAGGTTTTTCCAATCAGAAGTGGGAGTTTGAAGTGTAGCTTCCTTTTCTGATGTGTTACCTTCGAATACGATCTGAAGGTTATCCCAAGCTTCCTTTGAAGTTTGGCATGTTAATACATGATGTTGTAGATCACAGCTTACAACATGTATAATAGCATTCAAACCATCTGAATTATGCTTTGCAAAAGCCTTTTCTTCGCCTGTATAATCTACTAAGCGTTTAAACTCAGTTTCCGAATCTTCTACTTTCGGGCGATTATAACCATCGATGACTAATAACCAAGTATTAAAGTCTCGTGATTGAAGAAAAGATCTCATAGCAGACTTCCACCATAGATAGTTTGTTCCGTCAAATCTTGGCGGTACATTAACTGAAATCGATTCATGTGAACTCGAATTCATTTCTTATAGGTTGGATCGCACCAAACACAGATTGTTAAAACTTTTCGTATTTGCCGGCTGATCGAATTTTAGATAGTGGTAAATAGACTTGTTGTTCTCTCGGACTTGATGAGATTGATTTCAGATTTAATAAATGAAAATACTAGAAATAAAGAAATTATATACACAAAAGTTGAAGAGATTTACTGGAACTAGGACTCCACCGAATTCATTACATAAGGCTCTATTATTGATTCTTCAACAATTATAACTCAATAAATAAAAACACGGACTCTTATTTTTGCCAATGTAGATTCTCAAAAGATTAGTTGTAAATCCTAAGCATGGGACATCAAAACATCTAAGCTAGCATGACCCATCAAATGAAATGACAACTAATTAATCAAAATCATAATTCTATTTTTATTAGTGCAAAATTCATATAGAGAATAAAATAAATTTACCCATGTATGAAATTCGGATTCCTCCATATTCCCAGCGTAGGGATCTAGCTCCTCATGTTGGAAACACGCTCAAAATGGTTTTTCATTGCTCAAAATGTACTTACAAAGAAGAAAATATAACTCAAGGAATTCACAACGCTTCCGTGGCGTTACAGAGCTCACTGTTACAATATTTGTCACAAACTGAAGATAACGTTACAAACTGTCCGTTACAAAATGTTAAATATACGACCCTTTGTAGATGGGGAAAAACGATTCGCTGGTTTTTACGAATTGAGGAGATGATCGCACGGAGGAGACTCCTTGAACCAAGCGAAATGCTTAACCTCACACAGATGCACTGCAAGAAGGGAGTGCTTTGAATTTGAGAGATCAATCTGTAGTACTCCGGCCTAAACCAAGACAATGGCCGTTCCAGAGTAAATTCGGTCACAAGAGAAGATGGGTCGGTCTGTAGGAGGGAAGCTGAGAAATATGTGAGATCAATGGTGATCAAAGATTGTAGGTGTGTTGTGTATTCTGAAAATAAGATAAATTATGAATGATTAAATTTGCTCTGTTGAGAGTTGGATTGTTAATCTCGTGTTGTATGTTTGACCTGAGATTGTCCTTGTTTCAATCATAATTCAGAGATTTATTTATATTGCTGGAATTGAAAACACCATGATCTCATGAAGTGTGACAGTTGATGGAATCAAAGAATAGGGAAGTGGAAATCGTGTTAAAACCAGTTGCTCAACGTGCGGAGACTTGGTTGATTTTCCATCCACTACTTTGTTAACTCCTTCAACTAATTGCATGACTTGCTCACATTCTCATCGTGTGTATGAACACACGTGCCGTAGACCGCTAGACCAAAACCCTAGTTAATATCCCCCCCATGTAACACGATTGATGTCTCGTGTGATTGTGGAGTCTGCAAGGCAGACGTGTATTTAGTTAGTCAGTTGCTGACTTCATGACTTCATGGGACGATGAGTCCTTGTTTTGTTGAGTCGAACGTGATTTGGAAATGTTCTGAGACTCATGAATTGAACATGTCTGTTGAGATAGATATATAATGCATGAATAAGCTAACATGAGCAAATATTGCTCATTCGATGAATTGTTGGATATTGATAGTTGAACCAGTATTCCTTGGTTTGAGCAAATATTGCTCGTCTGAGCAAATGTTGCTCATTCGATGAATTATTGGTAGCATGACCAAATAAGATACTGGAAATTGAACCGAGTATGATAAATAAAATGTTGATCACGGGATCAAAGTAAAATTATTAGCGTTTGAATCTGGAATTATGAACCCTGGACTCAAAAACCTAATTTGCTCAATTGATGATTTATTGATGGTTTATTGAGAATAAATCACAGAAAAGAAGAGACCGACTACATGGGATTATGGGTCGACCATGTAGTGCCCAGATGCTCACGTGAGCAAATATCAAGATCTCCTGAAGACCAGCTAATTTGTTGATGAAAGGATGATTAAATGCTGGTTTAATCATTTATTAAAATAATGCTGAACCTTAGGTGATAAAACCCAATTAATTATGAATATATGAGGGCCGACCAAGGGGTCATGAAACCGGCCCTGGGTAGTCACGGGATCGAATATTGATCGTCTTATGAAGTTTCAAGTTGTTTGGAAGAGTTTTGGACCTAATACGTGCAATTGTGCAAATTAGGTCAAATCATGAGAATATGTGGGACCGGCTTCTTGCAAGCAAAAGAGCCAACCTTGGTCGGTCAAGGTAACATGCTCACGTCACCAAAGTGTCCGTATCTCAATTCTGAGAATTTTGATATTTTCTGGTGTGCGTTTGAGCAACATTTTGAGAAAATATGAAGAAATCGGGGTTTTTGTTTGAATCAATCAAAACCTTCATGAGATGAAGGAAAATAATAGAAAATGAGGGAATCATGAAGTGTGGGACCGGCTATGGCCAAGGCATGGCCGGCCGGCCAAGGAGCCCAGTCCCACGGTGTTTTCCCTAATTTTTTATAATATATTCATGATTTGAGGGAAATATGATAAAACCAAAGAGTTTGTTGAAACTAAGGAGTTTTGTTGAAATCAAAGAGTTTCCATGAGATGAAGGAAACAAAAATATTAATAATAATAAAATAAGGGCGTGTGGGACCGGCTTAAGCATGGTTGGCCGGCTAGGGCCCGGTCCCGTGAGTTTTCCCTAATTTTATGTATTATTTCATGATTTGAAGGGATTTTCATAATTTTGAAAGAATTTTCATAATTTGAAGGAAATATCATGAAATCAAGGAATTTCATAAAATCAAGGAAATATAAAAATAATAATAATAAAATAAGGGGTTTGTGGGACCGGCTAGGGCATGACCGGCCAGCTTGGGCCCGGTCCCACAAATTTCCTTAATTTTATGTATTTTTTGTGTATTTTCCCATAATTTGAAGGAAACATCATGAAATCAAGGAATTTCATGGGATTAAGGAAACATGAAAAATATAATAATAATAAAATAGGGCGTGTGGGGCCAGCTAGGGCATGACTGGCCGTCTATGGCCCGGTCCCATGGGTTTCCCTAATTTTATATTATTTTTCCTGGGATCAAGGAAATATCATGAGATTAAGGAGTTTTCATGAGATTAGGGAATAATAATAAAATAATGAGGAACCATGAGGTATGGGGCCGACCGGGATCAAGGCATGGCCGGTTGGCCAATAATCACGTCCCCACAATATTTTCCCTAATTTTATATTATTTCCTCAGTGTGAAGGAAACACCATGAAACTGAGGAGTTTCCTCAAAACGAAGGATATTTGTTCAAATGAAAGGATTTTCATGAGATCAAGGAAAATAATAAAATATGATAAAATATAGAATTTGGGCGTGGGACTGGGACTGGTCACAACATGACTGGCCGGCCGGTGAGACAGTCCCCTAGCGCCTTGACTATTATTTTATTATTTTCTTTCCTATTTGCATAGGTTCATCGTCTCGTCGTATTTTGAAATACTTGTTTGTTCATTCAGGTGTTTGTTAATGCATTATTTGTCGAATACATTTACACCATTTTGGTCGGGGCTTACTCGAAGATAACTCAGATACCCGTGTGTTGAATATTTATTACTAACCCATGGAATTCTGCTGGGAAGAACCATTAATTGAAGTAACGAAATATTATGAAAATATTGAATATTTTCCAGGGATTTGAATCTATTGATTTTGAGAGTAATTAATTAATGGCTCTATACTAGTACGATCGTCTAGGAGCGTTAATTATTCAGGAATTGAGTGATATGAGCTTGTTGAAGCGTCATATTTCTTTCATATAGTCAGGGAAAACATTGTTACATCCTGAAGACGTTCTTTGCTCTATACTAGCGGGCAAGTCTGTCTAGGAGCCGTCTAATCTTTCGATTCTATATAAAAGTAATTACTTGAAATTGCTCAGTATTAGTGAGATATGACGTTGCCTCACCGAGAGACTACATATCTATATATACTCCGAGAGACAAGATATTCTCGGTCGGAGATTCTCATAGCATGATCTTTCATTCTTTCAATAAGAGACATGAGCCTCAATATTCATCTGATTGCTGGATCAGGAATACATATAAGTATGGGTTTACGATTTTAGCCTTTGTCGAAAATCCACCATCTATATTAAGTCCCCTGCTTAGTGAGGAAAGCCGTGTTCCTTAGTCAGCATTGAATGGTGATTTTCCGGTTACAGATGATATAAGTAATTGAACTTAGTCATAAGATAAGACCTTACCGGATTTTGATAGTACGAGCAAACCATGGCTCGATCGAAGATCCCAGTAGCATGATAGGGCGTCTCCTATTGAGTAAAAATTGATGTTGAACCGCTGATTTTGATGACGGGACCTTGGTCGTTTTAGGATTCACCGGCCTGGCCCAATAAGGAAATCCTTGTAAAATTAGGTTTTGGAAATAAAATTTGATATAAAAGGAAGGTATGGACGATAGTGGAGTGGAAGGTATGGACGATAATTTCCATATGGCATTAAAAACCTTACAAGAAACTCTGCCCGACCAAGACTTTAATAGTTTTACCAATAAAGACACCGCCCCCCCTAAAGCACAAAGCAACCTGGCGAGTACTCTTTTTGGTAAAGTTGTTAAAGATATGGGTAGGGTTTATGGGTTTTCGGACGACGTAAGGCGCTTTTTAGTTGCCTACAAGCAAAGACATGCGCAGGATTTCCTTCTTGCTATCCCGATTGAGGGCCTTGGGCAGAAGATGTCCCCCTTGGAGTACCGGTCCATCCTTAAATACAGGTTAATGATTCCCCTATACCCTTCTGATTCTCGGTGCCCTGCTTGCATTACAGGATGCTTAGACGCGTACGGGGAACATGCAGTTCATTGTAAGGTAGATCCTGGTTTTAAATATAGACATGATCATGTGAGAGATATCTTATATGATGTATTATGGAGGGCCGGTATTTCAGCAAAGAAGGAGGCGCCGGTCAACTTTCTGACTGATCCTCTTGAAGGGAGGTCAACACTCAGGCCAGCAGATGTTCTTATTTTTGGGTGGGCCAACGGAAAACATGCGTGTGTTGATCTTACTGGGGTTTCTCCATTAGTAGGCATCGGACAAAGCTCTTTCACGGTTGGACAGGCAGCTTTGAAAGCTGCTTCGGGTAAGATAGCAAAGCATGAAAAGGCGTGTATTGATAATGGACATGCTTTTATTCCCTTTGCCTTTGACACTTTTGGATATTTAGCGCCAGAGGCGGTTGGACTTCTAGCGAGAGTTCAAAGAGTCATGCACAGTAATGTCATGACTCCTGATTCGAGAGAGTTTGTGTTTAAGAGGATAGGGTTTGCTATTCAAAAAGGGCTAGCGTCGCGCAGCTTGTTGCTCGCTTGCCTGCTATGTAATAATGATGGATTGAGTATTGAGTTTTTATTCCATAACCAATAATCATCTACTTAAATAAATATAAAAGGAATTTATCCTTTTATTATTTTTTATTTCTTCTTCACACGACCAGTGCTTCATCACGCTTTCATCACCTTCACGCCAGGGAGGAGGAAAATTTTCGCCGGAGTTTCCAGCGCCGCCGACCGTCCGGTCAATTTCCGGCCGGCGCCGACCAGGTAAGCACAATTTTTTTTTCCAGATGTTTGCTGAGTTCATGGGTTGTTCATGCTTTGATTATGTTGAAATTATATATATGTGCATATACGTGTGTGAGTTTTGTTGAAAACCCTTATTTTAGAAAACGTATGTTCGTTTCATCGTTAGTTTGAGAACCCATTAATAATCCCTGACCTAGTAGAGATTTTATGTATAGACCCGTGTCTAGTGATAAAATTTTGTTTATGAGCTTTCATGAAAACCAAAACTTTATCTTGAAAAGATGTGAGCTTTCACAGAACTGAAATAAACCCTCGTTTCAAAGAAAGACGATCGTACGAAGGAAAAAGTTTTTTTTTTATTTTTTTTATAGGAAACCATGGCCTGTCCATGGGATTTTTTTTTATGAAACCGTGGACTATCCCACAAATTTTATTTAGTGAGCCTTGCTCACATCAAAATGTTTTTTTATTTTTTATTTACGTGAGTTAATCACGTATAAATATTTTTATATATAAAAATATAAATCAAAACTTGAGTTTTGTGTAATCTCTATAAGTAAACAATTATTTATGATGAACTAATGCTTTAGTTTTCATAATTCCATGGTTAATGCTTACGCAGTAGAATTATTCATGATTTTATGAAAATCTAAGTTTATCCTCGTCTTATGTAGGTTTGAAGAAGTGAGCAAATTTTGAAGTGTCTAACCCTTACGTTGTGATCACTACTGTTAGTGGAATCGTAAAAAGGTAAGAGTTGAGAATTACCATTTTGTAGACGTTTGCATCTTGTATGAATGGTATACTGAAGTGAAGTATTGTGTGCACGTTACAACAACTTTGAAAGGATGTCTGATTCTCAAGTCAATGATGCCTCCAGAGATAATATGTGTATGGACAATGATGCTTCCAGGGAAGATTCACACACATACAATGATGCCTTTAGGGATGATTCATGCACGGATGAGACCTCCATTGGCGAAGATGAAACTCCTGGAATCAAGAATGTTCCGAACGTAGAGGATGCATTCTTCATAGATCAAGGGCCTAAAAAGCGTCTCAAAACTCTAGCATTTCGTCTTCTGATAAACCCCAGAGAGGTTACTCAGAAGAAATTGGTGACTCCTCAGGCAGCCATTTGGTTCTGTCTTGAACGAGGATATTTTTCTGCATCAATCATTGAATTCAAGCTTTCTCGATGGCCCTTGGAAAAGTTTTCTGGATAGGCGAGGTATATGCTGGGGTTTCCTCGTGTTCGAGCTAAGTTGCATGACGCACGAGTAATACGAGCTATTCAAGCTTCTGGAGATTTATTCATTTTTCATGATGCGCGAGGTATTGTAGCTTTACTTGCTCGATGGTGTATTCTAACTCACTCTTTCATATGCATATGGGGAGAGTTTACCATTACTTTAGAAGATGTAGTTGCTTTGTTGCATCTTCCAATCATGGGCAATCTTCCTGAAAATCTTTCTTCACCAGAGGAAGTTGCAATCTCTAACATCTTGACAACCACGATGGAGGAGATTAATAAAGCATCTGGCAGCAAAGGTTGTTATTCTCATTGGTTAATACACTGGTGGCCAAGAGATACTCCTCTGGAGTGGCCTGTTGACGATACGTTATCTATTGCTGCTTTCTTGTGTTTATGGCTGTCCAGAGACATATTTGAAGATGCTGGAAACTTGTTGAAGCCGTTCGTGATTCCTTTTGCGATTAAGATGGCTCAGGGCGAGCAACTCCCAATAGGTAGCTTGTTCCTGGGTTCTTTGTATTCTAACTTGGACTCCTTGATCATGTACTCTAGTGTCTTGAACGGTTTCATGAAGATTGAATGTTACGCAATACAATGTTTCTTCAAGCTTTGATGTGGGAGCACTTCAAGAATTATGCACCTATTCCACGTACCATTTAGCAAGGATTGAATATTGATGCTCGTCATGTTTTCTCTGAGAAAATTAATGCCAGGATCATGCGCTGGTCTACAAAGCAACCTCGACTGAAGACTCGCTTTTGTTGATGTTCTGGATTGTGAATCTGAATTCAACTTCCGCCCATGGGTATTAGTTCCCCTTTACATCTCTCAGTTGAGAACTTTTAATGATGAAGAGAGCATGACTTTGAAATCTGGTGCTTATTTGGACGACGGTGAGAGAGCTTTCATGCTAAGTTGTACTCCAGGCTATTTAATATCCATAATGCATGGTGAATTCTTAGTGGAAGAATAAAATATTGATAGGGCGGCTCGGAAAATAGGTATGGATCAGTGTGTTCCAACTTTCCGAAGAACAAAACCCTCAGTTGATCAGCTTATGACCCGTCTGGACCGCACACATGTGGAAGGAAGCAAATTCTGGTTCCCCAGCTCTGCAAGAGTTTCATACGTAACTCCGGGTTACATAGACTTTTGGGATCAACAACTCAAGCGCTTATCTGATTTTGAAAGAGTTAATCAACCCTTAGTGAAGGAGTCCCCTTCTCCTGAAATGATTGCTACTCGACCAAGATTGAAGCATTTCCCTGGTAGTGACAAACGGAAAACATCTCAAGGATGTTCACAAGTAAGTATTTTACAAAGTCTTCATAAGATTATGATGATTGTATTTTGACTATTGCATCAAAATTTTCTTTTCCACAGGGCGGTCGTAATGTAAAACCACGAATTGATGTAAACCTCTCAGAAGCTGAAGCGACTGTTCATGGCGAAGAAGGCAGGAACAAGAATTATAAGTTGTTGCCTAATACCATAAAGACCCCGGTTATTTCTTTGGTGAGTTGTCAACACTTTTCCGCTGTAACTTCTTCCATCCATATTGCTAGGATCATGAAACCAATATTTGTTATTTGGTTACAGAACTTTGCTCCGTCTAGTATTGATGGTCTTCACCTCTTTCTTTGGGCGACAATCTCTGATTTGAGCATTGAAGAAGAAAATATTGTGAGTACTCTCCCTCATAGCCAATCATAAATGCCTCACGTGAAAATGTTAATTATTTGAGAATGTGTCCAGGAGGATGTTGCCATGGAGGTAGAGAGTGCTGATACTCGGTCATCCCCCGAGAATAGAGTCGAAGGAAGTTCCAAATATTCGAAACCGAATGAAAATGATGAACCTCTCGATGTTGACATGGGCAATCCCAACTCTTTGAACACTTCTAAGACCCCCAAAGTAATCACATATCTTGTAACCTCTTCATAGAAATATGAAATTTCTGATTTTTGAGTGAATGAATGAGAATCCATGTGAGTGTACAAGTAATTTTGGCGAAATACGTCGTCAGAAAATTTCAGATTTCAGCTTTTAGCAAAAACACCGTAAAACCTTCATCTGAAGTCGGATTTTCATGATCCATATATGTATCTTCAAGCCCAGAAAATTTACAACCTTTATTGAAGAAGCTTTTTGAATTTTGAGCACTTTTAGGACCTGGAAAAGGCGAAACAGTAAACTTCCAGGAGACTTCCAGAATTTTTTCAGATTGCATGTTGCCCGATGTTTCGACCACATCTTTCTGCTCGTTCATTGGATTGTCATGAAATTTTGACATGTGGTAGAGGACATCCATACGAAGAGAATGGTATATGAAACATCCTCATATCACTTGTAGGTTCCTCCCAGTTTGTCTTTTAGTACAGAGTAGAGTATAATTTTTCAGACGAGATTACCGTAAAACGTATTTTCGTGACTTTCATGTTATTTGCTGACCTCTAACATGTAGAATGAAGAACCTTGATGATGATAGACCACTTATATGCTTTAGTTTATGATTTCTTTTGGTTTCATGCTTGGGTGATCCTAATCTCATGTAATCTTCGTATTAGGTACAAAATGCTGAAGTTGAGAATGAAGGAATCAATAATGATGAAACGAGCAACCCTGGGGTTATTGATAAAGAAGCAACTATCCATGCACCTCAGGGCCATGAGAGTGTTGTTGCTTAAGCAATTAAGGGGATCGAGACCTCGATTGTTGTTGCTTCAGTGATGAAAGAAACTGAGCCGCAAGTAAAAGAGACTGAAGAAACTGTTGTTGTAGAGATTGTTCCAGTGATTGAAAACCGTATAGTGGTGCATGAATACCCAAGTGCAGGAGTTGCTTTTGATCCTCCGTTTGATGCGTCACTCCCATACCATGAACTAGTTGGTGGATTCGGCGTTCCCATTGGATATGCTAACTTCTACGAGAAAATATGGAAGAAATTTGGTCACATCGTCGTTACTAGAGATCCAAAGCGTGCTTATTCCTTAACCATGCAAGTAAATGTTATCTTGCGTGTTGTAAGTGATATATATGCACTAGAGCTAAAAATACTGTGACTCCAGATGTACTCTTTGATTGGGAGTTCAACTTGGAGAATTCTGAGAGACTTGGCTTCAATGTGAAGTGGCTTCGTAAGAAGATGAATGCTATCAAAGACTCATGTGAGAATAACATACCCTTTTCCAATGATGCTATGATGGAAAAGGAAGACAAGATTCCCAGGCTGACTGAAGATCTGAACATGGAGAAAGCGGCCTTACAAGTCTTGAAGGATGTAGAGGAACAAAAATCTTTCTTTGATGATTTTCTATGATTTCCTTTCATAATCTCTTGAACTTTTGAACTTTTGAGAGATGCTAGGTTTTATTTTTGGTTTTGATTGGTTTTAGATCGGTAGATGATTGAGGATTTTCTTTGGGTTTGATATAGATTTTCTTTAAGTAAACTGAATTTTGATAAATTGCTGGATTTAAATTACTGAATGCAAGTATTGCAAACATTTTGGAGGAATTGAAATACAATGAAAGAAAACTCTAAATGCCAAATATTTTAGGTGTTCGTGCCATGAACATCCAATACCTCGAATATCCAAAACCTTAGACATCAAAGGCCTTGAGCCAATTCATATGTATCACGGCCACGCTTTCCTTGTTATCCATGTTGATCAGCTTGTAGTATCCACCAGCAACAGACTTAGAGACCATGTAGGGTCCTTCCCAGTTGGAATTCTTTGCAGAATGGGAGTTACGCTTAGTTGCTTTGAGAACCAAATCTCCTTCCTGGAATTTGTTAGACTTGATCATTCGTGCCCTGAATATTTTCTGCTGGTTTGGAATTCTTCGTGCAGTGGAGTTCCACGGCCGTGGTATGTATGGACACTTATGCAGAGGAGAGCATTTGAGGTACTGTTTATCATGCTTGGCTATGTCTTCAGCAATAAACTTTTTGATGATATGCTCGGTTTGAAGAAGCTCTGAACTTAACCATTTGGTGAAATATTGCTGTGGCGAGGTTATCTATTCATAGCATTTTGAAATTGCTAAGTTGTTGGTGGAGTAAAGTCCTCGGACCAAATAAGCATATTTGAAAACTGATGATATAGACATATGAGAAGGAATAAGTCTTGCCTGAGTTCGAAACCTTCTGATGAAAGCATTTGCATCTTCTTCAGGTTTTTGTGTTAGCTCTGCTAGGGCTCTGACCTCCTTCAAATACTCGAATGGTGAAGTATCTTCTTTTTCTTCTTCCGAATCAGAGGTTTCTTCAATATAGAGATGTGCAACTGAAGGTGTTGGTGTTACCTTTCCAGTATGAATCCATGTTCATCCAAGGATCATATCATATCCTGGATCTTCTCGAATTATAAAAAATTTTGTTTCTATCCAGGCTGAGTTTATGTCACCTTGAGGGTGATGTGGCCATAAGCATCTCTGTGTGTTCCTTCATGATCTGTGATTGTTACTGGAGCATGAATGGTTCTTATCGTGTGATACCAGCAGCTCTGAGAGTTTTCAGAGGGATAATATTAACAGCGGTGCCGACATCAATCAATGATCGTTTGAACTCGTTTCCCTTGAGATGGACTGTGGTGAGGAGTCCCCAGTCGTGCATTTCTTCATCTTTTGTTGAGGGCGGCTCAGGGAATGCTTCTTGAATCAACAAACGCTTTCCTCGACACGATGTGGTTCAAAGGCAAATAACATGTCTCCCCTCTGGGCTTTTGATAAGTATAGAAATTCACAGATATGTTCAATTAAGGATTGAACTGCTTCTTTGACAAGTGGTTCAGAAGGAGTGAAGCTTCTGACAGGGAGAGGATATCTGTGTACTCCTTCAGTCCCCAGGTTGAGTTTTCCTGATTCGATCTTTTCTTTGAATATGTGCTTCAAAGTTCTACAATCACTTGTGGGATGGTTGACAAACCTATGAAACCGACAGTAACGAGGATTTTCCATGGCTTCTTCGGTTGGTTCTTTCTTGACATATGGAAGCTTGATCGCGCCGTCTTGAACCCAGGCGTCTAGAAGTTCAATAACTTCCTCAATGGAACAGGGAAGTCAGTGCCTCTCGGATCATCTTCGTGTGTTGAGCAGGAACTTTCACATTATCCTTCCTTTGCGCCTTTGAAGGGGTTGAGGAAGTATGTTTGCGTTGTGGCTTGGATTTTCGTTTACTCCCTTCTGCAATAGCATTTGCGGAAGGTTGGAGGTTGTATTGTTTGTTGATTAAACGTCTGCTACCTCGGGTCTCCCGTGGCTCTTCAGCTTTTGTGGTCTTAGCTCTCTCCAATAGAGCAGGTGCAATAGTTGCTGATCTCTTGGCTGCTTCATGGAGTTCTAAGAAAGTCTGGAACCTGAGATTTTCCAATAAAGCTCTATAGACTGGGATCATTCCGTTGATTCACAAGTCCACGAGTTATTTCTCTGTGACATTCGGATCATGGCAATCCAAGGCCTGAACCCTGAACCTTTTCACATAATCGTTAGGATGTTCGTTGCTCCTTTGAAACATCCTTCCGAGATCAGAGAGGGTGATTTGCTCTGAAACGAAGAAGTATTTCCTGTATAAAGTATTAACCATTTATCCCCAACTTTTGATACTTCCTAGTGCGATGTTGTTGTACCAGGTATATGCTCTTCCCTTCAGAGACTTTGAAAATTCCTTCAGACGGACATTATGGTTGTGCTCATGTTCACCCAGTGCTTCCAGAAACTGAGAAACATGTTCTCGAGCGTTGCCTGTTTCATCATAAAGTGTGAAGGTTGGAGAGGTGTAACCTTTTGGCAGAGGAATTCTTTGCGTAGTAGTAGGGTATGGAGGTTGGTGACGATGCTCAGAAGGCGTTTTATCTTTTCCACGATCTTCCAAGAGGCGCTCCAGGTCCCCACGAGTGATGAAACTGGATGTTTCTTTCACTGGTGGATAATCTGTAGCCTTGGGAACTTCCTCATCATCTACTACATGGATTGAAGTGACTTCGGGATCAGCGTCTGAAGACTTTTCTTTAGCTTTTCCTTTCTCTAGAGTTTTCTCTGACATCTTGTCTGTAAGAGTCTTGAGATAGTTGAATAACTCATTCTGAGTAGCAGCCATGTCATTCTGATTTTTGGCAAGAGTTTCTTGTACTTTCATGAGATCACCTATGGTAGGTGGATTTTCTCTGACTTCTTCGGGAGACCGACCGAAGAGTGGATTATTGATGGCGTCGGCACTGCCGCTTGCAGGGGTGATAACTGGAGCACCAGTGCTTGGAGGAGTAGTAGTGGAAGGTTGTACCGGGGGAGTGGTAGTGGCAGGTTGTATCGGAGGAGTGGTGTTAGCAGTACCACTAGAGCTTGCAATATTAGAACCGGGTGTTGAATCCGGGTTGGTAACTGAACCAGACTAAGACCGACCATCTTTGTGATAAGTGAATTTTCAACCGAGAGAATGATCTCCCACTGTGGTCACCAATCTGTAGATGGGGAAAAACGATTCGCTGGTTTTTACGGAATTGAGGAGATGATCGCATGGAGGAGACTCCTTGAACCGAGCGAAATGCTTAACCTCACACAGATGCACTGCAAGAAGGGAGTGCTTTGAATTCGAGAGATCAATCTGTAGTACTCCAGCCTAAACCAAGATAATGGCCGTTTCAGAGTAAATTCGGTCACAAGAGAGGATGGGTCGGTCTGTATGAGGGAATCTGAGAAATGTGTGAGATCAATGGTGATCGAACATTGTAGGTGTGTTGTGTATTCTGAAAATAAGATAAGTTCTGAATGATTGAATTTGCTCTATTGAGAGTTGGATTGTTAATCTCGTGTTGTATGTTTGACGTGAGATTATCCTTGTTTCAATCATGATTCAGAGATTTTTTTATATTGCTCGAATTGAAAACACCATGATCTCATGAAGTGTGACAGTCGACGGAATCAAAGAATGGGGAAGTGGAAATCGTGTTAAAACCAGTTGCTCAACGTGCGGAGACTTGGTTGATTTTCCATTCACTACTTTGTTAACTCCTTCAACTGATTGCACGACTTGCTCACATTCTCATCGTGTGTATGAACACACGTGTCGTAGACCGCAAGACCAAAACCCTAGTTAATATCCCCCCATGTAACACGATTGATGTCTCGTGTGATTGTGGAGTCTGCAAGGCATACGTGTATTTAGTTAGTCAGTTGCTGACTTCATGACTTCATGGGACGATGAGTCCTTGTTTTGTTGAGTCGAACATGATTTGGAAATGTTCTGAGACTCATGAATTGAACATGTCTGTTGAGACAGAGATATAATGCATGAATAATCTAACATGAGCAAATATTTCTCATTGGATGAATTGTTGGATATTGATAGTTGAACCAGTATTCCTTGGTTTGAGCAAATATTGCTCGTCTGAGCAAATGTTGCTCATTCGATGAATTATTGGTAGCATGACCAAATAAGATACTGGCAATTGAACTGAGTATGATAAATAAAATGTTGATCACGGGATCAACGTAAAATTATTAGCGTTTGAATCTGGAATTATGAACCCTGGACTCAAAAACCTAATTTGATCAATTGATGATTTATTGATGGTTTATTGAGAATTAACCACAGAAAAGGAGGGACCGGCTACATGGGATTATGGGTCGACCATGTAGTGCCCAGATGCTCACATGAGCAAATATCAAGATCTCCTGAAGACCAGCTAATTTGTTGATGAAAGGATGATTAAATGCTGGTTTAATCATTTATTAAAATAATATTGAACCTTAGGTGATAAAACCCAATTAATTATGAAGAGATGAGGGACCGACCAAGGGGTCATGCAACCGGACCAGGGTAGTCACGGGATCGAATATTGATCGTCTTATGAAGTTCCAAGTTGTTTGGAAGAGTTTTGGACCTAATACGTGCAATTGTGCAAATTAGGTCAAATCATGAGAATACGTGGGACCGGCTTCTTGCAAGCCAAAGAGCCAACCTTGGTCGGTCAAGGTAACATGCTCACGTCACCAAAGTGTCTGTATCTCAATTCTGAGAATTTTGATATTTTCTCAAAAGTGCGTTTGAGCAACATTTTGAGAAAATATGAAGAAATCAGGGTTTTTGCTGAAACCGTCAAAACCTTCATGAGATGAAGGAAAATAATAGAAAATGAGGGAATCATGAAGTGTGGGACCGGCTATGGCCAACGCATGGCCGGCCGGCCGGCCAAGGAGCCCGGTCCCACGGTGTTTTCCCTAAATTTTTATAAAATATTCATGATTTTAGGGAAATATGATAAAACCAAAGAGTTTGTTGAAACCAAGGAGTTTTGTTGAAATCAAAGAGTTTCCATGAGATGAAGGAAACAAAAATATTAATAATAATAAAATAAGGGCGTGTGGGACCGGCTTGAGCATTGTTGGCCGGCTAGGGACCGGTCCCGTGAGTTTTCCCTTATTTTATGTATTATTTCATGATTTGAAGGGATTTTCATAATTTTGAAAGAATTTTCATAATTTGAAGGAAATATCATGAAATCAAGGAATTTCATAAAATCAAGGAAATATAAAAATAATAATAATAAAATAAAGGGTTTGTGGGACCGGCTAGGGCATGACCGGCCAGCTTGGGCCCGGTCCCACAAGTTTCCTTAATTTTATGTATTTTTTGTGTATTTTCCCATAATTTAAAGGAATTTCATAATTTGAAGGAAACATCATGAAATCAAGGAATTTCATGGGATTAAGGAAACATGAAAAATATAATAATAATAAAATAGGGTGTGTGGGGCTAGCTAGGGCATGACCGGCCGGCTATGGCCCGGTCCCACGGGTTTCCCTAGTTTTATATTATTTTTCATGGGATCAAGGAAATATCATGAGATTAAGGAGTTTTCATGAGATTAGGGAAATAATAATAAAATAATGAGGAACCATGAGGTGTGGGGCCGGCCGGGATCAAGGCATGGCCGGTTGTCCAATAATCACGGGCCCATAATATTTTCCCTAATTTTATATTATTTCCTCAGTGTGAAGGAAACACCATGAAACTGAGGAGTTTCCTCAAAACGAAGGATATTTGTTCAAATGAAAGGATTTTCATGAGATCAAGGAAAATAATAAAATATAGAATTTGGGCGTGGGACTGGTCACAGCATGACTGGCCGTCCGGTGAGCCAGTCCCCTAGCGCCTTGACTATTATTTTATTATTTTCTTTCCTATTTGCATAGGTTCACCGTCTCGTCGTATTTTGAAATACTTGTTTGTTCATTCAGGTGTTTGTTAATGCATTATTTGTCGAATACATTTACACCATTTTGGTCAGGGCTTACTCGAAGGTAACTCAGATGCCCGTGTGTTGAATATTTATTATTAACCCATGGAATTCTGCTGGGAAGAACCATAAATTGAAGTAACGAAATATTATGAAAATATTGAATATTTTCCAGGGATTTGAATCTATTGATTTTGAGAATAATTAATTAATGGCTCTATACTAGTACGATCGTCTAGGAGCGTTAATTATTCAGGAATTGAGTGATATGAGCTTGTTGAAGCGTCATATTTCTATCATATAGTCAGGGAAAACATTGTTACATCCTGAAGACGTTATTGCTCTATACTAGCAGGCAAGCTGTCTAGGATCCGTCTAATATTTCGATTCTATATAAAATTAATTACTGAAATTGCTCAGTATTCGTGAGATATGCCGTTGCCTCAGCTGAGAGACTACATATCTATATATACTATGAGAGACAGTATTCTCAGTCAGAGATTCTCATAGCATGATCTTTCATGCTTTCAATAAGAGACATGAGCCTCAATATTCATCTGATTGCTGGATCAGGAATACATATAAGTATGGGTTTACGATTTTAGCCTTTGTCGAAAATCCACCATCTACACCCTTGAAACGACATTTTTGTACGGTTTTATGTTCTTCAGATTCTTCTTCCCTGCAGCAGCAGAAAAATCTGCTCTGCAGCTTCTTATTCTTCTATGTAGCTTCCCCAATAACTCGACACCTTCTCTGATACGCCATCATCATATTTATACTCAATAGGGCCACGAATAACTCATCATTACTCCAGATAATCTCTCCATAACTCGGCAGTAAAATAAAATAATCTCGGGATATTTTCTTTCCTATCTTGCCTGCGTCTGTGCCTGCAGTTGTCAATAATCATTCAATCACGCATTAACAAGTTGTGTAAACGTCTTAGATTGCGTTGAACACGCTATAAACACACGCCAATCCTACACAGAATATCCCGAGAATAAACATTATTCTGTTTTACTCAAATACATTTCTACAGCCCAATTTTTTTCGAATTTGATGTAGTTACCGGTCCTGTTTAGCTGAAACAGGCACAATCCAATCTATTGTAGCACTTGAATCTTCCTAGAAATCCTCCAAATCCAAAACAGAGATAATCGGGTTTTAAAAGTTGTACTTTCCTATTTTGCTTCCACACGATTTTCCAGCCAAATCCATTTGATTCTGAAGATCATACCACGCCTGTTAATCTGATTCCAGTCACCCCTAACAATTTCAGCTATTGAATCTCCTTAAAACACGAACCCTAATTCTGCCATAGCCTATGAGCTTTTCCCGCTATTTTCTGAATTTGAATTTGGGAAGAAGATGTCCTCCCCCTAATATTGTACGGGTGTCTCTTTAGCACTTTCCTTATGGGGTGCAAATAGTAAAGAATGTGCCCCTTATCAGCTGAGACGCCCCTTAGTAATTGAGGTGCCCCTTATCCAAAACTGGGTCCGTTTAGCAGGTGTCCTATGGGTGCCTTTAACAACTTTTTGAGCCGATTTTTCCAGAAAATGTTTATTGCCCCAAAATACCTACAAACACATAAAACACCATAATAAGTACAAAATCGAGTACCAACAATACAGAAAATTGAGGACAACTTAGACACAAAAATGTGTCTATCAAATACCCCCAAACTTATTATTTGCTAGTCCTCGAGCAAATCTAATCTAGAAAATAAAAATCCTTTGAACCTCTAGGTGGCCCTAGTGGCCGAGGTTTGTCTCGGGAGGGTTTACAAGAGGTGTACCCACAAAACCTTGACTTCTAATTGGTCACAAGTATCCAAAGAGCTATGAGGACATACATATTCTCAACCTATCGCCAAGTAACTAGAATGCAAGAGAAATAAAAGGTATCCGCTCTACAGCTGAATAAAGAAAAGGGGAGACTCCGCTTTGCAGCTGGATAAAGAGATATCCGCTATACAACTAGATAAACATTATGAGATGTATCCGCTTTTGAGCTGGATAAGATTAGGAGAGAGATAAAGATGAGAGGGACATCTGCTAAATAACTGGATAAATTACGTGTGATGAGTTGAACCAGTGCTAGAAAGATCTTGTGCCAGACGAAAAGCGGACTAACAAAGCAACCAATATGTATCTTTTTTTTTTTCGACTCTCTCATAGTGATCAGTAGAAACAATGTCTTCTTCGGCTTCAACTGTTGATGATAAACTCTCGAACCTCATAGAACCTTGACAATTAACTCTTCTCCTCAATTCTTGCTTGAAACTTCCTTATAGATTTCTACTTCCCCATGGCCTTATTGAACAAACAGCGAACTACAAAATTCAAATATATATATATATATATATATATATATATTTAATTAATTTTTAATTTTTTTTTTTTTCATTTTAATTTTTTTTTTTTTTTAAGAAAACAAAGTAATAACAAGACTAGTATTTACATGGCCATGAAAGAAGGACTTTAGCACTTGGATCTTCGCAACTTGTAATGTCCTGGTATCATGAACTTCAACAACTTACATCGTTTGATATTCTTTGCTCTTATAACTTCTTGTAACTAAGTCTTAAACTTTGATTTTTAATTCTGCTTCTAATTTTCTATTGCTGCTTATAATCCTTAAACGTCTTCAACTTTCTTCATAGATTTTGATGTCGCTCCGCTTGTTGATGATGATAAGTTTCTACTGAGAGAGAGTCGTAATCCAGTAACTAAGACTACATTGTGAGGTTGCTTTGTCTTTCTGGCATTTCCTTCTGACCGAATTGCCTTTCCATCATGGATGCTTAGGTCCATCACGATTACCCTCTAAAAGGTAAGTTATCTCTCCCGAGTATCAATGATTTCTCAATAATGTCATTTTCTCTAATGTCTCACTAGAATGTTATCCCTAGCAATTCGAATTTCCATCTTTTCGGTGAGAAACAACATGTAAACTTAGCTAACTGGATACTATGTGACACTAGAAGTTTCTCCCTTACCCCCAAACTTAAATCTAACATTGTCCTCAATGTTCTAAAAATAAAATTAAAAGCATGAACAAGGAGAAACTGTTACCACTTGAGGGAAAAGAACTAAGGAAAGATATTACCGTGTCGCATGAGCATGGGTTACCTCCCAAGAAGTTCTAAGTTTAAAGTCTTCAGCCAGACATTGGAAGAGATTAGTCACCTCGAAGAATCATATAGCAGCAGCTGGAATAACTGCGGATCATCTGGATCAAAAAGTGCTAACCACAAGAAGAGGAAAATGTAACAGACCTCGAAGATATCCAACACACCCTTATATACTTTTTTGTTTAAGACAACTACATCTAGTTGTGGTTCTGGTTCTATAACTGGGTCTAAATAAAATATTTTCATGGACTGCATTTCATCGTAGCTAAGATCCGATTCAGGTATTAGAGTCTGGAAAAACTCAAGTAAAAACTTAGAAGCACATAATAATAACCTAAATAACCGCGGATCCTTAAAGTCAATCAAATTTGACTTACACAGCTGACCACAATGAAAGTGGTGGTCTTCCTTAAACAAATGTGTCGACCCTAATCTCCTAAAGTAATTAGGTTTAGTCTCAAAACTCAATAACTGACACATCCGAAACTCATATGTTCCTACAATTGGAAGAAAAGTTTTTGGTGGGAAAACAAAGTCAAACTTGGTATCATAGCCTAGGTCAACCACATCAACCAGAGGATGGGTTTCTAACAACTAAGATTCATTCTGGACATCATGAGGTTCGGGAAAACGTGTATGAAGATAATCTTTTAAAATGGTTGAGGCATATATGTCAAGTCCCAAGTGAGGGACCTTTCTAAGAGTTAAGGCACATGGAGAATAATAATCACCCCCAAACTTAGAGTTTTCAGTGTCTCTAGAAAGACTAGTCACAACTTCCCTGATTTTTAGGTCATCAGATTCCTGGAAATGGTCAATTGATTCTTCTAAGTTATAATTTGGAGGTACATCCTCACTTATATTTGAACTCTCTACGAGTATATCTTCTTCATCTAAGACTAATATTTCTAAATCGCTAGACCCGGAAACAGTATTCTCAAGATAAACTCGCTCCTCTAAACCATCATCGGCTTCGTAATCATAAGGAAATACTACATTGTCTAAAATGGTGGTATCTCTAGTCAAATCCTCGTCCTTTTGAATAGGTAAATAATTATTAAAATTATTTGGATTCGAACTAGAAATAATATTATCATTGTAAAGCTCAATTGGAGTAACAAATTCCTGATCACTATGCCTATATGTGTCTGATTCTTCATCAACATTATCCTCATCATAATCATCATTATAACATGAAAATGGTCGAACCTCATCTAAAAAAGTAGTGTTACCAATTCTAACCTCGTCATCTTGATTATGCAAATAATTATCCTCATTTTCAAGGGTACTATTGGAAACACTATATTGGAAATTCAAGTTATTTTGATTAATACTTTCGTTCGTATCTAACTCAAGTTTACGTGTCGACTCAGCTATCCTCTCAAGGGTCTCTTCTAAATAAAGTTCCCTTAGTGTTGGATCTAAGTTTTCAGTTAACCTATTGAGGATATCTTCTAAAGAAGATTCAGTCGTTGTTGCAGTTCTTTCGTCCATAACTACGTTATTCACCTCAGCTAACTTACATGTCGATTCAGCTAACTTACATGTCGACTCAACTAAATCCTTGAGGGACTCTTCTAGAGAAGGAATAGGAACAGAAGGATCATAAAAAGGACTACTTTTCAATAATTTGATTGTATCCTCTAGAGACGAAGAACTAGCTAGTATTATAATCTTCTTGCTCATATGACTGATGCACGTGTGGATAGTAATTGGGCTCACCATGGTATGACCCATAACCTTCAAAAGGTTGGCGTTCCCAACCACTATTCACACTATGGTCATAAAAGAGTAATGTCCATATTGTTCAGTTGGATATTCATATTCATTGTGATGGATATTATAATACCAGTTTGACATCCTAACTGTAAGGGAATTCTACACAAGCACAAACAAGGATGACTCGACCACAACAAGCCTATTTTATCTAGCAAACAGAAAGCATGATGGCCCTTAGATTGTTTCTAGACCAACTTCTATTCTTTCGAAATGCAATTCGTTACAATTTCAGCAAACCCCTCTGGAATCAATCTAAGTTAAAGCAAGCTGAATAGAGACAAGGGAAGCTCAGTGGAGCTTTGACACCCAGGCCTCATCGGAAAACGTTTCCTCGGGTTACAAGGCGGCACGCTCAACTTACATTAACCATCCTGAACTTCGAAAAATGCTTAATAGAGCAACCAATATTTTTCGAACGACTTTCCTATTAAGCTTGTTACCCTATCGGTCTCGTTCAAGTCAAATTTTAAGGCTTAGGTTTGCGTAGGTTACGTGTTCCTAAGGATTGATTTTAAATCAATAAGAGAAGCAAAGTGGTAGTGGTTGGTTATTGAGAAGATTCCAAGAACTAGATGAAATTGATTCAATTAACTCGGTGATGCTCGAACCAGTAAAAGATAGAGATGGTGTTCTTGATCAGAAGAATCAATGATTGAGCTGCTGAGATCGATTTTTGTGAGTTTGTGAGATGGGTTCAAAGGAGTTGATGTTTGAATGGTTGTGAGGTCGATTGAGACTCTCAGGGAAGACTGGAAGACAAAGATGGAAATGATGCTCATGCCCTGTGAGCTGAGCAAGTCAGGGAGATTGATATCTCAGAAGATGGGTTCATGGTCAGAATCGAGAAGGAAGAAGAAATTGTGAGATTAAGGGTTTGCTTGAGGCCCGAGCTTGTGGAATTGAATGGAAACGTGGGTCATAAAGCCGCAGAATAAGATGGAAATGGGTTTCTCTGCGTAGACCGAGAGATGGGTCGGTGAATGATAACTCAGAGAAGAAGGAGATTGAAGATGGGTCAGACAAGGCAACAGAATCAAAGAAGATAAAGAACACAAGAATGGGTTGATTGAAATACAGATTTAGTATATCGAGTTGAATGAAGAAGTATGGTGATGTTGAAGTGAAGTTAAGAACAGTGAATGGCTGAGGAAATCGGGCCGTTTTGATTTAATGGGTTAATGGCGGTTGATTGAAAACTCCCAGAATGTTGCGTTGGAGCCGTTATTATACAACACAGAGATGATTGTGCTTGGCATGAGCTGGGATGTGGCAGTGAACATGAGTGTTAAATGGCAGGGAAGCTTGGTTGGGAGCTGTAGTTTTGTTTGAGCTGCAGCTGAATGGCAATGGAGAAGGTGGCAACTGAGATATCAGAGAGATGAGAAGGAGTTGTGGATTGAGCCGAGCTAAAGAGTGGAACTACAGAATTGCAAGTCACTGCGAGCTTTGGGTCAGTTTTAACTCGGGGTTTATCGGAGGATGGTCATGGGTTCACGGGTCAGTGATGCAAGGAATAAGTGTCGCAGAACTGTGTTTTAGATTGAGAAGTTAATGGGTTGCACTTGGTTGTGGAATGTAATGGAGTTAAACCGTGTCAGTAGAAATGGCTAAGGTTACTGTGTTGGTGGAAATTCGGTTGAGCTACAAGGTGTAATGAAATTGTAGCTAAGAGAGATGGTCAAGCGAGTGTGTCCGAGTCTGGTGGCATTGCAGCTGTAATGAAGCTGAAAGAGCTGGAGTTGAGAATTGGCAAGCTCGTGATGAGCCAGGTGCGAAGCATGAGATAGGGTGCAGCTCAATGGTGATGTTTAAGTCAATAGAATGAGCCGCATCATCTATTTGCCGGTGAACTCGTGATGCTGAATGGCTCACCTGAAGGAACTGGAGTTGAAATGCGGGATTGAATGTGCGGCTGCAGATTTGGCGCTTGGCTGCCACCTTGTTATTTTGCGGTCACAAACCAATATCCTGGGTCATTGTTGGCTTTTTTGGTGATGGCATGATGTTTAAGTATGCTAATGCATGGAACTTAGTATTGCAGGTGGTCATGAATGGCAGGAATTAGTGGCAGGGCTTGCAAAAATGATGGTGCTGAGTTTATGAGGAATGATTGCAGGGCCTGAGAAGGAAGGCTGGACTATGGAAGCTAGGAGTGGCAGGTTGGAGGTAATGAGCTGTTTCAGTTGATACTCAGGTGGAGATAGCTTGGCATGGCAAAAATGGACTTGATGCTGCAATGGAATGGGCCGAGATGTACTGGACCGGTGATTTTGCTGGCTACCGAAAGGTGTTTCTTGGAGCCGTGTTACTTCTACGGCTGGGAATGAAATGCGGATGGCAGAGAAGCTGGCCATGATGAATTCAGTTGCAGCTGTGAATTGGGTCATGGTAGTGGTTAGTGAGTGTTGATTGTTTGAGCTCAAGCTGAGCTAAAATCCTACAGCAGAGGGAATGAAGTGATAGTTGGCTTTGAGAAGCAGGTATGGCTCAAGGTGTTGACAAGTGATGGCTAGAGTGTTGGTACTTCTATTGATGTGTCGTGATGTATAAGGTGCACATCAAGTGAAAGGTTTGAGCAAATGACAAGGTAGTGATGCTGTTTGCCGTGGATCACAGAAATGGTAGGAATTATTGGTCAACTGGAGTTAATTTGTGAACTGGATTCAAACTTGTGGCAAAGAGCAGCAAGAGATGGAGCTGTGGCGGATTGGCAATGAGGTTGAGCAGAAATGCATTGGAGGTCAGAATGTGCCCGGTGATAAGACTCTTGTTATGAAGGAGCTTTTGCGGTGATTCAGTGCAGCCTACTTGCACAATGATTGTGCACGTAATCGGCTGTGCAAGCGGCTCAAGGCCATGATTGGCCCGGAAGGCTAACTACCTGTTCCCGACCCGCTGACCCGATCCAACCCGGTTTGACCTGACCGACCCGACCCGTTGACCGGTGACTCGGCGGACTTTGCCCGGCCACCTCGAACCGATTTCCCATGACTTTTTCCTGCCGATTTCCGGCCACAATACCAGTTTTCCGGCGAGCATTTTTTTGGGATATATTTTCACATGGGTTTCTCACACATGGTTCGTGGGCTTGGTGGACTTTTTGGTGATGGACTTTGAAGACCTAATTTTGGAAAGTGTGAAGGCTATAAGAAGAAGGAGTTTCTATTCTTTTAGGATCACGTATTTTCTACTGGAGTTTTGGAGGAGAGCGATTCTACTAGGGTTTGCTTCCATTTTATTTTACATGTTCTTCATCTTATTTTTGATAATAATTATGTTGAATAAAAATACTATGAGTAACTAAATACTATTTATTGGTTATGGGATAATAAGTGGATTTCACAAATAAGATTTGATTCAATGTATTAGTTTTGTCTCAGTAATTTATTGATTATGATTCATGGTTTATAATGTTTATGATTTGATAGTTTGTTTGGTTGAGTCCGGAATCAATCCGATCTACTTTCATATCTAGAGCTATATTAGGGCTTTCAATACGAAAACGTTGTCTATCCCTGATTTTGAGTAGCATAAATGTGGGTAGTGCTTGTAGTGATATATCCTACTAGTCACATATGAATCGTAATTGGGTTAAATCGAATTAGTGCTTTTACACATTTTGGTTGCCTTGATTAGTCTTATTCCGAAAAACTTATTGCTTTTAGGGAGTTAAACTTAATTGTGCTTTTACACTTTAGGTTGCTTTCTAGAAAGAATTCACATATGCATCTTTTAATGTGGTTGTGATGAAATCAGGGAATTAGCGGGATACTCTTGCGATCAAGGTATCCTAGGACTTTTAGTAAATGAGAGATTAAAATTTCAATTCTAGTCATTGTTGATAATTCGAGTTTGTGAATGAAACTATCCTGACCAATACTTTCTCCTTATTGATAAATTTTATTATTACTTTGCTTTCAATTTATTTTATTGCTTTGAAACATCAACATCCCCCTTGGTTACTAAGAAACCGAAAATTTGCATAACAACATAAGCCTCTCTGTGGATACGAACTCTTTCTTATTGCATACTACTTTATTTTAGTGAAGCAAGAAAGTGAAATTATTTTTGACCGGTGACAACCGATCAAATTTTAGCGCCGTTGTCGGGGAGGCATACGGCTTGTTATTAAGTTTTTAGTTTCTTTTTACAATTTCTCGCTTTTATACTTGCTTTTCGTTTATTGTCTTGTTTCTCACTTGTTTGCGAAATTGTTTTTCGTGTACTAATCCACGGCTTCCAAAGATTGGAATTATCAAAGGTGCGGGATAGCTACTCGAAGAGGCACAATACTCCAACCAAGGCAAGACACAACGGAAGAACAAGTCTTGGAAGTAGAACACGAAGCTCTTCATCAAGAAGAGGAAGAAGAGGTTCCATTCGTAGGAGAACCACTAATTGAAGAGGAAGAAACAATGGGTGACAATGCAAACCGTACACTCAAGGATTTGGCTTCTCATAGGCTTGATGCACAACAATGGTGTATCCAAACAAACTCCACTTTTGAGATCAAGCCGGGCTGCTTAGGGAGTTGCCAAAGTTTCATGGTATGGCGAATGAGGACCCAAACAAGCATCTCATGGAGTTCTATACCATTGTCAAGGCTATGCTTCCAGCGGAGACTGAAGTCAATGGTGCAATGATGAAAGTTTTTCCATTTTCTATGGTGGACAGCGCTAAGGATTGGTTGTATTGTTTGCCACCTGGGAGTGTCACTACATGGAACGGTTTGAAGAAAATCTTTCTAGAGAGGTATTTTCCTGCGTCTAAGGCCACTCAAATTCGCAAAGAGATTTGTGGAATAAAGCAACATGTTGGAGAATCATTGTATGAATGTTGGGAGAGGTACAAGAGATTGGTGGCAAGCTGTCCACACCATCAAGTTAGTGATGCTATGATAATCCAAACTTCTACGAAGGTCTTCAATCAAGTGATAGATATCTTCTAGACGCTGCGGGTGGTGGTGCACTAGTGAACAAGACGGTGGCCCAAGCTGCCGAGTTGATTGAAAGCATGGCTGCGAACTCGCAACAATTCTACACAAAAGGTGAACCAATGGTAAGGCAAGTGCATGAAGTTAGTGATTCGTCATCATCACACCGTGATCAAAGGATGGACAATATGGAGCAAATGATTCAAAGGATGGCTGCGGTTATTTTACCTTCACATGGTGAAGAGATGGAGCAAGCTAGTGCGGTTTTTCCAAACCAACAAAGAAGGTATGATCCCTACTCCAACACCTACAATCCGGGATGGAGAGATCACCCAAATTTCAGCTATGCCAACAAGCAAGGTGCGGTCCAACAACCAAATTTCAATCGTTCGAGTGGATTTCAACCACAACAACAACAATTCCAACAACAACAGCAACAATTTCAACCGCAACAACAACAATTTCAGCAACCACAACAATCGGTTCAAGGTTCCGATATCGATGCAAAGTTACATACAATGATGCAAGGTATTTCTACCATGTTCAAGGAGAGCCAACAAGAAACTAAGAGTGCTATCAAGGATTTGCAGACTCAAGTAGGCTCCATGGCGGTTGATATCAACAATTTGAAGGCACAAAATAGTGGGAGACTTCCGTCTCAACCTATCAACCCAAGAGAGAATGTTAGTGCTATTACATTGAGAAGCGGTACACAACTTGTGCAACTTTGAAATTGTTGATGTGGGTGATATGGAGACCCAAAAGGAACCTGTTTTGGAGGAAAAGAATGCTGATTTTCCCCAAACTTCTGAGGTACCTAATTCCAACTCTAAAACTCCTATTTCTACTTATGTTCCTCCTATGCCTTTTCCTCGCAGATTTGCAAGTTCTAAGAAGGAGGAATTAGAAAAGGAGATTTTAGATATCTTCAAGAAGCTTCATGTAAACATTCCACTCATTGATGTTATCAAGCAAGTTCCCAAATATGCGAAGGTTTTGAAGGACTTGTGTACCAAGAAGAAAAAGCTAACCGGTAATGAGGTTATGAGTGTGGGGGAAAACGCTTCGGCGGTCTTGCAAAAGAAACTCCCACCCAAATGCAAGGATCCGGGTAGTTTCACTATACCCGTAGAGATTGGTAACACAAAGATTGGTAAGGCTATGCTTGACTTAGGAGCATCCGTGAATATCATGCCAGCATCTATTTATAAGTCTTTAAAGTTGGGTCCCTTGAAACCAACTAATATTGTGCTTGAACTTGCGGATCGTTCTAATGTCTACCCTAGGGGTATTATTGAGGATGTCCTTGTGCAGGTGAACCAACTAGTTTTTCCAAATTGATTTTGTGTTCTAGAAATGGATGATGGTTCGGATGTGTCCATACCCCCGCCGCTTGGGAGACCTTTCATGAAGACGGCTAAAACCGTCATTGATGTGGACGCGGAATACTCACTATGAAGTTTGATGAGGAGATAATTCGTTTCAACATGTTTGAAGTCATGCGGTATCCAAGTGATGTTCATTCGGGTGTCCATAACGCATGGGACCCTAGCTAAGGCTTTGCAAGCAAGGAGATAGTCGGGCTGACGACTTTAAACCAAGCGCTAAGTGGGAGGCAACCCACCGGTTTTTGTATCTTTTCCTTTATCTTTTTATTTTTAAGCATTTTATCTTTCTTTTCGTGTTTTTGCATATCATTTGCGGAATTTCCCACCTTGAACCTTCTTTGGATGATTCAATTTTACATTGAGGACAATGTAAAGTTTAAGTGTGGGGGAGCATTTATATGATTGTATAGTTTGTTTTATGCGTTTAGTAGTTTTATGCCATTAAAAAAAAAAAAAAAAAAAAAAAAAAAAAAAAAAAAAAATTGAACTCCGAAATCTAGAAACTTGTGCCTTTAGGATGACACCATTAGTGGATGGAACCATTTTGAATGCAGGAGTTGAGGAACCAATTAACTAAAAGGGACGAACATAGCTCATGAAATCATAAATTATATGATAGTTGTTACCATATCTCGGAATATCACCATATCACATGTTTTTTTTATTTTTCCATATTTTTCTATTGTTCTCTAAGTGCTTTGGTGGGTCACTAAAAATCGAGTTGTTATTACTGCTAGGATGAAATAGAGTGGTTGAGTTACTAGAAAAAGAAAAAAAAAAAAATTTGAAAAAAAAAAAAAAAAGGAAAAAAAAAAAAATTGAAAAATATATGAAAAGAAAAAAAAAAAAAAAAGGACCGATCAATTAGACCAAAACGGAATAAAAAGACACTTGGGAATAGCAGTATGTGTGAAACGTAGTCCCTGTCTCCGTCGCCTAAACAAGCGTGGAATGCGGGATCCAAGGCAACTATCATGTACTTGCTCGACAAGAAGCATGCGCTTGGATCCAAAAGATCTAATCATGCCGTCTAAAAAAAAATTGGATCCAGTTTGATCCAATCTTATAAAAAAAAAAGAAAATTTTTTTTTATTGTGTTGAATAAAGTCACTTTTGGTTCCCTTGTATATGCCAATTGATTTGATGTAGCATTCAAAGACTAAGTAGCTCAATCCAATAGGATTAGGTTCATCTTAGCAAAGTGACCTTCGAGACAGATTTGGGAAACATCGAACACTTGTGAATATTCGCCAACTTCTACATCTTTATCCATCTTCTTAATCTTTTCATTGTGATTGTGGTTGTTAGTTTCCGAGTATTGTGGCTTGTTCGACTATCTAATTAGAGTTTATTTACTAATATATGAATTGAATTTGCAAGGTACCTCCTCCTGTAGTCAATTTGGATTCATTCATTGATTTGTCACGAATAGACGGAGTTTGAAATATAGGTTTTGTAGGTAGACCTCTTGTAAACCTTCACGAGACTATAACTCGTCCACTAGGGACACCTAGGGGTTTAAAGGCTTGTTATTTATGCTAAAATTAACCGTAGCCTCGACGTCACGGAGTTGTTGTATTTTATTGTTTTGTTTGATTTGCTCGAGGACAAGCAAAGTCTAAGTGTGGGGGAATCGATAGGTGTAGAATACACCGTATTTACTTTATAGAGTTTATGCTTTCTTTGCTATTTTTCTTGTGAAATATGTACTTTACGCATGCTTTTGGGGTTTTATAGGTACTTTGGAGTCATTCGGAGTGAAACAAGAAGAAAACGTTCAATTGGAGCTAAATGGAGCGAGGAGGTCAATTCATAGGCGAGACATGGAGCCGGCAGAGAGTGCGCAAGGACATGGGAAGAATTAGACCCCATCGGTTACACTGAACCGACAGCCCAATAATAGTGGTGGCCGTATCTAACAAAGGTGCCATTAGTTATTCCATTGCCCCTTATCTTCTTCCATGGGTACCCCCAATCAATTCCCCTTTCTATTACCAAAACCCTAGGATTGAGAGAAAATCAATTCTCTTAATCATTTCTTTTTATTACAAACTCGAGTGTTTGCGGCCATGGTGATTTGCCCGAGATTGATTTTAAATCAATAAGAGAAGCAAGTGGTAGTGGTTGGTTATTGAGAAGATTCCAAAGGAACTAGATGAAATTGATTCAATTAACTGGTGATGTTCGAACTGTAAAAGATAGAGATGGTGTTCTTGATCAGAAGAATCAATGATTGAGCTGCTGAGATCGATTTTTGTGAGTTTGTGAGATGGGTTCAAAGGAGTTGATGTTTGAATGGTTGTGAGGTCGATTGAGACTCTCAGGGAAGACCGGAATACAAAGATGGAAATGATGCTCATGCCACTGTGAGGCGAGCAAGTCGGGGAGATTGATATCTCGGAAGATGGGTTCATGGTCGAATCGAGAAGGAAGAAGAAATTGTGAGATTAAGGGTTTGCTTGAGGCCCGAGCTTGTGAATTGAATGGAAACCGTGGGTCATAAAGGCTGCAGAATAAGATGGAAATGGGTTTCTCACTTTGCAGACCGAGAGATGGGCTCGGTGAATGATAACTCGGGAGAAGAAGGAGATTGAAGATGGGTCGACAAGGCAATGAGAATCAAAGAAGATAAAGAACACAAGAATGGGTTGATTGAAATACAAATTTAGTATATCGAGTTGAATGAAGAAGTATGGTGATGTTGAAGTGAAGTTGAGAACAGTAGCTGCTTGAGGAAATCGCTGTTTTGATTTAATGGGTTAATGGCAGAAGTTGATTGAAAACTCAGGGAATGTGTTGCAGTTGGAGCTGTTATTATACAACACAGGAGATGATTGTGCTTGGCATGAGCTGGGATGTGGTAGTGAACATGAGTGTTAAATGGCAGGGAAGCTTGGTTGGGAGCTGTAGTTTTGTTTGAGCTGCAGCTGAATGGCAATGGAGAAGGTGGCAACTGAGATATCAGAGAGATGAGAAGGAGTTGTGGATTGGAGCTGAGCTAAAGAGTGGAACTACAGGAATTGCAAGCTGCTGCGAGCTTTGGGCTGTTTAACTCAGGGGTTTATCGGAGGATGGTCATGGGTTCGCTGGCTGTGATGCAAGGAATAAGTGTCGCAGAATCTGTGTTTTAGATTGAGAAGTTAATGGGTTGCACTTGGTTGTGGAATGTAATGGAGTTAAACTGTGTTGCAGGAAATGGCTAAGGTTCTGTGTTGGTGGAAATTCAGGTTGAGCTACAAGGTGTAATGAAATTGTAGCTAAGAGAGATGGTCAGGCAGAGTGTGTCTGAGTCCGTGGCATTGCAGAAATGAATGAAGCTGAAAGAGCTGGAGTTGAGAATTTGCAAGCTCGGGTGATGAGCCAGTGCGATTCTGAGATAGGGTGCAGCTCAATGGTGATGTTTAAGCTGAATAGAATGAGCTGCATCATCTATTTGCTGGTGAACTGTGACAGTGAATGGCTCAGCTGAAGGAACTGGAGTTGAAATGCAGGATTGAATGTGCAGCTGCAGATTTGGCAGCTTGGCTGCCACCTTGTTATTTTGCGCATCACGGCCAATATCCGGGTCATTGTTGGCTTTTCTGGTGATGGCATGATGTTTAAGTATGCTAATGCATGGAACTTAGTATTGCAGGTGGTCATGAATGGCAGGAATTAGTGGCAGGGCTTGCAAAAATGATGGTGCTGAGTTTATGAGGAATGATTGCAGGGCCTGAGAAGGAAGGCTGGACTATGGAAGCTAGGAGTGGCAGGTTGGAGGTAATGAGCTGTTTCAGTTGATACTCAGGTGGAGATAGCTTGGCATGGCAAAAATGGACTTGATGCTGCAATGGAATGGGCTGAGATGTAGCTGGGACTGGTGATTTCTTTGTTGGCTGCGAAAGGAGTTCTTTGGAGCCGTGTTACTTCTACTACTGGAATGAAATGCGGATGGCGGAAGTCGCCATGATGAATTCGATTGCACTGTGAATTGGGTCATGGTAGTGGTTAGTGAGTGTTGATTGTTTGAGCTCAAGGCGAGCTAAAATCCTACAGCAGAGGGAATGAAGTGATAGTTGGCTTTGAGAAGCAGGTATGGCTCAAGGTGTTGACAAGTGATGGCTAGAGTGTTGGTACTTCTATTGATGTGTCAGGGATGTATAAGGTGCACTGTGAAAGGTTTGAGCAGCTGACAAGGTAGTGATGCTGTTTGCCAGGGATTGCAGGAAATGGTAGGAATTATTGGCTGAACCTGGAGTTAATTTGTGAACTGGATTCAAACTTGTGGCAGAAAGCAGCAAGAGATGGAGCTGTGGGCGGATTGGCAATGAGGTTGAGCAGAAATGCATTGAGGTCTGTAAATGTGCCCGAGGTGATAAGACTCTTGTTATGAAGGAGCTTTTGCAGAAGAGATTCAAGCAGCTACGGTGCACAATGATTGTGCACTGAATCGCTGTGCAAACAGCTCAAGGCCATGATTGGCCTGGAAGGCTAACTACCCAGATCCGACCCGCTGACCCGATCCAACCCGGTTTGACCTGACCGACCCGACCCGTTGACCGGTGACCGGGCGGACTTTGCCGGTCACCTGAACCGATTTCCGGCGACTTTTCCGGCCGATTTCCGGCCACAATACCAGTTTTCCGGCGAGCATTTTTTGGGATATATTTTCACATGGGTTTCTCACACATGGTTCGTGGGCTTGGTGGACTTTTTGGTGATGGACTTTGAAGACCTAATTTTGGAAAGTGTGAAGGCTATAAGAAGAAGGAGTTTCTATTCTTTTAGGATCACGTATTTTCTCTTTGAGTTTTGGAGGAGAGCGATTCTACTAGGGTTTGCTTCCATTTTATTTTACATGTTCTTCATCTTATTTTTGATAATAATTATGTTGAATAAAAATACTATGAGTAACTAAATACTATTTATTGGTTATGGGATAATAAGTGGATTTCACAAATAAGATTTGATTCAATGTATTAGTTTTGTCTCAGGAATTTATTGATTATGATTCATGGTTTATAATGTTTATGATTTGATAGTTTGTTTGGTTGAGTCCGAATCAATCCGATCTACTTTCATATCTAGAGCTATATTAGGGCTTTCAATACGAAAAACGTTGTCTATCCCCGATTTTGAGTAGCATAAATGTGGGTAGTGCTTGTAGTGATATATCCTACTAGTCACATATGAATCGTAAACGTGTTCGGGAAAAGAAGGAACGGTTATGAAATCCGAGTCCTTATCTTAATTTGGCCAGGCCTTGCCCTTGACTAAAAATTAAACCGTATTCAGACCTCAACATATATGCATACAAAATCATCCAGTAAACCCACTGACAGGGGATTCGCGGGTGTTTAGAATTCTTACCTCCCGTTCCAGATGGGAGATGAACCGTTGAAGTTGACTCGGGCAACCGACTCCTATGTCAGTGTACAAACCCGAGGGGCCGAGACAGTATCGTAACTGTCGTCCTTCCCTATGCAGTTTATATTTAAATTAACCCTTCCTTAGGGTTTTAAAAATAATAAAGTCCAATGTCCCAAAAATAAAGTTCAAAAAGTTTCCAAAAATAAAAGATTACAAAAATAAAATCTTATTTACAATTTCTAAAATATTGGTAGATTTTTATTAAAATATGGGTACATGCCACAAAATACATATATTCATATATTTCTGTTTTTAAAATAGATGAAAATTACACACTTTTGGTTGGTAATCTAGCAACAAGCTGGGCTCCAACTCCTTTCTGAATAGCAATACCTAATATATGAAAAATAAAACTACCAACCCCACTACTAGCATCATTACTAACTAAACAAATCTTTAGACGCTTGAAAAAACATAAAGTATCATCTCCCAGTTCTCCTAAGGTAGATAAAGCCAAAACACCAAGACCATAACCAAGTGATGTACACTTATCCAAGTATTTAGTGCGTTTACGCGCAACAACATTAGAAATAGCTTTGCCAGGAATGAAAGAGCGAATGACATCACCTGTGAAGGGAGAGACACCTGTGACATCCATACAAACATCCTTACCATTTTCCCAGTTAAGAACAAGGATATCCGCAGGCCGCAGATCTTTGTCATCATCCGACTGAAGCCCAAGAGAAACTTCCTTGCGCGCAGGCACACCAGCTTTATAACAAATGTCAACAACTATATCACGTACAAAGTCATGTCGAAACTTAATTCCAACATCCTTGGCAGAATGAAGCGCATGGTCTCCATAAATGTCCATAGATTTGTTACAACTGGAGCATAAACCATTCTCAACAAACATTGGGATGCCCAGGCGATAACAAAGAACAGCTCTGAACTGTCTCGGCCCGAGGCATTGATTAAGCCCACTAATAGGTATTGCTAATAAATAATCTTGCGCATGCTTAACTTGGTTACACTGCCACAAAATGGAATCTCTAACATACATAGAAAATTGGTCTGAGATTTTCTTCTTAATTGCATCAAAATAGGTAGCTGCCAGGGAATGCATGCAAGGGGGGGCAGTATCATCGACACAATAAGAAGAAGGTAATCCACATACCTGAATGAAGTTCTGAAGAGCCAACTGATAAGCAGAGCCTTTGTTTGTTGAGAATAAATTACCAAGGATCGCTTTTTGCACTGAAGTCGTATGACTCTGAGAAGCAAGATAACAGTAAGCGCTGGTGTCTGCCATGGTGTAAATTCCCAAACCACCATCTTTGATAGGCAAGGTGGCTAATCGCTGCTGTAAAGGGCCAAACCCTGAGCCGTCACCAGTAATAAGAAGCCTCAAATACTTGAGCAAATGATCATCGAAAAGCTCAGTAGCTTGTTGAAGGGCAGCAAGATTAGTAGTACGCAATGCGAAATACAATCTAGAAACACCGGTGCATTTGCGAAGTAAAAGCATCTCACTTTGAGGGTCCTTGAGTTTTTTTATGGCAGTCATAAGTTGAACAGTCTTGTTCACTCTACACAACATCATTTCACTAATAAAGTTCAAATCCGGACTCACAGGACCACCCAAGAGTTTAACACCATTAGACGGTCTACCAATATCAAGCGGGAAGACACCATCATCAAAGCTTCTAGGATCAATAGAAGGCCAAAAGACTTCCGTTTTATTTATATTGAGATGTAAACCTCTACTTGGACCTTCAATTTCTATTATACGCTGAGACTTAGACACCTCAAGTGTATCACCAATAATTGTACCATCATCAAGGTACCAAGCGTGCAAATTGAGTTTGCAACTGGAAGCAATAGTCTTCACAAGAGGGTGAAGAGTCAAAGCAAACAACAAGGGACCGAGAGGGTCACCCTATTGGACTCCAAGGGCGGAAGACAAAATATATTGGTCGTAGTAGAGTTTAGCAGGTCGCATATAATAAAATTCTACCCAACGAGAAATACCTGGACAATGAAGACGAACCTCCTTGATGAGCTGAGATCTGCTCACCATGTTGAACGCATTGGAGAAGTCAATAAGCAGCATTGACATCGTGTCCAAGTGACCTTGCGACTCAATGAGACTATTTACAGCATGTAGAATACTCTCCCCTCCAGCTGAGACACCAACCCAAAATTGGTGATCGCCTAGATAAGAAGTCATATCCTTCCCAATAGAGAAAGCATCCACCTTAGAAACCAATCTACGCCAAACTGTGCCAACTGCAATAGGCCTGAGACCACCTTCAGGCTTGAGTAACGGTGTTAGGTGCGCACTATCTATAAACTCGCCTAACTCAGCAGGGCATTTTCCAGCCAACCAAAGATTGACAACACCTGTAATTGAAACGAGTAAGTCATCTGCAACAGTAGCCGCAGCCCCACTCATCACATCAACTAAATGATGCGCCCGTAAGTCGTCTCCTCCGCATGATATTCCTTTGGGAAAACTCTTGATGGCTCCAAAGACTGCCCGGTAATCCACAGTAATTGGATCTGCAGTAATATCATCGCAAGGGACAGCAGGAGAAGGAGCTGCTGGGTGTTTATCTTGCAATTCCAAAAATGTTTGTTCATTACAAGGAGCCACACCGCTAGATGAGAGTACTCGAATCGCTGCGGCGAAATGGCCGCAACTAATTTTCTTGCGACAAGCTGTTAAGTTAGACGAACCATGCTTCTTCTCATCATTTTTCTTAAGCCCATAATAGACAGGGAGCTGTAGCATTTTTTCAACCAAAACACGACAGCCATATGGGCTCTTTCCAAACTGATAAAGCATGGTTTATGGCAGCAACTTGAAGAAGCTTCTGCTTACCGGATTTTGCCTCAGCTGAGTTTCTCGGCATATGGAGTGATAATGTACAAATCGGGAGTAATATTAGCTTCAACCAAGCATTCAAGTTAGCTGGGTTAAGGATAACTTTGTCAAGACAGAATTTCAAAGTTCTTGAAAAAGATAACCGACACTGGTGAGGAATACACGTTACTGTTGTGAATTGTCGCTGAAAAACAGAGTTAAGCAACTCCGTAGAAAGAGGACAGGCAGGCTCTGTTGCAACGTCTCCATCATTCACCTCAGAAGCAACACAAACCATAACGTTTGAAGTATCCGAACAAACAGCACTAACCTCAGAAGATATAGCTAATTCTTGAAAAAGAAACTCAGCGTCTTCACCATTGAGTGGACCTGCAACAACATCCCCATGAATCACTCCTTCCTTTCCCTTGCACGGCATCGACCAGGCATGTAGGTGCATACACCTACAGCACAACCACATCCGTAAGCACGTAAGAACTTTCTCCCATGCACGTTGTATATGCTGATGCTTGGCAATCAGTTCTCTGCAGATTTCCTTGTTAGCTTTAGAAAAAAGATGTATGTCGTATAAATGGCGTATGATGGATCCCTTGGCATACCCTCTACCCTTTACCCCGTCTGGACATCCATGAAAGCTCTTGAATGGGCAATGGCAGTAGATATCACCATTACTAGCTTCTTCTGAGGCAGGAGGTGAAGAAGAAGAGGGCAGGGAAGGAAGAGGAGGTGATGTTGTCAACCGGTTGCGGGAAGAAGCTCTAATCGATCTAGCCATGAAGGTTGCAGAGGAACCCAAAATCAAATCTAGCAGCAACCATGTTGAATCCGTCGAACAAAAATGGCTTTCAATCGCCAAAGAAGTCGCCAGAGAGGAAAGAGAAACATGGTTAAAAATTCAAGTTCCTATCTTCTGTCACTACATTCTTTTTCAGATTCTATGAACCGAACATTTTGGCAGCCGTCTTAACATGTTCAGTGCTCCAAAAAATAAAATAAAATAAAATAATTATATACAAAATCTTCTTCTTCACTCCTTTTGGATTCCTCTTTTCTTTCCTTCTTTGGCTTCGCTTTTCTTTTCAGCACTTTCTCTCTTTTTTTCCTTAGCTCAGCTCCAAATCTGAAAGCAAACAAGAAATACCAAAACGGGTAAACAAGAACAAGAACAAAAATAATAAAAATAAAAATAAAACCTAAAAACAAATCTATAAACAAGTCCGCGTCGGCGGCGCCAAAAATTGATCTAATTTTAGATAGTGGTAAATAGAGTTGTCGTTCTCTCGGACTTGATGAGATTGATTTCAGATTTAATAAATGAAAATACTAGAAATAAAGAAATTATATACACAAAAGTTGACGAGATTTACTGGGAATATGACTCCACCGAATTCATTACATAAGTCTCTATTATTGATTCTTCAACAATTATAACTCAATAAATAAAAACACAAACTCTTATTTTTGCTAAGGTAGATTCTCAAAAGATTAGTTGTAAATACTAAGCATGGGACATCAAAACATCTAAGCTAGCATGACCGATCAAATGAAATGACAACTAATTAATCAAAATCATAATTCTATTTTTATTAGTGCAAAAGTCATATAGAGAATAAAATAAATTTACCCATGTATGAAATTCGGATTCCTCCATCATCCCAGCGTAGGGGTCTAGCTCCTCATGTTGGAAACACGCTCAAATGGTTTTCATTGCTCAAAATGTACTTACAAAGAAGAAAATATAACTCAAGGAATTCGCAACGCTTCTGTGGCGTTACAGAGCTCACCGTTACAATATTTGTCACAAATTGAAGATAACGTTACAAACTGTCTGTTACAGACTGTTAAATATACGACCCTTGAAATGACAGTTTTGTACGGTTTTATGTTCTTCAGATTGTTCTTCCCTGCAGCAGCAGAAAAATCTGCTCTGCAGCTTCCTATTCTTCTCTGTATCTTCCCCAATAACTCGACACCTTCTCTGATACACCAGCATCATATTTATACTCAACATGGCCACAAATAACTCATCATTACTCCAGATAATCTCTCCATAACTCGACAGTAAAAGAAAATAATCTCGGGATATTTTCTTTCCTATCTTGCCTGTGTCTGTGCCTGCAGATGTCAATAATCATTTAATCACGCATTAACAAATTGTGTACACGTCTTAGATTGCATTGAACACGATGTAAACACACGCCAATCCTACACAGAATATCCCGAGAATAAACATTGCTCTGTTTTACTCAAATACGTTTCTCCAGCCCAATTTCTTCGAATTTGATGTAGTTACCGGTCCTGTTTAGCTGAAACAGGCCCAATCCAATCTATTGTAGCACTTGAATCTTCCTAGAAATCCTCCAAATCCGAAACAGAGATAATTGGGTTTTAAAAGTTGCTCTGCCCTGTTTTGCTTCCACACGATTTTCCATCCAAATCCATTTGATTCTGAAGATCATACCACGCTTGTTAATCTGATTCCAGTCTCCCCTAACAATTTCAGCCATTGAATCTCCTTAAAACACGCCCAGAACACAAACCCTAATTCTGCCATAGCCTGTGAGCTTTTCCCGCTATTTTCTGAATTTGAATTTGAGAAGAAGATGTCCTCCCCATAATCCTGTACGGGTGTCTCTTTAGCACTTGCCTTATGGGGTGCGAATAGTAAAGAAGGTGCCCCTTATCAGCTGAGACGCCCCTTAGTAATTGAGGTGTCCCTTATCCAAAACTGGGGTCCGTTTAGCAGGTGTCCTCCGGGTGCCTTTAACACCTTTTCGAGCCGATTTTTCCAAAAAATGTTTATTGCCCCAAAATACCTACAAACACATAAAACACCATAATAAGTACAAAATCGAGTACCAACAATACAGAAAATTGAGGACAACTTAGACACAAAAATGTGTCTATCACCGGCTCTGATACCAATTGAAAACACGAAGGTACCCAAATACACCACAATCTTTTATTAATCCACCTATAAGTCCTCTACCGCAAGTGATTGTCTATAGACTGAGTCGAGACAATACAACAAATCGGTTCACATTTCGTGTGATCGTCTATGGACACGAGACGAGACAATACGACAACAAGATAACTTGTGTGATTGACTATGGATACAAGATCGAGACAATACAATAACAAAGTATGATACTTGATAATAGGTTCGGACTTAACCAAACTCTATAGGATCACTATCAAGTATGTACGGAGTTAACGTTTATGTATTTTACTTTTAATTATAATAAAACAATTATAATTGCGGAAATAGAAAAGTAAAAGACACAACAAGATTTTGTTAACGAGGAAACTGCAAATGCAGAAAAACCACGGGACCTAGTCCAGAATTGAATACTCTCAGAATTAAGTCGCTATACAAAATCTAAACCAACTTCGTATAGTTGAGGTTAAGAAACTACCCCTAGTTCACTTAATTTCCTCAGTGTCCCTGCGCTTCCGACTTCGATGAGTGCACACACTGGAACAATTCCTTTGGATCGTATTCCAAACAGTAAAGGAACAACAAATCTATTTGGTAACAACTCTTTCGATTCTTTCAAGATAAAGATATCTCAAGTCATACGCAATGGCTCTACCGTTTAATATAATAAACTCCTTTGCCTGGTTAGATCAATCTATCCAATAACTACAAAGTAGTCAAGTTTAGATTCGCAATCAATCGATATAGTTTCCAACAAGAAACTATAAAGTGATGCCGATATCACGCAACTAATCAATCGAATAAATCCGATTCTAGTTGGATCCCAGCCGATCAAGGTTTGTGCCCACCCAAAGATATGAGAACCAAATAAGAAATCTTCTTTGTCTTCAAATCTTCTTTAATCATCAATAAACACCTGCACAACACCACTTGAATCTCTTGTGATCAATCACACACAAAGTCTATTAATAATGGAGTATCACAAGATGTCTTTAGATCTACAAACAGTTCTAAAGATCCCGTCGATACTTCGATCTAGTTTGAGTGAATCTTATATCAGAAGAGAAGATTCGCAAGCATAAACAAACTAGGAACAATCAAAGTTTCAACAACCGTTAGTCAATCAAATCAATCGAAAACTAATAACACTGCAATTATCTAGTTTCCCACCAACGGTACTCGTAAAGCTTCTAGATCCCACAGAAGTCTTTAAACGAGCGGTCGTAAGAGATTTCACCTAATTAGGATACTTTCCTCTCCGATTAGACGGCTCCACCAGAAACAACAAAAAGATGAAGTTTGCCTGGCTCTTAGGATGGTTTTATAGAAATGCAACCTTAGGTATTTATAGACCAAAGATGTCTGGACACCAAGGAATTTCCAAAACCGAAAATATTCTCAAGATATGCAATGAATAGCAAAATTCGGTTTTCCTAATTCCAATAAATGCTTGTCCAAAATTTCTGAAATCTCTCAATAGAAAATCTCCAATTAAATGCACATTACTAATTTTTATTCTCTAGAGATATACATTTAATTGCTGGTAACTAAAGCATATAAAACCAAATACCTTAATTAAAAGATTCTCAATTTATTTCGGTACAGGATCTCCTTGAGTACTAATTAAGGAATATATTTGAACAATAAATGATAAGAGTTATTGTATGTGTTTAAAGTATGTTGACATCTTTTCACTGTAAATCCTTATTCATATTTACATGGATTTACATTCTTGGAATCGGTTATACCACACTTCCAAACAAGTTTAGAATTGGTTCACCTGTATTCCAAGATCACTATGTGATTGATCAAATAAAATCACATATATGGGTTCAATAGGTTTTACCAATCACTAGGATCGGTTATACCTAAATATGGAAATACTTGTGATCGGTTACACAAGTTACCAGGACCGATTACATCAGTTACCAGGATCGGTTATATCAACTACCAGGACCGGTTACCATATACTCATGGTATTGCTTGTGATCGGTCACACCAGTTACCAGGATCGGTTACACCAATTACCAAGATCGGTTACACCAACTACCATGACCGGTTACACCAATTACAAGGATCGATTGCACAACACTCTGTGATCGGTCACACCGATTACTAGGAGCGGTCACACCAATTACAAATATCGATCATACCATCTCATGGTGATTACTTAGGATCGGTTACACCAATCAATAAGAACTAGTCATACCAAATCATAAGTCAGGCATTGTGATTAGTTATACCAAGATACATAACAAAGTTGCGATCGGTTCTACCATCTCACACATATTGGTAATCCAAAGATTTCCAATGAATAGCCGTACCAATAAGCCTAGCGATTTTCCTTTCGATTCATAAAACAAGTTCATAAATGTATTTCCTTTAAACAAATGTAAAACATTGTTTCCTAGGATGAAATATTCACCATAACCCATTCACATAATCATAACATTATATACAAGATTATGTCGATATCATATCTATGAAGTTCAAAAGATAAGCGTTATACTTCTTAGTCAAATTCCCTAATACTATGATCATACAATTATGACATGCCACATCACTAGAGTATCATACAATATGTACAATATATACAGCTTCGCAGTTATGTTTTCAATATAGCACGACTTTAAAGATACATTAGGAATGAAATTAGTTCGAGTCAATATTACTAACCTCAAGAGGAAGGATGATGTTTTCGTTGTATTTCGCTTCTTCTTCACTTTCTTCAGGTCTTCTGAGTAATACTTGTATGTCTTAACATTCCTAGACTTTCTAGTCTAACTTAAGCGAAGTTGACTCTAGTATACAATCAAGCGACTTTAGATGAGTTTTGAGTCACTAAAATATAACAACCAAACTTGGCATACCAATGCTTGGTGGGTTCAACCAAGCTATGCTCTAACACATCTGGCTTACATGCCTGCTTAAGTTGTCTGAATCTGATTCGTCTAGATCTGACTGATTCATCTGGATTTGACTCAATATGTTTATTTTTTTAGTCAGATGACTCAGATCTGACTCAAAAATATGTGAGTCAGTAATTTGTTCCCATTAGTAGGAATGCCAATGAGCCCAATCGGGTCCGAGTAGTACACTATCCGGAAACAGACCTGGTAATTTTATTCAATTTTGGGTTTGACTCCTAAATTAATAGACCCGGAACCGGACCTAATAAAAACCATAAATACCCGCCGGGTCCGGGTATTTAACGGGTCTTCTAAAATCAACCATATTTTATGTTAATTTTTTATATATGTGTTATGTTGGATTGAATCAAATAATTTTTCGTATGAAGACCCGTTAAATAACGCATATATAGATTCAATCCAACATAACGCATATATAAAAAACTTAACATAAAATACGGTTAATTTTAGAAGACCCGTTAAATACCGGGACCCGGCGGGTATTTATGATTTTTATCAGGTCCGGTTCCGGGTCCATTAATTTAGGAATCAGACCCGGAACTACTCGGACCCGATTGGACCCGTTGGCATCCATACTCATGGGATCAAACCACCGACTCACATATTTTTGAGTCAAATGAGTCAGATCTGACTAAAAAAATAAACATATTAAGTCAAATCCAGATGAATCAGGTGATATCAGTCAAATCTAGACGAATCAGGTGATATCAGTCAAATCCAGACGAATCAGATTAAGACAACTTAAGCATGCATGTAAGCCAGATGAGTTAGGAAAAACAAACGAGGTGTGTGTAAATGCGACGCTGCTACCCATCTACCGAATTCATACACCAAAAAAATACACCCATATGTGTCATTGATCGCAACCGTAGATGGGAAATGGTGGGCCCGGGAGCTTTTCTCATGGAGCAACAAGGGCGTATTATTTAGCAACATGGGGTGACACATATGGGTGTATTCTTTAGCATTTTTGTGTGTAAATGTTATTTCCTTTATAGATGCACGAGTATTGTGACAGACCAGAGAATTTTTGCTCCCAACGGGTTGGGTTACGACCCGCTTGGCAAGCTCCGACTCTCTGATATGCCACTCAAGTAAAATTTTGTTCATTCATAATCCTGCACACACGGTAGAAATTTCATTAGTCTCAAGGTTAGAATTTTGTGAGCATATTCCCATACCATAATACTCATAAAATTCCACAAGGGTTCCAATTTCCAAAAATAAGAGTCGGCCAGTTGCCAAAATAAGAGACGGCCAATTGCCGAAAATAAAATATAGCCAGTTGCTAAAATCAGAGACGGTCAATTGCCGAAAATAAAATATAGCCAGTTGCTAAAATCAGAGACAGCCAGTTTCCAATGATATCACGCTGAGTCATTGATATTAACCTTGAGTCATTGGTTTTAGACGGTCAATTGCCAATGGATCAGCGCTGAGTCACGCTCTGCAAATCGGCGACGAACTCAGTAAGATTTTTTTCATCTCTCTTCATAAAAATCAGTAGAAAACTTCATTAATTCAGGTGTTTTTCAGGTAGAATTTCACTGATATCATATGATTGAAGTTTAAATTCATACCCTGTTTACTATTGTTAATTAATCCAATTTCCAATTCATTTCTATGGAAAAATATATGAACCCAGAAATGGTTTCATCAGAAGTAGATCTAAACAATTCTTATGAAGAAAGTCCTTCGATCGATCTTACTTTAGATTCTGAAAAACGTTGTAGTGCTTGGAGGTTGTCTCTTATAGGTCATCTTGGACTTCACCTGAAATTTTCTGAAGCGGTATCAAATCTGAAAGCTCAATGGAAATTAAAGGGTCAATGTAAGATGATTCCTATGGGAAAATGTTTCTTTACCATTAAGCTAGATAATGAATATGATCAAAATACAATCAAAGCAGGGAGATGGGATGTAGGTAATCAAACTTTATGGATAAGAAATTAGATTCCTGATTTTCGACCAGAGAATCATAGAACTTCATCTGCAAATATTTGGGTTCATCTTCCAGGACTTAGTCTAGAATATTGGGATGAAAAAACTCTTTTCACAATTGGAAGAGCTTTGGGAGAGCCTGTTAAGGTAGATGAAGCAACTCTGAACTTTGATAATGGTTATTATGCTAGAATTCTTATCAATATTGATTTGGCAAAAAAGGTTCCTAATAAACTATGGATTAAAACCAAGTTTGGGGGATTTATGCAATCAGTTCTTCTTGTTAAACCTCCTAAATTTTGTCAACACTGTAAAATTGTTGGTCATCTACAAATGGAATGTAGGTTCAAGAATAATCAAAGTAATTTAGATGGAGCAGAGCAAGTAATTGAACAAGAAATTACTAAGAATTCAGTTCCACTGAGTGTTCAGCAAGAAGTACTTATGTTTGCTAATAGGGAATCCCTTGCTCAAAAACCCTCTCCAGTTCATGGCTCTATTTCTCAAAGAAATTTCATCCAAGAGCCTTTTGATATATGTGAAACTCCAGTAACTCAAATACATCAACATACAAGATTTCAAGTTGTGAGTGAAATACCTATATCTAAAGGAATGTTCTGTTCTCTACAAAAAGAAGAAAATCAGCAAAATATTATTGATTCAGAAAATAAGGAGGAAGAAGTAAGTAATCCAGATAGAATACTTCAAATTTCAGAAGATAACTCAATTGAAAACAGTGTAGTGAAGTATATCAATGGGAAGGATGGTTCAGTTTCAGCTTCTAGCATCCTTGTAACTTCATGATCTAGAGTTGTGCAAAAGCCTCCAGCAACAAAGCCAACAACTCCTTCAGATAATGAAAATGAAGTAACAAAGGTCAGTATTGCTAGTACTTCTTCCAATATTCAAGTTCCTTATAAATACAATTTTAGAAAAAATCCAAGCAAAGGAGGTACAAGAGGCCTCCAACCTGAACCATGAAAGTCCTTTACTGAAATATCAGAGGCCTTAGGAGTGCAAGGTCTCAAGATAAACTAAGAACACTAATAAAGCACTTCAATCCTTCAATAGTTTGGGTAGCAGAACCTAAAGTTTTTTGTAATTCTTCTTTTTGCAATAAGTTAAATTTGCCTGTAACGCAAAGTATGGTCATTCACAATTCAGTTTCGATTAAACAAGGAAATATTTGGTTATTCTGGAATAATACACTGCCTACTCCTTCTGTAGTGTCCATGTCAAGTCAAATGATAACCATAAGTGTGGGAGGGGTTCTTATTTCTGGTGTTCATGCACATGTTGGGGTTAATCAAAGGAAATTTCTCTGGTCAGAAATGGAAATTATTAGTGATCTAAAGAAGCCTTGGATGGTCATTGGAGACTTTAATGTCATTACCTCAGTAGAAGAAAAGATTGGAGGCAGAAGTCCTAACAAGAAAGCAATGATGGATTTTCTTAATTGTCTTAATAATTGTGAACTAATACATGCTCCAAAAACTGGAACTCAACATTCTTGGTCTAACTGTCAACATGACAGTAAAATAATTTTATGCAATCTTGATAGAGCAGTTTTTAATCATTTGTGGCTTAAAAAATATGAAGACTGGAGTTATAAAGTTGGGCTAAGGATTGTATCTGATCATGCTCATTTGATGGGTGAAAATGTCACTATTCCTGAACCAAAAAATTCACCAATGAAGTTTCAGAAGATGTGGATTTCTCATCCTAACTTTCTTGAAGTAGTTCAACAATGTTGGTCTGGTCCAATAGAAGGTGATCCAGCTTTTATATTTCAGAATAAATTAAAAAGATTGAAACAAATACTCAAAGTTTGGAACTGAGAAGTTTTTGGAAATATTCATAGCCAAATTAAAGAAGCTGAAATTAAAGTTCAAGAAGTAATGGAAATTTCAGATATATATCCTTTTGATGAGGTTATTCTAAACAATCTTGTTGAAACTCAAAATTTATATAACTCTAAAAAAGTGCAGCTAAGTACTATGCTCAAGCAAAAGTCCAGAATAAAATGGATCAAAGAAGGGGCATCAAATACTGGATTCTTTCATAGCAATATGAAAATTAGGCAAGCAAGAAACTCAATCAGTGAATTGGAAAATAGTAATGGTGAAATAATAACAGACAAAGAAAAAATTGACGAGGAACTTGTTACTCACTTTGAGCGAAAATTTAAATTTCAGCAGGTTTCTATAGATAAGTCTTTAATAAACACAATTCCTGAGGTAGTAACTGAAGAGGACCAGAATATGTTGAATGCTGTCCCAGATGCTGAAGAAATTAAAAATACAATTTTTAGTATGGATCCAGATAGTTCACCTGGTCCTAATGGATTCTCAGGTTGGTTCTATAGATCTTGTTGGGATATAATACATGAAGATGTTACCAGGAAGTTCAGTTTTTGTTGGAGAAGAAAATTCATTCCCAAAGGTTTAAATTCTAATTTTTTGGTCCTCATTCCAAAAATAGATGGTGCAAAAAATCCAAGTCACTTTAGGCCAATTGGCCTAAGTAATGTAAGCTTTAAAATATTCACAAAAATTTTGGCAACAAGGGTAAGTACTCTACTACACAAGCTTATATCTCCTCAGCAAGCAACTTATGTCAAAGGAAGGAGTATTCAAGAGCAAATAATTTTGGCATCTGAATTGGTAAATGAGATGAAGAAAAAAAGGAGATGTGGCAATATTGGTTTAAAGCTTGACATTTCACAAGCTTATGACTCAGTTAGTTGGCATTTCCTATTTCAGGTACTTATCAAATTTGGTTTCTCTAATGAATGGTGTGAGTGGATTCATACATTGCTAAAGTCAGCTAAAACATCTGTCATGGTTAATGGAGGTCCTAGAGGTTTTTTCTCAGTTGGAAGAGGGTTAAGGCAAGGAGATCCATTATCTCCAATTTTATTCATTTTGATGGAAGAAGCTTTAAGTAGAAGCATTTCTGATCTTGTTAATAAAGGTAAAATTATTCATATGGTAGTAAGAAAAGGAGTTCATCCCACTCATTTACTATTTGCTGATGATGTTTTCATTTTCTGCAATGGAGCACAAAAAAGTATACACAACCTCTTGCAGCTAATTGAAGTATATCAGAGAAGTTCAGGTCAAGTAATCAATAAAAGAAAAAGCAAGTGTTTCATTGATGGCACATCAGATACAAGGAAGTCCCAGCTTAAAGAAATGATTCAAATGGAGTTAAGCAAGTTTCTAGACAAATATCTTGGCATTATCCTTCATGCAGGCAAAGTAAAGATCTCCACAGTATGGCCAATGGTGGAAATGATGCAAAAAAAAGCTAGCCACTTGGAAAGGTAAACTGTTGTCTTTTCAAGATAGATTAGTTTTGATCAAATTTGTTTTCTCCAGCATCCCAGTGTACAATATGGCAATATATAAGTGGCCAAAATCAGTGATTAAGATTTGTGAAAGAATCATAAGAAACTTTCTATGGTCAGGGGACAGTGAAGTTAGAAAGTATACAAATTTCTCATGGAAAAAAGTGTGTACTCCATATAAAGAAGGTGGCCTGGGAATTCAAAGATTAGAAATCATCAATCAATCTTTCCTAATGAAGATGATGTGGAAGATAATCAACTCTGAAGAAGATTGGGCTTTGTTCATAAAGGCAAAATATAAAAACAAGAAAGGTCAATGGAATACCAATTGGCAACTATCTTCAGTTTGGCCAGGACTTAAATGGGCTTGGAACATATTAAAAGATGATATTTGTTGGTGCATTGGCAATGGGGAAAGGGTGTCAGTTTGGTTTGATACTTGGATAGGTGATGGCCCTCTAATTGATATTGTTGGTAATTCTGCTTATGTGTCTGAGCATGAAAAAATGAAGATATCATATATTTTATCAAATGGAAATTGGAATATTCCTTCTGAACTTAAGCAAATTATTCATCATATGAGACTTCCATATGTTGGCAGAGGAGAAGATAAACTAATTTGGAGAGGTGGACTAAAAGGTAATTTCTCCATTCCAGCAGCAGTCAATAAAATCAGAATCAAAATGCCTACTTTACATTGGCCAAGGTACATATGGAATTCATTTCTTCATCCTAGTATAGCTAGTAATGTGTGGAAACTATTACAGGGAGTTTACATGGATGATGAACTAATGGTGAGTAAAGGGTATGAAATGGCTTCTAAATGTTGTGTGTGTGAAAATGATCAAGACAGTATGTCTCACTTACTATGGCACTGCAAAAAAAGCATCAGTATTTGGAAATGGATTTGTGCAATTTTTCAGGTTGCAGTGCCTAAATCATTTGATGAAATCTGGAAACTCACTAAGCATAAAAGTTCATTAGTTAAGCAGGTTTGGATTGTAGCAGCACGTAGCATTCTAAAAGAATTATGGTTTCAAAAGAATAAAAAATTCTTTGAAGGAATCTGCACAAAAGAACAAGATATAAAAAGCAAGGTTATGAAAGTTGTTCTTGAAGGAGGCTTAAGGATTTCTGGCAACAAGTGGAATTAGAGTTATGATATGGCAATTATAAAGATATTTCATCTTGGTGTTAGAAGTTCAAAGTTCCAATTTATTCAAGAATGTCAATGGGATCCTCCTGAAGATGGATATATAATGTTTTGTTGTGATGGAGCTTCATTTGGCAATCCAGGAGTAGCAGGTTTTGGTGTTTGTGTCAGAAATAATATCTGTCAAGTCTTGGGAACTTTATCAGGTGGAATTGGTGTTGCTACTAATTATATAGCAGAGATTTATGTTGTGGTGTGTGCGGTAGAGCTTGCAGTCCTGCGGCATATTAGCAAAGTTATCATAGTCTCTGATTCAAAGGCTGTTATCAATGATTTTTTCAAAGGAGAAATGCCTTGGTTTGTCAGAGCAAGATGGGAAACCGCAATTCAGCATCTTATTGACATTCAATTTAGACACTGTTTCAGAGAAGTGAACTTCTCAGCTGACAACATTGCAAAAAGAGGGGCGGCTCTAGCAGAAGGAGAAAGAAATGTTCATATTGGTAGGCCACGTTTCTTAGCAAGAATTGAAATGCCTAATGTGAAATATGTAAGGTTTAGTTAGTGTTATTCTTGGTTGGGCATTGTTTGCCCTTATTTTTCCTTTTTTCTTTAAACTTTCTCTAAAAAAAAAAAGTTGCCAACGATAACAGGCAGCCAATTGCCCAAAATAATAGAGGGCCAATTGCCCAAAATAACAGATAGCCAATTGCCGAAAAATAAGAAACGGCCAGTTGCCGATTCCAACGATTTATATGGCCAATTGCCAAAAATGGGAGATGGCCAGTTGCCAACTCTAATAATTTACACGGCCAGTTGCCTAACATGAGAGATGGTAACAATCATCTCTCACTAGATAGTATGAACAACTAATACTGCAACTACCTCTTACCAACGATATATTATGCGAAAGTTGCAATCATCTCCGAATAGGTGGTGTGAACTGCGAAGCAACAACCAGCACTTTCAGATGATATGAACAACCTTGTAGAGTTGTGCTGAACCGCATGGCGGCTGCCTACGTACCCTCTCTGTTGCTTGAAGGGATCAAGCACGACCGTAGTTCGTCAATATTTATTTAGATAATATGAACTACCACAATGATATCAACTATCTCTTACTAAATAATATGAACTACCTAATCTGTTTAGGTAGCAATTATTTCTTACAGCAGATAGTGTAAATTGTACAAGGACAACCATCCCTAGCTTTTCACATCAGTATCAAATCAAATAATAGCACTTTACCCAAGATGATATATGCACTTCTAAATTTAAAAATGTAAGCAAAGAGTAAACAGTCGTGATGGGAATAAACACATAAAAATGTAAAGGAATTAACATAGTTTAACGACAACATTTAAATTTGTAACTATTGAGTTCGCCTTAAAAAACTGCAATGGCAGTTTGATCTAATTACGACAAACTGATTAAGCACATTTATATATCTCCTTTCTCATGAGGTAAACCAAAATTGAATCACTCTAAAGCTAGCGCACATACAATGGTATATTAAGTACTGCCAAAACTAACCAACAACGTATATGGTTTCATGTTTGTGCATTCACTAACAATTCCCGTCAAAACTCACCAAGCACTAGACTACACCATTCATTACTATCACATATCCATCTGAAACAATCCATGATTCGCCGTCCATATACTAGAAACCACAATCTGTAGTTAACTATCTTTCCGGACGTATACAAGCACAACAAAACTAAATAACCTGATCAAATATGTGTTCACCTCACAGTCACATTAAGTACATATATATAAAATTAATATGAAAAATTTCCAAGTCCAAGTAACCATGATTACTAAAACTACAACTGCATTTCTTATTGGTATCGACATACATGCCGGCAATAGTGTCAATGAAGTTCAGAGAACTAAGCTAGCAGTACTCACAAATTAAGTCACAATAAAATCATAGTATTAGCTAGATTGCAGTAGAAGCAAGTACCCAAATCATATTTGGCGTCATAGAAAATGACGAGTGAGACATTAAGATTATTACTGATATCTACATTCCAAAAAGCTCAAGGAAAAGTGTCCAAAAGGCTAAGCACCATATTACATATTCGTGTCCGAAAGGCTAAGCACCATATTTCAGATCCCAATTTCAGTATGAGAAATCCAAAGAGTCCCTATACTTTACTTCAACAATAAAAATGAAAATATGAATGGAAAGAGAGGAAACCAAAGGTAAAGGTAATAGCGCAAGCACGAGTACCCCATGATCTTGCAAAAGTTAAAAACATTGACTATTTTTAGTATAGTTCAGATCCAATCTCTGGAAGTGTGATTTATACCTATTTTCACCGGATCACCGAGCAAAAGAGATGGAATACTAAATGATGTACAAGTGAGACAAATTAGTGGCTACGTTTACTATCTCGTTTTGTTTGCCAAGCTCTGGCACAAACGTATTTAATTTATCTCGCCATCTCAAATAACTACATGACTTTTAATATACAAGTCCATACCAAAAATCAAGCAGCTGACAAGTGTGTGAACATGAACGGAAACCCATTGTGTTATTCATCTCCATATCAGTGTCTAATATGATCAATACAAGGTCAAAATCATTCATAGCATCACACTTACGGAATTAACTACAATACAAATCAGCAGTTCCTAGAATATGCATAAGTTACAATCTATAATTCGTAATGGAACACCTAATATCAATTCCGAAACCTTGTTTAGAGGACTACATTTTATTAGAAGAGACCTTAAGCTGATTTTATTTCTAAGAAGGTCGAAACTGCCTCCGAACAGGTCTGACAGACAATCGAGTTCCCCAGTTTTTTCAGTTTTCCAGCTTGGACATGCTATGTTTGCAATTCGATAATTTCTTAAGTACAAGGCTGAATCGAGCATGCTATATCAATGTGGAAAGCTCTTACAACGCTCTACAACTTCTTAGAAGAAAACCAAGCCTAATTCAGAGTCTAACTAATCTGAAATCAACAAACAAAACCCTGTCACGTGTTGTTTTTAGGAAAATCAGTTGCGACTGCCTGTTCATTTTAGACCATAACTTAAAATCTACATGTTCAAACACCATGCCCTTTCAGAAGGTAATATAAGACACCATGGTAAACGTTTCTCGTGAAGAATGCATTGGCTAAATCCTCACTGATACGCACGGGAACATGCCTCCAAAAAGGATATCCACGCAGCCATACTAAAAATTAATTGAGACATTTTATCAAACATATTGTCTCCTTAGAAAAATCAGAAACTTCAATAAAGAATTTGTTCAATCCTTAACCATCTACATCAACCTAAGAGCAAGGCTTGCATTTAGAACACAAACCAACACATGCAATTCATAGATTGCATTAGTAAAGATTTAATACTAACCGTAAGGCATGCATTCCACAAATTGGTATACTTGAATTGATTCACATACAAATCTAAACACTAGCAAACCCCAACTTTCATTTTCACTAACTTCCATTGGTGAACCCATCAATTAACCAAGACCCGAGAATACTACATGTGTCATAAATCAACATATGTAATTTTATGCAACTAAAATGATTAACCACATGAAAAACTAATTTAATACCAAACAATGGTATATTAAGTACTGCAAAAACTAACCAACAACGTATACAGTTTCATGTTTGTGCATTCACTAACAATTTCCGTCAAAACTCACCAAGTACTAGACTACACCATTCACTACTATCACATATCCATCGGAAACAATCCATGATTCGCCGTCCATATACTGGAAACCACAATCTGCAGTTAACTATCTTTCCGGACGTATACAAGCACAACAAAACTAAATAACCTCATCATATACGTGTTCACCTCACAGTCATATTAAGTACATATATATAAAATTAGTATGAAAAATGTCCAAGTCCAAGTAACCATGATTAGATTTGGCGTTCAATATTCACCGTTAGATGAAAACCTGACCCCTGGTGAGCAGTAAGCAACCCACTACCGAACCACCCTGACCCCTAACCCCACCCCGCATGTATCGGCCTTACTAGTTACAATGGATTATGTTCTCTGTTTCTCAGTTCTGGATTATGTTTTCTGTTTCTATTTTCTTTGGATTTTGTAACATTATGGTGTGCTAGTTTCATCTTCTTTGGATTTTATAACATTAGGATCATTTTATAATTTATGGATGCTTGTTTGTTTTGATGCATCATGTCATAATTGACAACAAGAAGCTAGGAAATATACGTAAGAGTGAAAAACAAACCAATGCAGATTCTGAATTGCCTTATTATTCTGTTGTCTAACTCGAATGGTTCTATGGACCTCATGTGTTGATACATATATGTTGTGCACCACAAAAATATGCATTGAGTTTTTACGAGATTTGATGGGGGCGGTGATTAATACGAAAGGATGAGGTTCCCTTTTACAAGGAGAAACATAGTGGTTTCTGTTCTTGACTACGTTGTAGTCGAAACAAAAAAGACGACCTACACAATTGTTAGTTCTTGTCATGTCTATAAACGACTTGAATCAACATATTGAACATGTCTGCTTAAAATATTCATGTCTATCAACAACTTTAGCTAGATGAGCAATTTCTATTCGATTCTGCAAAGTTTGTTTATGTGTCTCAACAGCTTCTGCCTGGGCTACAACAGCTTCTGCCAGCTGATATGAAGATGAATAACACATTGGGTTTCCGTTCATGTTCACACACTTGTCATCTGCTTGATTTTTGTTATGGACTTGTATATTAAAAGTCATGTAGTTATTTGAGATGGCGAGATAAATTTAAATACGTTTGTGCCAGAGCTTGGCAAACAAAACGAGATAGTAAATGTAACCACTAATTTGTCTCACTTGTACATCATTTAGTATTCCATCTCTTTTGCTCGGAGATCCGGTGCAAATAGGTATAAATCACACTTCTAGAGATTGGATCCGAACTATGCTAAAAATAGTCAATGTTTTTAACTTATGCAAGATCATGGGGTACTCGTGCTTGCGCTATTACCTTTACCTTTGGTTTCCTCTCTTTCCATTCATATTTTCATTTTTATTGTTGAAGTAAAGTATAGGGACTCTTTGGATTTCTCATACTGAAATTGGGATTTGAAATATGGTGCTTAGCCTTTCGGACACGAATATGTAATATGGTGCTTAGCCTTTTGGACACTTTTCCTTGAGCTTTTTGGAATGTAGATATCAGTAATAATCCTAATGTCTCACTCGTCATTTTCTATGACGCCAAATATGATTTGGGTACTTGCTTCTACTGCAATCTAGCTAATACTATGATTTTATTGTGACTTAATTTGTGAGTACTGCTAGCTTAGTTCTCTGAACTTTATTGACACTGGCATGTATGTCGATACCAATAAGAAATGCAGTTGTAGTTCTCTGAACGGAAACCCAAAGCATTCAATATTCACCATTAGATGAAAACCTGATTAGATTCAAGCTAATATCTTTCAACCGTTAGATCGAACTTAGCTTGTTATACACAAATGAAATGTACCTTCATTTAGGTTTAAGTAACCATACCTAAACGTGTACGCCATGTTGGCACAACAGTAGTTAACCGAGGTTAGCTATATGAACACTCTCATATCAACCTTATTCATCTTAACCATAACTAGTTCAAAAGACTCAAATGAAACTAGTTAAAGAGTTGTTCAATTGTTATATTCTCATAGAAGTATACAAGAACACAATCGAAGCAAAATCGGTTTGATTCACTCGAATCATTTCATGAACATTATAGCTACGGTTTGCAAAAAATGCATTCTTTAATATTGTAGATGGGGCAAAATGAGTTGCTGGTTTTTAAGGAATTGAGGAGACGACCGTGCGGAGGAAACTCCTTGAACTGAGCGAACTGTCTAACCTCACACAAATGCACTGTAAAAAAGGGAGTGTTTTGAATTCGAGAGATCAATCTGTAGGACTCCGGCCTAAACCAAGACAATGGTCGTTCCAGAGTCAATTCGGTCACAAGAGGATGGGTCGATCTGTAGGAGGGAAGCTGAGAAATATTTGAGATCAATGGTGATAAAGGATTATGAATGTGTTTAAGGTTTCTGCAAATTTGACGAACTGTTAAGTTCGAATAAGTTCTGATTGATTGATCGAATTCTTAAGAGTGAATGCTCGTATAGAATTCTCTGTTATACGAATGTTGTCTGTCCTCTTTTCAATCATAAATTCAGAGACTTATTTATATTGCCAGAAGTAGTAGACACATTGATTCCATGAAGTGTGACAGTTGCTGGAGTCAAAGAGTGGGGAAGTGGGAAATCATGTTAAAACCAGTTGCTCATCGTGCGGAGACTTGGTTGATTGTCCACCTACTACTTTGCTAACTCCTCTAACTGTTTGCACGACTTGCTCACATTCTCATCGTTTATGAACATGTGTTGTAGACCGCCAGACCAAAACCCTAGTTGATATCCCTCATGTGACACGACTGATGTCTCGTGATTCTAGTTAGTCAATTGACTTGATGAGACGATGAGTCTTTGTATTGCTGAGTCGAACATGATTTACAAATGTTCTAGGACTCATGAATTGAACGTGTCTGTTGAGACAGAGGTATAATTGTCAAATAAATGTTGATAGTTAAGGTGAGCAAATATTACTCATTTAATGAATTGTTAAATATTAATAGTTGAACCAATATTCCTTAGTCTGAGCAAATGTTGCTCGTTTTATGAATTACTGGTAGCAGGACCAAATAAAATATTAATTTAAAATACTGGCAAAATCGAGTATGATAATTAAAGTGTTGATTACGGGATCAACATAAAATTATTAGTATTTGAATCTGGAACTATGAACCTTGAATTCGAAACCCTAATTTCGATCAATTGCTGATTTATTGAAAATCAACCACGGAGTGAAGGAGGGACCGGCTACATCGGATGATGGATCGACCATGTAGCGCCCAGATCCTCGAGTGAGCAAATATCAAAGTCTCTTGAAGACCAGTTGGTGAAAGGATGATTAAATGCTGGTATAATCATTTATTAAAATAGTGCTCGTCTGAGCGTTAGATAGTAAAACTTTATTATGAAAAAATGAGGGACCGACCAAGGGGTCATGGAATCGGCCCTGGTTGGTCATGGGATCGACTGAAGATCGTTTTGTGAAATTCCAAGTTGTTTGGAAGAATTTTAAACCTAATGTGAACAAGTTAGGTCAAAATTGTGAAAATGTGTGGGACCGGCTTCTTGCAAGCCAAAAGGCCAACCTTGGTCGGTCAAGGTAATATGCCCATGTCACCAAAGTGTTCGTGTCTCAGTCTTGAGAATTTTGAAAATATGAAGAAATCAGGATTTTTGCTCAAACTGAGGAAACTTCATAAGATGAAGGAATAATAAAATAAGAAATCATGAAGTGTGGGACCGGCTATGGCTAAGGCATGGCCGACCTTCCAACAAGCCCGGTCCCATGACACTTTTCCTAATTTTATATTATTTTCATGATTTGAAGGAAATATCATGAAATCAAGGAGTTTGTTGAAATAAAGGAGTTTCCTTAAAGTGAATGAGTTTCCATGAGATAAAGGAAACAACAACAATAATAATAATAATAATAAAATAAGGGGTGTGTGGGACCGGCCATGGCTAGGGCATGGTCGGCCGGCTAGTGGCCCGGTCCCGTGAACCTTCCCTAATTTTATATCCTTTCCTTGGTGTGAAGGAAATATCATGAAATTGAGATATTTCATGGGATGAAGGAAATAATAATAATAAAATAAGATTTTTGTTAAAGGGAGAGCAAAATGTGATCCGAGGAGCGCAAAAATCGTAGTCAACTCACTGATTAGGGATAACTCGGTCTATTTTTATACATTAGCCTAAAATATCCTTACTAATCCCACGTCCCCTTCACACATGTAAAAAAACACATCTCATTTATGTTGTCGTCTTCTTCTTTCGCGAAAAGAAGAATCCCTAACTAATCACGGTGTCTGTTGATTACATACTTCTTTTTAGTATATTGTTGATGTTGAGTTAGTTCGTGGACATGTTATTAATGTTAATTGGAAATGTGAGAGTAGTCACAGGATTAATCATCGATTAAGAATTTTGATTTTAGCATACCTGTTGACATATTATTAAAAAAATTAATACCATTTAGAGGCATGGAGTTTAGAATTAATTAGTATATGTACAAGCTTCGTCAAACTTGTTCCTGCCCATTATGTGGAGCGACGTCCAGATTTCAAATTCAAACCCACACTTCCATTACCATATGGATGTGTAGTTGGGAGATACGGTGCAAAGCTAATTCATGTATAATAACATAGATCAGGTTTCCCCTTTTCTTATTATCCTGTTTGGGAATGAGAGAATTTTAAAAGTCTAATGTAAATTTTTTAGGGTTCATGACTATTAACGAAGAAGGAGAGGACATAGTTTTAGCTTTTTCATGGACAGAGTTTTAGTTGTTTTTGAACATGTGTGAGAAATTTGTGCGCCTAGGAAGGATAATTTAGACCGAGTTAGAAACAAATACAGGATCAAGCCTAGTTAACGAGTCAACCATGATTTTTGCGCTCCTCGGATCACTTTTTGCTCTCCCTTTAACAAAAATCATAAAATAATAAGGAACGCAAGGTGTGGGACCGGCCACAACTAGGGCATGAGTGGCCGGCTAGTGAACCCGGTCCCGTGATACTTTTCCTAATTTTATATTATTTCCTTGATACAAAGGAAACACCATGAAACTGAGGAGTTTCCTTAAAACGAAGGAATTTTGTTCAAATGAATGAATTTTCATGAGATCAAGGAAAAATAATAAAATATGATAAAATAAAGAACTAGGCGTGGGACCGGTCACGGCATGACTGGCCGGCTGGGGGGCCCAGTCCCCTAGCGCCTTAGCTAATATTTTATAATTATTATTTTTCTTCCTATTTTGCATAGGTTCATCGTTCCTTCGTATTTTTGAATGCTCGTTCGTGCATTCAAGTGCTCGTTAGTGCATTAATGCTGAGTACACTTGCACCATTTTTGTCGGGGCTTACTCGATAGTGGCTCAGATGCCCGTACGTTGAATATTTATTACTAACCCACGAAATTCTGCTGGGAAGAGCCATGAATTGAAGTAATGAAATATTGTGAAGAACGTAGAATATTTTCTAGGATTCAGTTAATGAATCTAATGACAAGAAATAATTATTTGATGGCTCTGTATCATTTGAGAGCATTAATTATTCAAGAATTGAGCGATATGATCTTGTTGAAGCGTCATATTTATTTTATATAGTCAGGGAAAATATTGTTACGTCCTGAAAACGTTATTGCTCTATACTAGCAGGCAAGTTGTCTAGGAGCCGTTCAATCATTCGATTCTATATAAAAGTGATTACTGAAATTGCTCAGTATTCGTGAAATGTGTCGTTGCCTTAGCTGAGAGACTGCATATTCATGTATGCTCTGAGAGACAGTATACTCAGTCAGAGACTCTTGTGACATGAGCTTTCATGCTTCGATGAGAGACATGAGTCTCAATACTCATCTGATTGCTGGATCAGGAATATGTAAGATTATGGTTTTAAAATTTTACCCTTTGGCGAAAATCCACCATCTACAAATATATAAATGTATTAGTTCACGAACAAACCGATTTTAGAACTTTAACCACTCAAGTATGCAAACATGTACGCATACTTAAGTAGCCGGTCTGAGTATGGGTTATACTATGTTCATAATCCAATAGTTTTAAACTCTATTTAAATCATTGAAACTTTCTTAGAGGATGACAATAGCCGTTTTCACACACTATCAGCATCAAAGCAATTTTCAAGTTATTGAAATAATCACAACGAAACATTCCAAGTCTACACCAAATGATTGTATCACACAAACCATGTAAGATGTTTACTCGGCGATTTTCACATGATCATCTTTTGAATTTCGTCAAGAATATAAGATGAACTTGGTTGAAGTGAAAGCTTACCAACACATATTTCAAGAAATATGTAAGCGAGTTAATCTCAGCTCAAAATCTCAAATGTGTACAATCGACAACTATATAGTAATACGACTTTTCTCTCAATATAGGAGATAGAGTAGAAATAGACTTTCCAAGTGATAGATGAGTTTTAGTCTCCACATACCTTTTGTTGATGAAGTTCCACAAGCTCTCCTTAGTAGTTCTTCGTCTTCAATTGATGAACGTCGTGAAGTCTAATGCTCAACTACACAATTTATCCTAGTCCGAGACATCACTATAAGTAGACAAGAAATCAAGACTTATAGTTTTGATCGCTAACATTGACAAACAAGCTTGAGATAGCAACGCTTGCGAGTTCGACCGAGCACTGCTCTAACAATCTCCCCCTTTGTCAATTTTAGTGACAAAACTATCAATACATAATAAACTTTGTAGCTTATCATACAAATGCTTGATCTCCTGGGTTATTCAATATTACTCGAAATTTTTGTCACTTCTAAGTACTCCAATGATTCCAAATGTGTTCTCAGCATCATAGTTGTTGAAGATCCATAGCAATAACAATGAGAAAATAGTTGCTCTCAATCATTGTTATACAATGTCATAGTATCATTACACATCATCAAAGTTCAATTGTATCACAACTTTGACAACAATACTATGGTGATATGTATCACTCCCTGTTAGAGCATAGCTCGGTTGGACCCACCAAGCGTTGGTATGTCAAGTTTGGTTGTCATATTTTAGTGAACCAAAACTCATTTAAAGAGTCGCTTGATTATTTACTAGATCAACTTCGTATATGTTAGCTAGAAAGTTAGTAGGATATGAGACTTACAAGTATTACGTGAAGACTTGAAGAATGTGAAGAAGTTAAGAGCTACATCGACGACATCATCCTTCCTCTTGAGGGTTAGTAATATTTGACTTGAGCTGTTTCATTCCTAACGTATCTTTCAAGTCGTGCATATTGAAAACATAACTGCAAAGTTGTGAATAATTATACTCTAGTTAGACATAGTATTAATGAATTACAATACGGAGTATAACGTCTATCTTTTGAACTTCGTATATAAGACATCGACATAATCGTATGAATGCTATTGCGATTATGTGTATGGGTATGGGTGAAGATTTCGTCCAAGGAAACAATGTTTTACATTTGTTTAAAGGAAGTATAATTCATAAACTTGTTTTGTGAATCGAAAGGGAAATCGCTAGGCTTATTGGTATTATTATTCATTACAAATCTTTGGATTGCCAATATGTGTGTTTAGTATAACCGCTCATAACTTGTTTATGTATCTTGGTAAAACTATTCACAAGGCCTGACTTTTGTATTGGTATGACTTTTATTAGTGAAACTGATCTTAAGTAATCACCTGAGATGGTATGATCGATATGTTATAATTAGTAGACATTAGGGAACCGATCCTAGTAAGAGGTGCAACCGATCACAAGTATGTGGAATCGATCCTTGTAAGAGGTACAACAAGTCTTAGTAATTGGTAACCGATCCTATGACTTGTGCAACCAAATACAAGTTAAATACCATAAATATGTGGTAACCGATCCTAGTACCTAGTCAACCAAATTTTGGAAAGCTAGTGTGACCGATCCTAGTACCCACATGGAGGTAGAACCGAAACTTGTTTTGGTAGAACCGTGAAACCCATTAATGGTGATTTGATAGGATAATCAATCATATAGTTCTTGGAAGTCAGATGAACCAATTCTAAACTTGTTTGGATGTGGCAAATCGGTTCCAAGATTGTAAATATGAAAAAGGATTTACAAAGTAAAGATGTCGACAGACTTTGAACATGTGCAATAACTCTTATCTTTTATTGTTCAAAGATATTCCTTAATAGCCAAAGGAGAATCTCGGAATCGAAATAAATTGAGAATCTTTTAATTAAGGTTTTTAGTTTTATATGCTTTTAATTTCCAGCAATTAAAATGCATATCTTTAGAAAATAAAAATTGGTAATGTGCATTTACTAATTGGAGATTTTCTACTGAGATTTCAGTCAATATTTGGACAGAGCATTTCCAGGAATTATGGAAACCGGAAATATATTGCATATCTTGAGAATATTTCCGGTTTTGGAAATTCCTTGGTGTCCAAACTTCCTTGGTCTATAAATATTGAAGTTTGCATTTTGAGCAAACTAATCCTTAGAGCTAGCAAAACTACCTTGTTATGTTGTTACTGGTGGAGCCGTCTATTCGGAGAGGAAAGTACCCTAATTAGGCGAAATCTTTTACGACCGCTCGTTTTAAAGACTTCTTTGAGATTGGGAAGCTCTACGAGTACCGTTGGTGGGAAACTAGATAATTGCAGTTTATTATTAGTTTTCGATTGATTTGATTGACTAACGGTTGTTGAACTTTGATTGCACCTAGTTTGTTTATTCTTGAGAATCTTCTCTTCTGATATAAAATTTACTCAAACTAGATCGAAGTTTCGACGGGGATCTTTAGACTGTTTGTAGATCTAAAGACGTCTTGTGATAATCCGTTGTTAACAGACTCTGTTCTGTGTGTGATTGATCACAAGAGATTCAAGTTGATTGTGTGCATGTGTTTATTGAAGATTTAAGAAGATTTGAAGACAAAGAATATTTCTGATTTGAGTTCATAATCTTTGGTGTGCACAAAACTTGATCGGATGGGGATCCAACTATAATCGGTTTATCTTTGTGATAACCTTGATTAGTTAGTTGAGTAGATCGGCATCAATATAATTCTTTGTGATTCGAAGTATTGATTTCATAGTCTAAACAATTACTTTGGTAGTTGTTGATAGATTGATCTAAGAACCTGACAAAGGAGTTTATTGGGATAAATGGAAGAGCCTATTGTCAAACTCATATCACTTGTTTGAAAAGAGTTGTTACCGAACAAATTTGTTGTTCCTTTACTGTTTGGAATACGAACCAAAGGAAATGTTCCGAGTGCGTGACTTATTGCAAGTTGGAGGCGCAGGGATACATACGGAACTAGGTGAACTATAGATTTAGTTGCTTGGTCTCAACTATACGAAGTTGGTTTAGATTTTATATAGCGGCTTAATCTTGAGAGTATTCAATTCTGTACAAGGTCCCGGGGTTTTTCTGCATTTGTGGTTTCCTCGTTAACAAAATCTTGTTGTGTCTTTTACTTTTCTACATCCGCAATTATAATTATTTTATTATAATTAGAAGTAAAATACACAAACGTTAATTCCTATTTACTTGATAGCAATCCTATTGTGTTTGGTTAAGTCTGAAACCATTATCAAGTAAACATACTTCGTTGTTGTATTGTCTCGATCTTGTATCCATAGTCAATCACGCAAGTTATCTTTTTGTCGTATTGTCTCGATCTCGTATCCATAGACGATCACACGAAGTGTGAACCGATTAGTTGTATTGTTTCGACTCAGTGCATAGACAATCAGTTTTGGAGAAAGTACTTATAGGTGGAATTTTTTTAGATTGAGCTATATTTGGGTACCCTCGTCTTTTCAATTGGTATCAGAGCGGGCAAACACGAAAAAATCTAATAATTTGTGTTTGGTGTGATCCAACCTATAAGACTGGAATCTAAAAATGGTTTTTATAGAACCTGATAATAATTCAGTTAACGTAAAGAAAGACATCAAGAGTTTTGAATTAACACTTGATGATGGCATCTACGATTCAATATCTGAAGACCTTCATGAAACGGAATCTACTAAACAATTTCATCTTGTTAATGATGTAGAAACTGATGATAACTGGGAATCATGCCTAGAAAATCAGTTGGATGAAATATCCGATGATGGTGACTCAGATATTGATCGAGATGTGGATGATGATATCTCAAAATAATCCAAGATACTGAAGCCTTTGGGAAAGACTAAAATCAATACTTCTGATGTCATTGATCTCTTAACTCCTCTATGTCGACAGAACAAGAAGTTGAGAAAAGTTTTTCAAGGACAATATTGTGGTTCTCGCACCACTGAATATCTTCTTAAAGATCGTACAAACTATCTAAATTCTACGAAATTAGAATGTGAAAATCTTCGAAGAGAACTGTTTTTGTTCGAAAAGAAACGTGCTGAATCGGAAGCAATGTTTAATTCTCGACAAATACAGGGTCTTGAAGAAAAAGCCAGTGCTAGTCTCTCTCAAACAAAATTGTTAGAGAAAAAGCGTGATGTTGCTCTTGAAAAAATTCACTATGGAAGAGAAAATTGTTGAATATGATGCAAGGATTAACTCTCAACAAAAAAGTTTTGAAGAGAAAGAAGGTGTATATCTCTCACGAGAAAAACACCTTGAGGCTGATCTAGTTGGTGCTCTTGATAAAATCAAGATGTTGGAAGAACAAAATTTGTACTTGAAAAAATCCAATGATAGCACAAACAATTTTATCCTCATTGTTAGAAGCAGGAGGATATCATGGTGATACATGGGGATTAGGATTTAAGGAATCAGATGCTTCCAACGATAACAATGAGATAAAATTTGTTAAAGCTACAAATTCTTCTCAACCAGAGGCTTCCACTGATGACAAAGATGCTCATATTTCTTGTAAAAAAGAAAAGTCTGTCAAGCCTAAGAATAGTGTTCAACCAGCAGTAATCAAAGAAGGCATTTCTGCTAATGTCAAGAAAGCAACAACGTTGAACAAAGATAAGAAGAAGAAGAGGAAGAAAACTCGTCGAGCTCCAATGCAAAAGGATCCACAAAAAGGTAACATTAAAAATCAGTCTTCGTATGTTACTAAGCATTGTTATTATTGTGGTAATAAAGGGCATTTGCAATGGGGATGCAAAGTTCGTAAGATGCAAGATGCACTTTCTTTTGTATCAAACGAATTGGCTAAGATTGCTCCCCAAAGGAATTCGGATCGCTATTGTCCAAAGTTTAGGCAAAACAATTATTATAATGATAGTTCAAGTTTTGCCCATCGCTCGTCAAGGACATCTCATAAAAGACCCTACTATAGGAAAAGAGATGACTTTGCAAATACGAAGACAAGATCCGATGTTCCAAATTGGAGAAAGAATGTTTCGCAAAATATCCAAAAGGGAAATGATCATAATTGTATGAAGGAGAAAGTTATTCCTGTAAAAACCTCCTCTAAATGGGTCCCAAAATCCTCCATAGCCAAAAAGGGACCAAAAGTTAGTCACTAGAATGACTCTCAGCTGTTAATTGTTGGTGACAATAATTACAAGAATTTTCTGGAAAGACTAAAGAAAGACATCATGTCTGAAATCTCTTGTACTAGTGAACGTTGTGATAATGACACTCTTCATCACAAGTCAAAGAAGAAAAACAAGAGATGGAATAAGAGAAAAAAAACCAAGCAAGAGGTCAAGAATGATGATTCTGTCTTAGTCACTCGTGACGAACAAGACAAGGATCAACTCAACACAACCTAGTTGTGTTAGAATGTGCACGCTCACCTTTGTGATCAATCTATGAAGGGTGAGGAAGCACGTGAAACTGAGCACATGATCTCTCGGTTATTATATGACTAATTAACATCTTTTGGGAGATTTCTTTTATACTCATATACTTTCTCTATCTATATTTAAGCTTTTGATAGAAACTGTAATTTTGAGTTTATGATGTTAATGTCTACTGATCATATATGTGTAGCTCTTGTTTATACGGTTAAAACAAGCCAAAAATCACTGAATTTGGACATCGTATGCAAAAGTTATGCCAAAAAAATAATTTAGTATTGTGATCCTTTACTAGTGACTTTTGTAACCGATCCTAGTGATTGGTCCATACGAAGGAGTGTAAAACTTTTTTGCCCATAACTTCTTCGTCCGAACTCAGAATGACCTCATTATTTTTGCGTTGGTTTCGCAATTTAATTCCATACAAGATAGAGGTAATTGCAATACTTGATTCTTTGTTGAATATTTATGGTTTATTGCATTTGTGTTATGGGATGTTTGATTTCGGTTTTCATAACCTTAATATTCGATCTCATATGGTGTGAACCCTTATGGTTTGGGTGACTTTTTGGTTTAGCGGGATTAAGTTCTAGCCCATGTTGGTAGGCTTTATCAAAAGATCATTAGGGGTTCCGATTGAAACTCATGTGTGAAAAAGTCACAATATGTTGAATCGTTTGGTTTAGCATAAAAAGCATATGTGTTTCGAGGTTTTCAACTTGTGCATTGCATTAGTTAAAACCGGTTTTCAACCTTTCTCTGGTAAAAGTTGGTCTTTGTTGTTGTTCTTTTGTCTTGCGAGAGGATGACAACATTAATGGGGGAGAGTTCTATCTTGAACTGGTGCTTAATGACATATATTAAGGAGAGAAGAGGATGCGGAATTTGAGGTAACGAATTTGTTAGTTAATCGTTTTCTTGTTTAAGAAAAGCTTGATTTTATTGCATATATTTATTGCTTTTGCTTAACAAAATTTCGGTAAAATTGATGTTTATTCCATTATTTGTGTATGGATGTGTGTGTGATTCGACAGTTTCTGGTTAAGAAAAACTATTGTTATCTTGCTTTATTGTTTGGTATCAATTGTTTAGACTTACGAAATTACTCTGCAATTGCGGTGCTTTAATGTCTATGTTGTTTCAATTGTTTCCTGTTGAGATAAATAATTATGCAAGTTGATTTATTTGGTTTGTATGAATTATTTATGGCTTAACAAAACGGTTTTCGGGATGAATTGTTTAGTCCAATTCGATTCCAGATAAGAGAAACTAAGTTAATTCTGATCTTAGTTAGACTTATCAAAGTGGAGGTTTCGGTTATTCAAGTCTAATCGAATGCCTTAACAAGAAATGCTAGTTAACCAACATAGTACTTGTCTTGTTTAAAAGTGAAAGGTCTAAGTTATTATTTGAATAATTAGAACCTGATGAGAAAAATAAAGTTAATTCTGATCTTTATTTTGGTCTTATCGAACAAGCGATTGTATTTGTACAATCGGTTTAGCAAAGGAACTAAGGTGCTTAGTCGTTTTTTGATTTGCTAAACTATTAGAGAAAATTACTTCGGGCAATTGTTTCCTTGGTAACATATCAAAACAAAATTACTTTGTAGTTTCGGTTTTGATATTGGTTATCTAAAATGGTGTGTGGAACCCTCGTGCTTAACTCTTATAGGTTGCAATTGAGATTTGTAAGATCCTTTCGGTTTGTCTTTTATTTGCTCGTACCTTTTTCATTTTGTGACAAAAAGGGGAAGAAATATATGGAGTAAACAAATGATTTGGTATCACTAAGGAAAGGACAATGGTGCTTAAACGTTATATCTAAGGAAAGAGTAAAGCATAGACTAAGGGGGAGTAACATATCATATTGATACTTGTAGTTATATGGACTACAAAGGGAATAACAAAGACGCGCGGATTGAAAATCTAACTATCTTACCTTTAGGGGGAGTATTAGCTTTGTTATTATAATGTCAATAACGGCATTTGTGGATTGAATGTATACAGGTTATTGTGATGTTGAATTTGGGAATCAAGCGTATGTATAATGAATTCTTGTAATTTGTTTATCCATATGATGTAAGAGTTTTGTCACTAAAATTGACAAAGGGGGAGATTGTTAGAGCATAGCTCGGTTGAACCCACCAAGCGTTGGTATGTCAAGTTTGGTTGTCATATTTTAGTGAACCAAAACTCATTTAAAGAGTCGCATGATTATTTACTAGAGTTGAACAAGCGGGGGTACAACGACCACACCCAATATTTCGCTTAGCAATCTGTATGGACTAACTCTAATATACTTTTAAGAGAATCAACTAGACTCAATCTTATTAAAAGTATATCAAGGAGTTATAATATCTGGATCTCTCGATTTAATTCTTACTCAAGCAAATAGAAATCTGTGAGTCTAATTAAATACAAGAGAGATAACTTGGATGGTACCAAAGACCAATATCCAAGTGTCAATCAATGTAAATCAACAACCAAAGGTTGGATATTCTAATTGATTGATCTAACGCACAACCTGTGATATTTCAATTATATAACAAAATATAATGCGGAATAGAAATAACACAGGCACCAGAATTTTGTTAACGAAGAAACCAAAAATGCAGAAAAACCCCGGGACCTAGTCCAGATTGAACACACAATGTATTAAGCCGCTACAGACACTAGCCTACTACAAACTAACTTCGGTCTGGACTATAGTTGAACCCCATCAATCTAACATTGATCCAAGGTACAGTTGCGCTCCTTACGTCTCTCGATCCCAGGCAGATACTACGCACTTGATTCCCTTAGCGATCTCACCCACAACTGAGAGTTGCTACGACCCAAAGTCGAAGACTTTAATAAACAAATCTGTATCACACAGAAAAATCTACGGTAATAGATAAATCTGTCTCCCACAGAAATACCTACGAGTTTTTGTTCTGTCTTTTGATAAATCAAGGTGAACAGGAACCAATTGATAACCCAGACTTATATTCCCGAAGAACAGCCTAGTTTTATCAATCACCTCACAATAATCTTAATCGACGCGGCGAAAGAAGATATTGTGGAATCACAAACGATGAGACGAAGATGTTTTTGATTACTTTTATATCTTGCCTATCGGAGAAATCAATCTCAAGCCAATCGTTACGATTGTACTTAGTACGATAGAAATAACAAGATCAGATCACACAACTACGAGAAAGTAGTATCGGTCTGGATTCACAATCCCAATGAAGTCTTCAAGTCGTTAACCTACAAGGTCTCGATAGAAACCTAAGGTTAAAGGAGAATCGACTCTAGCTTATACAACTAGTATCACACAGAAGGTGTGGGGATTAGGTTTCCCAGTTGCTAGAGTTCTCCTTTATATAATCTTTCAAATCAGGGTTTGCAATCAATGTTAGCTTGGTAACAAAGCATTCAATATTCACCGTTGGATGAAAACCTGATTAGATTCAAGCTAATATCTTTCAACCGTTAGATCGAAACTTAGCTTGTTACACACAAATGAAATGCACGTTTTAGGTTTGTGTAACCTTACCCAAACATGTACATTTAGTTGGTTCAACAGTAGTTAACCAAATGGTTAGCCATATGAGCACTTTCATATCAACCATATTCTTCTTTATCATAACTAGTTCAAATGACTCAAATGAACTAGTTAGAGAGTTGTTCAATTGCTTAGATCTTTATAATAGACACAATTGATACAAAAACGATTTGATTCACTCGAATCGATTCATGAACTTTATAGCCACGGTTTGCAAACTTGCATTCCTTAGTTTATATAAATTTAAGTTCACGAATAATCGTTTTTAGAAAATAACCAACTTAAGTACGCGGACTTTGTACGCGGACTTAAGTACCCGAAATAAGTTTGTTTTAAGTTCACAAACTCCAGCAGATTTTCTCGGGTCGACTTCCAACAGTACGCGGACTTGGTTCTGGTTTTCCTGAGCACCAAAGTACGCATACTTTGGTTCAAGGAATAAGGATTTACACACATATGTGTTACCACACAATGTTTATATCCTTCCATGGTTATATAATCTAAACTCTCATTTCAATCATTGAAATATTCTTAGAGGACATTATATAGTTGTTATTCACAAACCATTTTTCGTCAAGGCCATTTTCAAGTGATTGAAACATAACATGACTTTCGTCACTAGGTAAAGATGAACTTGGTTAAAGCGAAAGCTTACCAACACATATTTCGAGAAATAGATAAGCGAGATAAACTCGGCTCGAAATAGCAAATGTGTATAATCATAGTCTATATAGCAAAACGACTTTGTCTCAAGATAGGAGATAGAGTAGATAGACTTTTGAGTGATAGATAAGTTCAAGTCTCCACATACCTTTTAGTCTATGAAATTCCACCAGTTCCTTGAGTAGTTCTTCGTCTTGTATGATGATTGCCATGGAGTCTTTGAGCACAACTACACTTTCTATCCTAGTCCAAGACTTAGCCAATAGTAGACTAGAAATCAAGACTTATAGTTTTGATCACTAACACTGACAAACATGCTTGAGATAGCAACACATGCGAGTTCGACCGAGCAATGCTCTAACAAGAGTCAACTTCGTATAGGTTAGATATAAAGTTACTAGGATATGAGACTTACAAGTATTACGTGAATACTTGAAGAATGTGAAGAAGTAAAGAGCTACATCGACAACATCATCCTTCCTCTTAAGGTTAGTAATATTTGACTTGAACTGTTTCATTCCTAACGTATCTTTTAAGTCGTGCATATTGAAAACATAATTGCGAAGCTGTGAATGATTATACACTAGTTAGACATAGTATTAAGGAATTACAATACGAAGTATAACGTCTATCTTTTGAACTTCGTATATAACACATCGACATAATCGTATGAATGCTATTGTGATTATGTGTATGGGTATGAGTGAATATTTCATCCTAGGAAACAATATTTTACATTTGTTTAAAGGAAGTACAATTCATAAACTTGTTTTGTGAATCGAAAGGGAAATCACTAGGCTTATTGGTATTGTTATTCATTGCAAATCTTTGGATTACCAATATGTGTGTTTAGTATAACCGCTCATAACTTGTTTATGTATCTTGATAAAACTATTCACAAGGCCTGACTTTTGTATTGGTATGACTTATATTAGTGAAACCGATCTTAAGTAATCATCTGAGATGGTATGATCGGTATGTTGTAATTGGTATGACCAACTCTATACATTGGGGAACCGATCCTATTAAGAGGTTCAACCGATCACAAGTGTGTGGAATCGATCCTTGTAAGAGGTACAACAAGTCTTAGTAATTGGTAACCGATCCTATGACTTGTGCAATCGAACTTTGAAACCCATTAATGGTGATTTGATAGGATAATCAATCACATAGTTCTTGGAAGTCAGATGAACCAATTCTAAACTTGTTTGGAAGTGTGGCAAATCGGCTCCAAGATTGTAAATATGAAAATGGATTTACAAAGTAAAGATGTCGACATACTTTGAACATGTGCAGTAACTCTTATCTTTTATTGTTCAAAGATATTCCTTAATAGCTAAAGGAGAATCCCGGGATCGAAATAAATTGAGAATCTTTTAATTAAGGTTTTTAGTTTTATATGCTTTTAATTTCCAGCAATTAAAATGCATATCTTTAGAAAATAAAAATTGGTAATGTGCATTTACTAATTGGAATTTTTCTACTAAGATTTCGGTCAATATTTGGACAGAGCATTTCCAGGAATTATGGAAACCGAATTTGGAAATATATTGCATATCTTGAGAATATTTTCGGTTTTGGAAATTCCTTGGTGTCCAAACTTCCTTGGTCTATAAATATTGAAGTTTGCATTTCGAGCAAACTAATCCTCAGAGCCAGCAAAACTACCTTGTTGTGTTGTTACTGGTGAAGCCGTCTATTCGGAAGCTCTGCGAGTACCATTGGTGGGAAACCAGATAATTGCAGTTTATTATTAGTTTTCGATTGATTTGATTAACTAACGGTTGTTGAACTTTGATTGTACCTAGTTTGTTTATGCTTGAGAATCTTCTCTTCTGATATAAAAGTCACTCAAACTAGATCGAAGTTTCGACGGGGATCTTTAGACTATTTGTAGATCTAAAGACATATTGTGATAATCCATTGTTAACAGACTCTGTTCTGTGTGTGATTGATCACAAGAGATTCAAGTTGATTGTGTGCAGGTGTTTATTGAAGATTTAAGAAGATTTGAAGACAAAGAAGACTTCTGATTTGAGTTCATAATCTTTGGTGTGCACAAAACTTGATCGGATGGGGATCCAACTATAATCGGTTTATCTTTGTGATAACCTTGATTGATTAGTTGAGTAGATCGGCATCAATACAATTCTTTGTGATTCGAAGTATTGATTGCATAGTTTAAACAATTACTTTGGTAGTTGTTGATAGATTGATCTAAGAACCTGACAAAGTAGTTTATTGGGATAAATGGAAGAGCCTTTTGTCAAACTTATATCACTTGTTTGAAAAGAGTTGTTACCGAACAGATTTGTTGTTCCTTTACTGTTTAGAATACGAACCAAAGGAATTGTTTCAAGTGCGTGACTTGTTGCAAGTTGGAGGCGCAGGGATACAGATGGAACTAGGTGAACAATAGATTTAGTTGTTTGGTCTCAACTTTACGAAGTTTGTTTAGATTTTGTATAGTGGCTTAATCTTGAGAGTATTTAATTCTGGACAAGGTCCCGGGGTTTTTCTGCATTTGCAGTTTCCTCGTTAACAAAATCTTGTTGTGTCTTTTACTTTTCTATTTCCGCAATTATAATTGTTTTATTATAATTAGAAGTAAAATACACAAACGTTAATTCCTATTTACTTGATAGCAATCCTATTGTGTATGGTTAAGTCCGAACCTATTATCAAGTAAACATACTTCGTTGTTGTATTGTCTCGATCTTGTATACATAGTAAATCACGCAAGTTATCTTGTTGTCGTATTGTCTCGATCTCGTATCCATATACGATCACACGAAGTGTGAACCGATTAGTTGTATTGTCTTGACTCAGTCCATAGACAATCAGTTTCGGAAAAAGGACTTATAGGTGGAAAAGTTTTAGATTGAGTTATATTTGGGTACCCTCGTCTTTTCATTCCCCTTAGTCAATACTTCATCTCACAATGAAAGCCACTCTCCCTTACATAATGATCCGTAAACCATATGTATTTGTAGTGTGAACTACACATTAATTCTCCCCCCTTTTTGTCAATATAAATTGGCAAAGGTACAAAAACTAGTGGGATCCTCATGAAATTTTCATAGAGATACTTCAAGACCAAAAGAGAACAACATATCAACTTGTTTAGATGCCATCATATAGCCGAAACTAAATGCATTCATCAAGGAGTTTATAAAGATACAAGATTACCCCTACAATATTCCACATCCGCACTCCCCACAAAGATTTGGCAATTAAGCGCAAGTTCAATTAAGAACTCTCCCCCATAAAATGTCATTCCCGGAAGAACAACAAGAGCGACCTTACTTTTACAAGAAAATAAGGATTTCTTTGGATATTAACAAAACTCATGAAACATGAATTTGTATCCAAAAATCTCAATTGAATTAACCACAAGGAAAATGATCAATTCAATTGGTCATGCTCAACATAAGAGAACTTACGGAGCAACACAGTATATACACAAGGATGTGGATCAGGGAAAGACCAATATTGCAGAATAATCAAAGATTCATTCTATTTTTCATCACTATTTGCACAATGACATATAATAGACTTAATCTTTGTAAACAAAATTTCATCATTTCTTCCATCAATATTTGCATAATGACATAAAAGGCGTAACTTTTGTAGCCAAAAGTTCATTCTATCTTTTATCAATACTTTCATACCGACATATAATAGAGATAAATTTTGAACAAATATGGGACAGTCAAGGTTCACGGACGTAAACAACATATCCCATAACAATTTGCAATATATAAAACCATAAAGATTAATACTGCAAAAATCATCTTCCCAATCAACTTTAGAATAAATCTAAAAACATTGCAAGATGAAAATGTTGGCAATAGCTATGTGTACTCACAATAATGGCTATTCCAAACCCTAGTTATCCTTCTTAAAAACATAAGAATAAATTCTCATAAGAAGTTTCCTAGACAATAATCAAAAGAACAACTAAAAAACTAGACACGATCAACAACCAAAAAACGGACAAGGGCGAGTTCATCAGATGCTTTCTTTAGCTCGTTTTTCCGAAACGCAAGGTTCTTTGATGCAATTTCAAGTTGTTCACAAACGACCTCAAAATCTCGAAGAAGATTTCCAACTAATTGAAGAGACATTTGAACTGGAAGATCTTTTTCACGATTAATTGCTTGAAAGAAAATTATGAAGAGGGGTTCTTCGTGAAGTTCAAAAACTTTGGCATCATCAAAATTGTCTTCCTTATTGCATCCTTCCATTGTACACACCAAAAAATCCAAGAGAGATCTTGACGTTACCGAACAAGTATATATCAAAATAAATCCTTGATATATATTTAAGGGATTTTTCACAAGGAAACCCTAGGCTTATTTGTAACCTTTGGGTAACGGGTCGGGTGCACAAAATCCATGGTTATGACCCAAAATTAAAAACTAGGGAACCAAATGAGCTATCGTTTAGAAACATGTTTTCACAGAACAAAAACAAGTTCTGAACACATGACAGGAAACTTTGGCTCACAATGAGTGCAACACAAAGTTATAAATCAACCGTCATTGGGGAAGAACAATCTAAAGTTTTAAGCAAGGTATCAGACGGACAACACACAACAATTGTCCGGAGCAGGGCTTAGAAAAAAAAACAGGATCAACACATACAACGCGGACCATTTGTCAAGAAGGAAGCATCTTCTTGAGAGTTATGTGCATCATCTCATGGCCTTGCAGATGATACACACCAGAAAATGGTCAAGTACGATTTCAACCCTAAGCTAAAAACCACCATCAACATTAGGATAATCAACCAGTCTTACTACCTAATCCACCAGTGGGTTTAGATCTTGCCACTGTCACTAGCAACTTACCTCAGGACTGTACTATTGTGTTATCTGATGCATCTTATGAATCAAATACTAATTTCTCAGAGATTGGCATGATCATGACCGACTTTGTAGGTAACTATCTTGGGTGAAAAACCATTCAGGAGTAACTAGGAACGCAGAAGAAGCTGAAAGTTAGCAATGCTGCAAAACTAGTCTTAGATTATTAAAAAAACCAGATATGTTGATTCAAGAACTCTATCCTAGATGATTGCAAATCGACGATAAATTCTTTCAGTTTTATTAGATTTGAATTTCTTAATAGAAGTTTCACAAGTCTGGATGATATTGATTGTAGATCTTTTAAAAACAGTGGTGAGTGGTTGGGTTCTGATACGAGCTTTTTCCCCGTTAGATTAATGTAATCTTATTCTGTTTTAATGAAACTATTTTTCCTATAAAAAAATTGATGTATTATATGTACAATCAGGAAAAATATGTTCAAAAACTTCCAGAGAAGCATCAATGTCTTGTTTGGCAAACAAATCATCCTCCTGAAAACATTGTAAACACTTTTGGCAAAGAAATTACCCTCTTTTTAAAGGAACACATAATACTTAGCCTTAGTTTAGATATAATCATTTACAATTCATTCCATTAAGAGTATGGTGAACCAAGAAAGTGAGAATGTTCACCAAGTTTGGTCTCCTCCACCAGTAGATGAATTGAAAATTAACTTAGATGCTTCATTTGTCTACAATACATCTAATTTTGGAGTTGGTTTGATTATCCGTGATTCTACAGGTCAATGCTGGGGCATCAAAGGCAGATATTTCAATGGAGGAATAGATCCTGAACAAGCTAAATGTTTGGCCATGAAGGAAGCTATAGTATGGGCCAAAGATAAAAGCTTGCAGAAAGTAACTTTTGAAAGTGACTGCTTACATGTAATTAACTCTATCAAACATGCTAGCCCTTCTGTTCACTGGATGAATCAAGGGATCGTAGAAGAAGTAAGGCATATGCTTACTTCTTTTTCTCGTTTTAGTGTGAACCATGTTAAAAGATATGTGAACAATGTTGCGTATGTAATCGTTAATAGATCAAGAACTGACAAATCCTCTTTTGATTTTGGTTGTAACATCCCGGAAATGTTTAACAAAGATATTAGGGATGATCAATCTGTCAATAGAAGTTATGCAGACATCTTAAGGAATGAATTGTGCTCTTTTGCATAAAAAAAATAAAATATAATCATCTGATATTACTGTTCGTGGATAAATTATAAGAAATAATGGACGTCAATGTCGGCATGCATAAAGATGACTTTGTGCGTGTGAGCGTTCTTCTGGTCTTGATTTGACAAAAGCAAAAAGGAACGTGAAGGAACAAATGACACAAATCAGGAACCAAACCAGAATTCTCAAGTTTGGCGGAGCCCCAAAAAGTGAGTTTGAGAAAATATAGAGAGCAGTACAGAGAAGTCCCACACTCCCTCCCACTACTCTCCTCTCCACTTCGCACTATTCAGACAGTCACCATTGAAATCATGAGGTTTCAGAACTGAAAAGGTAATTAAAAAATAAAAAGGCAACCAAACTAAATCTCATCCTCTATCTTTCTCACATAGTAACAGCATCAATTCAGGTAAAAAAATCTAACCTAAATAAAAAATCAAAGATCCTCTCTTTCTTTCTCTACTACATACGCTGTATAAAGCCACAGATGAGATGAGATTGATAATTATGATGATATTGAAATCGAAGAAGAGGTGGAATTTCATGAACAACCAGATCATCACTATTACTACTAGAAGAAAGAAGAAGCGTTGCTGGAAAGCATTCGTTGACCTTAATATTTTCTTCATGCGCCCCTCGATCGTGACTCTCTGACAATCTCAAGCTTCTTCTTCTTTCTCTTTCTCACTCACACTCTCCCTGTCTATCTCTATCTTATCTTTTTTTTTCTCTTTAATGCTCCAACATTCATCTCCTATCTCCTTATTTTTTAACCTGTACACTTTTCAATTCTTGGGATAATCAATTTCTTTACTCCATTTCTAACTTAGGTTCAGTTTCCTATAGATCTTTACCTGTATCTTAAGTTAAATATACGACTTTCTTTTCTTTAATCTAAACAAAACCCTCTTCTTCTTGGAATAATATATGGGAATTTGGATATCACTCTTAATGTGATAAGAGATGGCGATCTTGAGGTCTTCTTCTTCTTCTTCTAAATTCATTAAATTCATATTCATAATTTGTTATTGTGGTATATTCGTGAGATCATTGAATCACGAAGGGAATTTACTTCTGATATTCAAAAGTAATCTTGTTGATAATGATAACAATCTCCAAAGCTGGAATTCAAAGGATTCTACTCCTTGCTATTGGAATGGTATAGAGTGTTCTGTTGATTATAAGGTAATATCTGTAAATCTTAATCAGTTCAATTTGTCTGGTAATTTGTCTTATACTATCTGTGAACTCCATAGATTAACCATCTTAAACTTGTCCAAAAACTTCATTTCTGGTCCTTTACCTACTCAATTATCTAATTGTGGTAATTTGGAGACTCTAGACCTCAGAACTAATAGATTCCACGGAGAAATCCCACCTCAACTTTTCAAAATTTCTAGCCTAAAACAGCTTTTTTTGAGTGAGAATTTTCTGTTTGGTCGAATTCCAGATGAGCTTGGTAACATGACAATGCTAGAGGAGCTTGAAATTTATAGTAATAACCTTACTGATAATATTCCCTCCGCCATTGGAATGTTAAAGAATCTTAGGATTATTAGAGCAGGTCTGAATATTCTCTCTGGTCCGATACCGGTGGAGATCAGTGAATGTGATAGCCTAGAGATTCTTGGGCTGGCGCAGAATAGGCTTGAAGGTCCTCTTCCGAAGGAGATTCAGAGAATGAAGAATCTAACTACATTGATTCTTTGGCAAAACCTATTAACTGGTGTTATTCCGTCTGAACTTGGGAATTGTGGTAACCTGGAATTGCTTGCCTTAAATGATAATGCTTTCACCGGTGATATTCCTAAAGAGCTTGGTAAATTATCCAAGTTGAGAAAACTGTACATTTACAGAAACAAACTGAACGGAACCATTCCACCAGAGCTAGGAAATTGTGTTAGTGCAGTTGAGATTGATTTATCTGAGAATCAGTTAACTGGTTTCATTCCATCAGAACTCAGTCGGATTCCAGATCTTCAATTGCTTCATCTTTTCGAAAATGTTTTGCAAGGGAGTATTCCGAGAGAGCTTGGAAAATTAAAGCAGCTCAAGAATTTAGATCTATCCATCAATAATTTAACAGGCAGTATTCCTTTTGAATTTCAAAATCTTACTTTGTTAGAGGATTTGCAACTCTTCGATAATAATCTTGAGGGAGTCATTCCACCTCTCATCGGGGCAAACAGCAATCTCTTGGTGCTGGACATGTCTGAGAACAATTTTGATGGTAGCATACCTGCAAATCTGTGTAAATCTCAAACCTTGATGTTTCTAAGTCTTGGATCAAACATGTTATCTGGCAATATTCCCTATGGCCTGAAAACGTGCAAGTCTCTCGTACAGCTAATGCTGGGAGGTAACCGTCTTACTGGAAGTCTCCCTCTCGAGCTATCCAGCCTTAAGAATCTCGTGGCGTTAGAGCTTTTCCAAAACCGATTCTCAGGGCCGATATCTTCAGAAGTGGGCAACCTCAAAAATCTGGAAAGACTCCTACTTTCCAATAATTATTTTCTAGGTAATCTTCCTCCTGAGATTGGTCAACTCCAACGGCTAGTTAGCTTCAATATTTCTTCTAACCATCTTTCAGGAAGTATCCCGCGTGAGCTCGGGAACTGTACGGCGCTTCAGAGACTAGACCTCAGTAGGAACAGATTTACTGGAAATATGCCAGAAGAATTTGGCAATCTTGTGAAACTTGAGCTGCTTAAGCTGTCAGATAACAGACTGAATGGAGCCATCCCATATACCTTAGGGAGGCTGGCAAGGCTTACAGATCTGCAAATGGGAGGGAATTATTTTTCTGGCCGAATACCTGTTGAATTGGGCCAGCTTACTGCTCTGCAAATTGCTTTAAATATTAGCTACAATGCACTTTCTGGTGATATTCCAGATGATCTCGGAAACTTGCAAATGTTGGAGTCCCTATACTTGAACAACAATCAGCTTGATGGTCCAATACCTACTTCAATTGGTGACCTCTCAAGTCTCTTAGTGTGCAACTTATCTCACAACAACCTGCTGGGAACAATACCCAGTACTCCTGTTTTCAGAAGGATGGATGCTAGCAATTTCATTGGAAATCCTGGCATCTGCATGTCAGAAACAGATCCTTGTCATCCATCTTTCACTCCATCTATTTCTGCAGACCCCAGTTTGATGAAACAGGGTTCTTCAAGGGACAAAGTAGTGAGCATTGTCGCGGTGGTTATAGGGTTAGTTTCATTGGTCCTTACTGTTGGTGTTTGCTGGATCGTGAAATGTAGTATGCCTGTTTTAGTTGTCGAAAATAGTGAAAAAACTGAGGCTTCTGACACTTATTATTTCCCCAAAGAAGGGTTTACTTATCAAGACCTTCTAGAAGCTACTGGTAATTTCTCAGAGAGTGCAGTTATAGGGACTGGCGCTTGTGGTACAGTATACAAAGCCCTCATGTCCGATGGTATGTTGATTGCTGTCAAGAAGCTCAGGTCCTCCGGTGAAGCTTCCAATGTAGACAACAGTTTTCGGGCTGAGATATTGACACTGGGAAAGATCAGGCACCGCAACATTGTAAAGCTCTACGGTTTCTGCTACCATCAAGACTCTAATCTTTTGTTATATGAGCATATGGAGAACGGGAGCCTAGGAGAACTCCTACATGGGAATCCAAATAAGTGTTCCTTGGATTGGGATGCTCGTTATAAAATAGCTCTTGGAGCAGCAGAGGGTTTATGCTATCTACACTGTGACTGCAAGCCTCAGATTATTCACCGTGATATAAAGTCAAATAACATTTTACTGGATGAATCTCTGGAGGCACACGTGGGGGATTTTGGCTTGGCAAAGTTGATTGATTTACCTTTCTCAAAGTCCATGTCTGCTGTTGCGGGTTCCTATGGTTATATTGCCCCTGGTAAGATTTTTGATAAGATTAATTTTTTCATTCTACCAATTCTTGCTATTTTTTTTTTTCCAATTTAACTTTCCTTCATCTTATGAAAAGAAAGAATTAGCTATCACGTGATTGTGTTTTTCATAAGTATTAGCATTGGAGATTTTATTTTAAAGCATTTACTAATTTCTATTCCGTAAGCTCCGGCAACTCAACTAGATCTGCATACATTAAAATTTTAGCATTCACAGATAATTTCTGCAGTGTCAAGAGGTGTTTGCTGTTTTCACAAGGCTCATCTGATCTTGTGGGTAGAGGTCATAGAGCATCCATGGCTCAAAATCCGTATTTAGTCACCTTCATTCAGGAGTAAATATGTTGCCCTGAAGATTGAACACCCATGTAGGTCATAGAACACCCATGTCTGGTAATGTTTGTAACCCATTTTCTGTGTTTTTTCCATGACAACAACTGTCTTAGGAAGTGGTGAACTAGAGTAGTCTTAAACTCAAGATTGAAAATGGTATGAAAATATATTTTGCAATCTAGAACTACCTACTGTAGACAGAAGGAATACTCACTACTCTTGTTGTAGTGGATACCCCCCTGTACCAAACTTCAACCTAATATGTAGTGCTAAATAATTTACTTGGTTGCGGAATTCTGCATTTTGATAGCGGAGCTTTCCAATTATATAAGTGTTACATGACAGCATTGAAATTTCCAATCACTAGATTGCTTAAAACTATAGACCATGTAATCAATATAAAAGGGCTTTGTATTTGTATCCTTGTAGGATTCCTTAAAAATCATTCTACATTTGTGTATTTGGTGTATATTTTTTTGCATTCATATGTGATGACATGGATAGCAAACAGAATGTTTTCTGCGTTTCTTCGTTGATCTGTTATAAGATTTCATTTCAGAATAAGTTTCTGAGACCAAAATCAATCTGGGGTATGCAATTGTGCATCATTACCCTGATACCTAGAGCTGATTCCTAATATATTAGTGACATCTTGAAATAAGCTCAATAACCTACTGTCTCTATTCAACCCAAAATGTGACAGTTCCAGAAATACCCTTAGTGTAGTTTCTCGTTAATAAAATGATCTCGTAACGCTATATTAGCAACAACTCCCCTTGGTCGTAACCGAACTGTAGTTTAAAATTGAATCTAGATGAATCAGTTCATACAGTCAATTTTTGTATTAAGATCATTTTCTTAAACGTATTTGTCTATTTCTGAACCCACTCAAGTTGGATCCTGGCTTACAAGACTTGCTTTTGTTTCAGAATATGCTTACACGATGAAAATCACAGAAAAGTGTGACATCTACAGTTTCGGCGTCGTTCTACTGGAATTGGTTACAGGAAAATCTCCAGTTCAGCCAATCGATCAAGGAGGGGATCTCGTTACTTGGGTGCGAAGATCCACACAGAATATGATGCCAACATCTACAATCTTTGACCAACGCTTAGATTTAAGTGCAAGGAGGACGATTGAGGAGATGTCTTTGGTACTCAAGATTGCCTTGTTTTGTACGAGTTTGTCGCCAGTCAATAGGCCAACCATGAGGGAAGTCATTGCCATGATGCTTGACGCGAAGGAGGCCTCTTGCAGTTCTACACCCTCGCCAACATCGGAGACTCCTTTAGAAGAAGATGCTGCTAGTAGAGGTAAGAAACATTTTTTATGTGGGGTCAATTCTTAGTCTAATGTTTAATGGTAAGCAGAGTTTACCATTTATGAATGAGTCACGTAGATGTATAGACCAATTGTTAGTGGGAGAGGAGAACATACCTTTTTGAATGGATGCTTTTATTTTAGGAACTTCGTTGGTTTTCTCTAGAATTAACCTGGGTGTTAATTTTACCAACCAGTCGGCTGTTGCATGTACGTAACTCAAAGTCAGGACGAGATATTGCATGGACTTGTTTATATTTAAAAAAGCTTTATATTCGCATGCTGAGCACATCTACTAGTACTAAGTTTTGGATCTTGTTAGTGAGTTCACTGATGAGTTTTCTTAGCTTTAACAGAACCACTATCTTGTAATTTTGCAGTATGAGCGCATTCATAAACACTGCTGGTTATTTATTAAGCTGGTGATGGGCACAGAAACTCGGAAAAGATCTTTCATCTCTACAACTCAAGTTAAGCCTTCTTTAGCTCATTGTATGTAAGTTTACAGTAAAGGTATTCTAACTTTATTTGTATACAGAGGAAATTATCATTTCATTCTTCTCCCTCTGCTCATGATATTATTTTTATGTACCTGATAAATCAATTGGACGTGTATAATTGTAATTATGTAAAGGTACAATTTTGCTAACATATTAATAAGATTAACCCCAATTTCTTGATATATTTGGACTAAACCCATAATCCGTATACCAATCTCTTGTCAGTACCAGACACCAATCACCAAGTTTTGGGTATCAAGTAATTAAAGGTTTTTATGGGATCTCTCCACAACACCACAAGACACCTTGAAACAGAGCTTTCTACTTAGACCCATGTCGGTTAGCTAAGCATTTATTTGATATCAAACTTGAAGATCTAAATGTCTCAATTTATGTTGCCAATTATCTAGTATGTGCAGCTGCAGGCTGCAGCAGAAACACCAACCGATTATGTCTTACTTCGGTCTCTTTCTTATATTAGTTCCAGCACCAAGCTAACTTATGAGCTGTATCTCATGTATATCAAGTGGTGGATGTTATAAGAAGTTTGTTAAAGGATATGGGACAATCTGCACGCCTCTGACAGACCTCTTGAAGAAAAATGTTTTTGCTTGGTCAGAAGAAGCAGAGGTAGGAGGTAGCCTTCAAGAACTTAAGCAGATCATGTGTAACACTCCAATTTTGGCATTACCAGATTTTTCTAAACCATTTATCCTGGTAGGAGGTAGCCTTCAAGAACTTAAGCAGATCATGTGTAACACTCCAATTTTGGCATTACCAGATTTTTCTGAACCATTTATCCTGAAAGGTGGAGACCGATGCTTGTGCCAGAGGAGTTGGTGTTGTTTTGATGCAAGAGGGAAGACCAATAACATTCTTTAGCAAGCTATTGGGCCCTAAATCTTTGGGTCTCTCAACTTATGAGAAGGAAGTGTTAGCAATATTAATGGCAGTCACTAAATGGAGGAGCTATCTAATGGGCAACCATTTCATCATCCACACTGATCAACAAAGTATAAAATACTTTATGGAGCAAAGGATGAATACTGTTGTACATGACAAAATATAACATCTACCCAAGAACTGGCAGCTGAAGAAACAATATTCAAGGTCAGACGTAGAAGACCTGAACCAGATGTCCATTGACCAAGTCATAAGCGATCAAACAAGACAGAGACACGAAGTTGGACGCGGAAGACCAGAGTATGGATGCGAAGCTAAAGAAGATTCTCGATGATGTCAGCTAAGGTAGAACCTGGGAACCAATCCCAAGTCGGTACAAGCACAAGGCGGGAAACTCTCGAAGTCCAGGTTGTCACGTGCTTAGTCATCTACATGTATTTGTCGTGTTCATGTAACATATAAATAGTCGGAAAGGCTGATGATGTAAACAAGTTGATTCTGATAATAAAAAATAGACTTCAAATAATTCTCCCTCCTCTATCTGATTTTCTTCTGATCGCCATTAATTATAACCGACTTAGAAGATAATCAGGAAATCCATATCTGAGACGACGGAGTCTTGACCGGAGATCAGTGAACAGAGCACCTGCCGGGATCACACCCCAAATAAAGGACATCGGCAAGGGAATTTGTGAAGGTACCAGTTTTACGCATCTTCACTGGCGCCGACTAAGCTTTTTAGAATTTCATGATTTTTGCACATAATACCGATCATAATCACAATTTGATGCATGATTCGGTATAATCACTTGACAAATTGCATGATTAAGCATGATATGCTCAAATATTGATGATATATGTGTCTATTAATCCAAATCATGATAATTCTGATTGAAATTGAACTTTCGCATGCATATTTTGATGCTCTTGATCCCATAAACATCTCAACCTTGACTAGATCTATAGATTAATGGTAAAATTTCTTGAAAAACTGAATTCCTCAAACCTATCTAAATTTTACGGATTCATAATGTTTTTTTGGTCAAAATCTTATTTGATTCATGATCTTATATGAATAAAAATATTAGATATATATTTCTTAAGATGTTTTATTCAGATCGGAGCATGATTATATCGTTAATTGAGCATCTTCACCAACATGAATATAAATATTCTACAACATATGATATGATAGTTAATTTGCTTAAATTCGCATTTTTCATATAGAATCACATGCTCTAAGTGAACGAAATCTCAAAACTCATCTACTGTTAGGTTTTCACCAAAAAATCCATGATTAAGAGCACAATAACTGTGATTTCCAGTAAACATAAAGTACTAAATCAACATAATCATATATTACTGCTCAAAGAATGATTAGATATGATACTTCAATCGCTAATCAAAAACTTTGATTTTTGATGATGACAAGTCATGAGACAAACCGACTAAAAAAGTTTTGCCGCTAAAATAAAAGGTGGTGACCCTTTAAAGTCAGATTTAGTCAATGATTTTCATCTTGACCAAAAACTAAACTCACAGATATTAATCCTATCCTATCTGTGATTATGAAGCTATACAATGTAACGTCAACACAGAAGGTTACCACCTAGAACTGGGGTAACCTCACAGTGGCGACAAACACCAATATCACAACTATGGAAAACCCAAGTGTTAGCACACCAGAAGTGACAACTGTGAGCTTAACACCCTCAAGTACAACAGTTCCAGCTGGGAACACAACAACACCTATACCAGAAACAACGGTTGTACCACCAACAATCACAACTTCACTAGTGATGGCAAGTGGTCAACCACAAGTTGTGACCTCTAAGTATCACCAGAAGCTGAAGTTTATGACTAACAAAGGTGAATACGTGATCAAAGGCAACCAAGCTGTGTCAAAAGAGTTAGTTGTTACATCACTCACACATCAAGAGGGCCCACATGGAGGTTCCAGAGGATAACAATTAAAGTTGTCAGGGAAAATTTCAAAGCTATTAAAAGCTGAAGCATAACTTAATTACCTGGCAGAAAAGCAACAGTGCAACCAACCAACTTTAACGGTAAACCCTGAAGCACAAAAAGACATGGTCAGCTTATCAAAAAGAGAATTCAAAGAAGAAGTAGTTGAACTACTAGAAGAAGTGAATCTGGGTTCAGATGACGAGCCTAAAATAACCTACCTAGGAAAGGATCTCACGGCTGAAGAAAAGAGACACCTACAATAATTCCTCAAGGAGAATGCACAGCTCTTCACATGGAAAATGACAGATATAATATGGATTGACCCCAGTATCACCTGTTACTCTCTGAAAATTAACCCAGACTTCAATCCAGTGAAACAAAATAAAATAAAGATAAAAGATAAATTGTATGATGCAGTCCAGGCAGACGTTCAAAGAATGTTGGAAGCCAAGATCATAAGAGAATACATATATCCAGAATGGATATCAAATATCATGGTCGTAATTAATAAGAATGGAAAAGTAAGAGTCTGTATAGACTTCACCAACATAATAAAGCATGTCCCAAAGACAGTCTCCCTCTGCCAGACATAGACAGAACAATTGAAGCAGTCTCAGGGTATGGCAGGCTCTCCTTCATATATAGATACTCAGGATACAATCAAATACCAATGAATCCAGAAGACGAAGAGCACGTTGCATTCATCATAGATAATGAACTATATTGTTTCAGGAAAATGCCCTTTGGGCTAAAGAATGCAGGATCCACCTATAAGAGATTGGTCAACAAAATGTTTAAGGACCTCATCGGAAGCACAATGGAATGCTATGTATATGACATGGTCGTGAAGAGCAAAAAGCCAGAACACCATACAAAGGACATGTATAAGACATTCACTATCCTCATAAAGCACAATATGAAGATCAATCCTTCAAAATATGCTTTTGGGGTCCAAAGTGGAAGATTCATAGGTTTCATGGTTACAAGAAAATGAATGAAAGTTAACCCACTAAAAATCAGAGCAATATTAGAAATGAAACCTCCGACTTGAAAAAAAGAGATACAACAACTGGCGGAAAAGCTAGCATCACTGAACATATTCATTTCAAGACTTCCAGATAAGTGCAAACCATTGTTCAATCTACTTCTCAAGTAACAAGACTTCAACTGGAGTGAGGAATGTCAAGCAACTCTTGACAACATTAAAGCTTACTTATCCTCTCCCCCTATCCTGTCAACACCAATCATAGGTGAAGAGCTTTATACCTACACTGCAACCACCCAGAGTGCAGTACTACTCAGGGTGGAAGACAATAAGGAAAAACCAATCCACTTCATCAGCAAGTCACTTACAACAATCAAGTCTAGGTACTCAAAGGTGATCTTTGCTATCTACTACTCATCTATAAAGCTAAGACCATACTTCTTGAGCTGGAAGATAATTATAGTCACAGAATACCCAGTTGAGAGTGTCTTATCCAAAGAAACAAAAACTAGAATAATTGCGAAGCAGGGAGTCCACCTGAACCAATTCACCATTGGGTACAAAAACAGAAAGGCCATTAAAGCACAAGCTATAGCTGATTTCTTAGCCGATTTTCCAGATGAAGATCCGGATTTTGACTTAATGTTCAACGAAAATCATCCAGAAGTGCATCCAGAACCTAAAGAAATACCAGATTGTGAAGATTCCTCACTAGACACACCTGGAGTTTAGAAAATTTTCGTTGATGGCGTTTCAAACAAAAAAGGAGGAGGAGCTGGATTAGTCATAGTGACAACAGATTCATCGAATTATTATGCGCACTAGCTTTCATCCCAACAAACTACGTAGCAGAATATGAAGCATTTTTTCAATGGCTGCTGGCTGCAAGGAGTCGACAATTAAGAAATTCATATTATTCAGTGACTCACATCTAACGACAAACCAGGTAGATGGAAAATTTGAAACAAGAGATATCTCAATGGAAAAATAAAAAAGGAAAGTCAACACCCTCTTATCCAGCTTTGAAAAAATGAGTATCAGGAAGATACCAAGGAATAAGATGAGGGACGCAGATGCATTAGCTTTCCTAGGGCCAGTAATATTTGGAGCATGCCATAAGACGATAAAGATAGGAATCTTGGAAAGGTCAGTTATACATGAGCCATATACAGATGGTTCAGTAACACAAAACTCGAATGTGACCCTAACGGACTTAGAGGGAACCTGGATGCAAGGTATCTTCAGTTATCAAGAGTCGAAATCATCACCAGATGACCCACAAGATGCTAGAAAGATCAAGAGCAAAGCAGCCAGGTATCAAATCTTAGATAGTGATATGTATAAAAAGACATACTTGGGACCACTACACAAATGTGCCACAGAAAAGCGGGGAGAACAAATCCTAGATGAAATACACTTTGGAGATTGTGGCAACCACTTAGGAAAAAAATTCCTAGCTGAAATGGCGAGATCCCAAGGCTATTTTGGCCACACATGACAGAAGCAACTGAGGAGATAAAAAAAAAAACGATAAATTCCAGAGGAATGCCTTATCAATACAAAATTTTACAATATTTATCTAATCTCTGCAAGCATCAAAAGATGCAGAACAGATCCAAGAATGATATACGACTATTAAAGTCAAATTTCAAAGAAAATGCCACTTTAACGCTAGAGGAAACAGGTGTCCTGAAGGAACACAAGTATACAACAACGATAATTAACACCGTGAGAACCTGAAAATTACAGGTACGATAACAAAATACACGCATCAGTAAGAAGCATGCACAGTGTGTTAACTCATTGGCCATTCATGAAGTGGGCATTGGATATCATGGGCACTTTTACTATGGTAAAGTTTCCATACTCACAGTTTATCTTGAAAACACATAAGGAATTAATATAAAGGTTCAAGCTCTAAAGATAAAATTGAACTAACAAATACTGATTAAAATACATTCACATGGAGGTAGAAAATACCTATTGGTCGCAACAGACTTCTTCTCAAAATGGGTAGAGGCCAAAGCACTGGTAACAATCACAGAAACTGATGTCAGTAAATTCATTTGGGAGTACCAATGACGCCAATAATTGACAATGGAACAAAATTCCAAGCTAAATGGCTGGCAGAGTTCTACAGAAACAATAATATACAACAAAAGTATGTTTCCTAAACCATGTATAACTATGAATTATAACATGTTGAAAGCATAAATAAATGTCAGAGAATGAAAAGAAAAGAAATAAAATACTGAGCCATAGCTAATCACTGAATAAAATAAGGAAATGGTCAGACAGAAATTTCAAACAAGACGTTATTGTCAAACATCAAGAAAAAGCTTGACGCTGCTAAAGGAAGATGGGCAGACATACTACATGAAGTGATATGGGTCTATAGATCAACAAAAACATCTTCAACACAAAAAATCCCGTTCTCTTTAGCATTTGGTATGGAAGTTGTATTACCCACAAAATTGAAATTCCTAACAACAAGAACATTGTCCGCCAATTCAGGCAGAAATGATGAAGCCATCATCAAAGCGATCAAAGAAGTCGATTTGAAGAGAGAAATAACACTAATACAAGCTGGTCCTAAGAGAACTAATCAAAAATGTGTCAGACCAAGAGATGTGACCGTTGGTGACCTGGTCCTAAGAAAAGTTCTGCCCAGCAGCGCAGAATACAAGCTGGGAAAGCATGTAGCATCATGGGAAGGACCCTACATTATATCCTAGAAAATGGGCAGAGGGTCCTACATGCTAAAAGACCAGCTGAGAGAGGACCTCACTACCCCTACAACATTAGTCACCTGAAGAAATATTGCTAGTTGAAGGCTATTGTTTAAAAAAAAAAAAAGTAGTAAAAAACTTGAATTATGAAACTTACATTTCTGCTATGAAATTCTAAATATTTTAAGAGGTGCAAATATGAAATGCCAAGACACATGGGTAAAGATGAGTTAGAAAGTACACTCAAAAAGAGCAGAGCTAAAACGCTCAAGCAAAGTATAGCATAAATGCCTAGAGCAAAGAAAGAAAGGGAAAAGCCGAAACGCATAAATTCCACGAAAAATGGAGAGATGAAGAGCTCGAAATAAAATAAAATAAAAAGATAGCTGAAGAGCTCATAATGAAAAATAAGGAAGAGCTGAAGTGCCGATAATTAAAAAAAAAAAAAAAAAAACGAAGAGCTCGAAATAAAGATAATAAAGGATAGTTGAAGAGCTCAGAGTGATAAATTTAAGGGAGAGATGAAGAGCTCGGAATGAAATATAAAAACAAAAAGAAGAAGAAAGCTGAAACGCTTAAAAAAGAAGAAAGCTGGAACGCTGAAAAAAAGAAAAGATAGGGCTGAAACGCTCCAATAAAAACTGAAAATGAAGTAGATACACTCACTGACAGCATAATTAGATTAAAAAACTCAGTGAGATAACCCAGGATCCCACAAGAATGATCTCGGATCACCTAGACTATATAAAAAAAAGTCTAAAAGTTCTCTATCAATGCTTGAATATATCTCTCGAAGAGTTGGTCAGAAAAGACACAACGAGGTAAAACCTCTATTGGTTCGTAAGATCATATAATTAAGATCATGCCGGTGATAACTTAAGAGCAGCAAAAGACCCTATCCTGGTGGAGAGTTATGACGTCTTTAAGACCAACGCAATAAAAGCTTCGGACTAGTAATCTAGACGGCACAGAACGGTAACCTGGCCAGTTAACCCATGAACTAAGACTCGTCACCAGCACCATTAAAGACGATGAAGCTAACATTCCCAGTAGTCAAGAAAAATACAACGATAAGAGAGAAAACATGAAAAGAGAACAATGTTAAAGGCACCAGGGGGAAAAAGAAAACTGAGTTCAAAACATAAACGAAAAAGAGCCGAACTAAAGCAGTAGCTCTCTTAGAAAATGGAAAAATTAAAAGAGCACCTAAAACAGGTGGGTAAAATTGTCAAGACACCTGGACACAGGTAGTCCAACACAAAAAGACGATAAAGTCCAGATAAGCCACAAACTCATTATCCATAAAGGAAATGGGCCAGAATCCCAAAAGGTCGGGATTAATAAAACAAAAACTCATCCAAAAAATGATAGAGGAGAAATTAAGACACATATGTACACGCGGAGTGCAACCCGTATGGAGCAGACGAGGTTATATTTATCCAAGTAGCTAAACCTTCGGGTATAAGCTAGGAACCAAGGCACAAATGAGATAAGGCATCATCAAACAATTAAGCCTACAGACACAGGCTAAAACCAGAAATCAGGGAAGCAATCCAAAGTAAGGATTTGAGAATCACAAATAAAATCAGAGCACGACAACTCAAAGCAAAGAAAACTCAAATCAGCGAAGATAAATGAACTTAGTTAATAAATTCCTTAATACCAAACCCTGAAATTCGTTTATGGTGGGTTTGTTTGCAGAGTTCACCGTTTCCAGAATTTATAATCCCATGGGATTAGAAATTCTGGGATTCATGTAAATTCCTTGTGTGTTTTGTAACTCAATTAAAATTCCTAGGATTTATAGAGTTTTCTTGTATTAAAGTCTTTATACCGTTTGGCATTACCCTCAAATCTTAAAATTGCATATATATGGGATTTAGAGTTAAAAAAAAAAATGGGTCCATAAATCCCTTGATAGGTTTCCCAGCAAATCTTAGGGGGGAGGGGTCGGACTCCATATGGAGGATTTGCTGGAAAACTGAATCCCGTAGGAAATGTGATTCCAATGATTCGGACAACCAAACATTCCGAGGGAAACGTAATTCTACCAAATCCCCTAGACCCATAAATTCCACTTTTAAAATTCTACATCCAAACCCACCATTAAGGAATTCAAAGGGGGAAGAGATCAAAAGAGTGCAAATGTGACGAAATAAAAGGGAGCAAAATTAATCTCATTGATAAAGTCATGAAGATCCATCATGAAAGGGTTACAAATAAGACATATTGTCATTCAACCCAAGAGATGGTACTGGGTGGAGAAACGACCAAAGGAAAACTTCTCGACTTGGAGCACAGAGAAATGAGACCCAGACCCTTCAACCCCAAGAACAAGAAGCTTCAGGATAAAGGAGTAAATATCCAGTTTTCTCATACTCCGTACGAGGGCAACCTGAATAACATCAATACCAAAAGCACATTCCATGATCTCGACATAACAATGATCCGCCGAGCTGGGAATAAAGGAGAACAAACATGCGTTGACCCAGGAGCTGGGGAAAAAAACACATTTACACACATTGAGAATATTAAAATTAAAGTGTGATATAAAAGGTCAAAGCCATCCCAATTCACCACAGCTGACTCCGAAGGAAACCTGGCTTCAACTAATGAAAAGAAAAAGTCGAGAGCACCAGCAATCGGATCAAAGGTCTTGACCACAGGTCCGTCCTCCGAACAAAATAAGACAGCAAGATCCGTAGCCTCTCGTCTACCTGAGAAAGCTTCTCCCTCGTCTGCAAAAGGACACGATTGAAACAACTTTAATTACTTCCTAGCAAGAAAAAGGGAGGTTGGAAAAATAAAGGAGGATGGATTCTTCAAAACAAAAACAAAAAAATCACAAGGGGAGATGCAAATCATCAAACTCGTAAAATATCCGAAAGGGCAATGTAAGAATATTTCCATACATATAGAAATATCCTGTGGGCCCATGTAATAACTTTGGTTAATTAAGAATATTGCTAAATATTTCGGTTACCATTCTAGGGGATTAATTCCTATAACTCTTCCTTGATGGACGGTCGAGATTGATTGCTAACTCTAAACCCTAGGAACCTTGGTCCTCCTTCTACCTATAAAAGGAACTCAATAGCCATTAGTATTGGTTCGAGAATTTTATTATTCATTACACAAAAGGTCAAGAAGGAGAAACCAAGATATTCCACTGTATTCTGTTTTACGGGTGTGCTTGCAGCCTTGGAGGATTTCTTGGATTCAATCAATGCTTCATCAGGTATTCTATTTTAACACAACTATGCGTATTGTGATTATCATGTTGTTCGAAGATCCAACCGTTATGTATATAAAATAAAACTTATATTTGGCATCGAGCCTGGTTTAGAACTCCATGATTGTCCTTGATGATTGTATGCAGTTGTTGTGTTTATGTCAATCCATAGTATGTCTGTTTGATTACTAATATTCATGTTTATGTACGATTTATAAATATGAATATTTTGTCTTACTTAATTGATTTTCAATTTTGATTGATTGAGCAAATAAATCATGCGGCTATATTTTTTTTAGATCCTGTTAATTATAATATGGGCTCACCTATAATAGCTTGATATGTTTCTATGATTATTGGATTTATAACATATAAAAAAGATTTGATGTGTTGTTTCATCCGATTGAAAATGATATGATCTCGTATGATTTTTGCTTGACGTGGTATAACATGATGATGTAATTAATTTATGATTAATAACATATTTTGTTTAATTCATGCGTAAAGTACTCAAAACGTTTGTTTAATATGCGAAGTATGCGGCTACGGTTATGTGAAGATGAAACGTTTATGAAAAATGAAAGTTTATATGTATGGGGCTCACTATGATGTTTATGAAAGTTTATTGGGCTTGGTTTAATATTTCTTAACTATAACATAAACATGAAATGTATGTTGGGTTCTGTTTTGGACAAGCCCATAAGGTTAAAATCATCTTTGTTTGACATTAAGAAAACAGTTGACCATAATGTCTGACTTTGACTGACTGTTTGACTTCCGCTATTGACTTTGACTGCTGACTTTGACCGACTATTTGACTTCAGCCGTTGACTTTGACCGACTGTTTGACTTATGTCGTTGACTTTGACTTGCTGTTTGACTTTCGGCGTTGACTTGACTGTTGACTTTGAGTTTTGGCTTTTAATTTTGGTTTTTAATATGAACATGTATAGAACTTTATTGTATGGTAATAACTATAACATGTTTTAGATCACCAAAATGTTTGAATTGTATGCTCTTTAGTTATCACCACAGTGATACTAAAGTATTATGTTATATTAACATGTCATTGTAAGTCTACACCGTTTTGTGCAATCACATGAGAATAACTATCACCCACATGAGATGTTTGTTCAAGTGTTTGTATATATAAACATAAAGAAATTAACTATTTAGTCATACATATTAGAATGAAAAGTTACCCACAGGTTACTCTGATTCACATGTTTGAACAAATATTATGATTATGTATGTAACCATGAAAGGCATAATGTCCACAGATGTTTGTCTTTGCTTGCTTATATATATGTGATTTTTTTTTTTTTTTTTGTGACTTTATGACATGATTGATGTTTTATTTGCAAACCATAAAGTGTAGGTTTTGCAGTTATCGACATCATGTGATAATGACATTATTTTAGTTGATTGGCTATCACCACAGTGATGTCAAATCACTTTTGGTCATGATCACAATTTTGTCAAATGCTTGTAATCTTGTATTTCTTACATATATCAGAACAAAACTTACCCACAGGAAATTGGAGTTCACATATTTAAGAAAACACCGATCGATATGATTGTTGATCATACATTATGGATATGAACTGATTTGAATCTTGAGGGTGTCTTGTGTCATTATGTTTCACTTTTCTCCCAATGTTGATGATAATTTCAATTGTACGTATAAAATTATTGTGCTTAAGATTCTTAGGTCATAATTCTTTAGTTATCACCACAGTGATACTAGAGTGTTTTATCTTAGAAATAATAATAATTTTATTGTAAGCACGAATACGCCAAGCCGTAAAGGCAAGGTTTAGTAGTTATTATGGCATTATTTGAGTTGTTTGGCTATCACCACAGTGATGTCAAATAATTTTTCCAAAATTAATCGTTATCATGTCAAGTGCTTATAATATTGTTTTTCTTAAATGTATTAGAACAACAATTACCCACAGGTAATTTGAGCTCACATGTTTAAGATAACATTGAAGTGTACAATATCCGATCATACATTATGGTAATTAAATAATTGGCACATGATTTTACGTTATTTCTTAAAAGTGCATAAAAGAAAATTTACATAAATTAACTCATTATCGAGTTGAGTAACCTATTACGAATTTTTCATATTTTCATGAATATTTTTTATTATGTTGTCCAAAACTTATTGCATCCTCTATGAAATTGAGGTTTTATTTTTGATAAATTTCTCCATATTTCTAAAAATGATATTCATTGACTATTTAACACCTTTCATATTAATTCATCATATATCCGTTATTTATCATGATCTTTAAGTTTGTATCATATTTAAATGAGCGATGCATCAAAGAATTTTTCTTCAATGAAATTTCATTATTGAATTATATTTATAGACTTGCTTCATGCTCGATTTTGGTTTAAGAAAAAGTTCATTATGTTTGGATATTTTTCGATTATAGGGTGTTGATATTTTTTCACAATTTATGTATGGCATGCTTTTGAATAAATATTCGTGATTGATGTTTTAGGGTTACTCATTATTGTTTATAAGCGACTAAATTTATGATCAGATCAAGTATGTCCATATCATTGAGTGGGACTGTGCAATATGACAAGAAAAGTTAGTGTGATATTTGCAATTATACATGTTTGTTGGATAGTTTAGTTATCACCACAGTGATGCTATGCTCTTATATAGTAAGTGTTGTATATTTTGAATCCTTTCAGTTTGATTTAACGATTAGAACAATGCTGCTCACAAGTAGTTTTGGTTCACAAATTTAAACAAGCATTAAGGTTATCTAAATGTTTCATATACATGTGAAATAATAGCCACCCACAGGTGACTACAACTCACATTATATTAGGTTGGAAATATTTAGAATTATTGGAGTTTGTTAATACATTTTAGGACGTGAGTTGCCCCCAGGTGATTCTAGTTGTGGTATTGAACAAACATAATGTTGTGTGTATGAGAAGGTAAAATATGTACTAATGTTTTTCATGTCTCACATTGTTCCTTGATAAGGTTTTACCCACAGGAGAATCTTATTGAAGGTATGAAACTATTGTAAGCTTAATTGTCATTTATCTCTAATATAAATTTCAGCTTTTGTTCTTATTAATTGTTGATTATGATTATTTTGTAGACTTTTAATGGTCCATTTTTTGTAAGATAAAATTGTTTATCACCTGATGATTTTTCGCGTTACTGTGTACATCTATCAATTGCATTACGAATCTCAATCCGTAGATGTTTTCTTGAACATTCATTATTGAAATTGAGAGGCAATTATAGAGAAAGCGAAAATCATAAAGTCTGATAAAGGTGGTGAATATTGTGAAAGGTATGACAAAACAGGATAATATCCTAAATCTTTTACGTAGTATCTCCAAAATTTTGGATTTGTTGCTCAATACACAAGGCCAACTTATCCTTGTAATAATGGTGTATAACAAAAGGCAAAATCATACTTTTATGAAAATGGTTAGAAGCGTGATGAGGTATGCATAATGACCACATATCAGTGAATGTATGTTCTTTCAACAACTGTGTAATTTAAATAGATTTTCGAGTAAAGCAGTTTCAAAGACACACTTTGGACTAGAATGGTTGGAAACCTAGTTTAAATCACCTTTAAGTTATGGTTGTTCAGTTGGAGGTGAGGGCTTACATTCCAAAGAATGAAAATTGGATTTGGAAACTATTATTGGTTCATTGGTTTTCCTAAATGATCCAAATGGTATTCTTTAACGTTCTAACCGTAGTATGAGACTTATTGAAACCGAAAATATAAATTCGTTAATGATGGCATAATCAGTGGGAGTACGTGGATATATTTGTTCAAGAAATCATGATAATGATCCCTTTATTTAATATTTCTACAGATATTGTGAATCTTCTCATTATCAGAATGTTAGATAATGAAAGACCACAAATTACTGACCCAATACTCCATAATATAACTACTTCCCATAAAGAAATTTTTTGATAACAACATGAACCAGCATTAAGAAGGTCTCAACAGAGATTGTAAGAAAGTTATTCAGGTTGTTTCAGTGATTTTCTTACAAGAATTTATTACATTTTGATATGGAATGACAAAGACTCGGTTTTAGGTTCACAAATATTATGTGTAATAATTTTGATTAATGGATTGATGCTATGTGAGCAAAAATCATTGGTTGAAAGTCAAGTCTCAGATATTGTTTAATTGCTCGAAAGACACAAATCAGTTGTATGAAAGTGGGTCTTTCTGACCTAATACGACTGTAATAGCAATTTTAAACGGTATAAAGCAAGACTTATTTCCAAAGATTTTACTCTGAAATGACGCATTGATTATAAATAAGTTTTTCTCTCATGTCAAAATAAATACTTATTCAGAATTATCATAGTATTATTAGTAGCTCAGTATGACCTAAGAGTTGCATTAATTAAATGTGAAAATAACCTTTATTAATGATAAATTTTAGTCTACGAATTTTAAAAAAATCAAAGTATGAAATTTAAGCAACCTCCCATAATGATATATGAAATTCAACAAAACTATAAATGTTTCAAGTTTTGGATGAAATTATTATAGGTTTATGCATATACCTCAAGATCAGTGGGAGAAATTCATACTCTTGGTCTTGCATGTTAAGACATACTACCTACGAGTAGTGATCTTGACTTTATGCATATCTCTTTACTTTTTGAAATAAAGGATATCAATGAAGCTTACCATGTGATAGTAATATCATATGGATTACTAAAGCTCTCATATAAGGCATATATCGAATATTCAAGGAATTTTGAGGTAATAACATATTTAACATATTTTATTTCATGTTGGATAGAAGATATAAATTTAATCTTCATTACGTCTTAATTCTGATATGAAACTTATAACAAGTTGTTAATATGTTAACTAATTTCCTAAAGAATCGAAGAACAAATTGCAGGAAAGCTATCAAGAATTTTGAGATACTATTTTAACTTATGTCTTATAATTAGTTAGCAAACCCAACAAGAGTTGATTGGGTTTTCAGACTTCAATTTTTGTGGATGTATGGATTCTATAAAGGAAGAATCCATTAATACTAGTCCCACAATTAAGTTTGAATATTTATGAATGCGATACTTAGAGACTTAAGGTTTGCCTCTACATTGCTGAAATTTACTGTCTTAGCTTCGCAGCATTAAAGCACGATATGATACAAAAGGAACAAAACACATGAACCTTGAGTATATATGTGTGAATTAGGAAATTCAGAAACAATAGTTGTTCATTTACCGCTTAAGCACAATTGCATTCGGAGATGCACTTAATGAACAATTACCTTTTAAGACCTCTTAAGAAAAGATTAAAATCTTAGGTCTGTATAAGTAATTGATTATTGAATTCAAATTTAATTTATGTGCTTATTTTTGAAAACTAATTGAGCTCTTAATAATGTACTTCAATTTATTTCTGTATCCATATTTAGTATACACTTATGTGAATGGATGAATGTTAACAGAAATTGTCTTTCTTTTGAAGACATAACTGGATCGTTATGATATCCCCATTTAAGGCCTGATTAAGTAAGTTGTTTTTGTTGTGGTACATGGAAGGGAACATGTTGATAACAGGACAATGTGCCACCGCCATGACTCGCATACGTGATTTTCTTGGTTAAGGTATTACGTTTAACCTTTAAATTTGTTTAGCAATTATGCGCGCTTATGTTTTTCTATAATTAACCGTTAAATAAGTTATCACATGGACCAGTGGGAGAATGTAAGAATATTTCTATACATATAGAAATATCATGTGGGCCCATGTAATAACTTTGGTTAATTAAGAATATTGCTAAATATTTCGGTTACCATTCTAGGGGATTAATTCCTATAACTCTTCCTTGATGGACGGTCGAGATTGATTGCTAACTCTAAACCCTAGGAACCTTGGTCCTCCTTCTACCTATAAAAGGAACTCAATAGCCATTAGTATTGGTTCGAGAATTTTATTATTCATTACACAAAAGGTCAAGAAGGAGAAACCAAGATATTCCACTGTATTCTGTTCTACGGGTGTGCTTGCAGCCTTGGAGGATTTCTTGGATTCAATCAATGCTTCATCAGGTATTCTATTTTAACACAACTATGTGTATTGTGATTATCATGTTGTTCGAAGATCCAACCGTTATGTATATAAAATAAAACTTATATGCAACGCTCAAAAATTCTGAAGAGAGTTCATCAGTGTTTCCCATTGGAAAACATAGTGAAATTTCTAAGAGATGGATCAACAAGACAAAAAATGCTAAACACCAGATACTGGTGAGACAAAACGAGAATAATTAACGTAAGATCAAACCGAATAAATGACCCAAAAGATGGTAAACCATGTTTCCCACAACGGAAAATTGAAGAAAAACCGTGACTATAAGAGTTCGAACAACGGATTTCAATCCCAAAACATCTAAAAGATAGGCGCAGAGCAAACAGAGGGTTTCAAAAGGTACAACAAATGGCCGCACCATGATCCTGAAAGCCTATAAAACTAAAGAAAATCAAAAACCAAAAGAGTGGTAGAATAGAAGGAAAAGACTTAACAATATGAAGATATGAGTTGAAAAGCTAAGGGGCTCACTCATATAAATAGATAAAGGGAAAGTGAAAGGGCGTGATCGACAAAAATATGTAACACTAACAATACAACCCAAAACTCTAAGAACAGCTGTACAGAAAACGCATCACGTGATCAAAACAGGGTGAATCAAGATTAAGACTGACAAAACCAAGATCTTGACCAATTGTTAGAAAATAGCTCGATTGAACCAACCAAGCGTTGGTATGTCAAGTTTGGTTGTCATATTTTAGTATCAAAACTCATCTAGACTCGCTTGATTAAATAATAGAGTCAACTTCGTTTAGGTTAGACTAGAAAATCTAGGAATGTTGAGACATACAAGTATTACTCCGAAGACCTAAAGAATGTGGAGAAGTAACGACTGCAATGACGACATCATCCTTCCTCTTGATCTTGATCTTGTTTCCATTCCTAACGTATCTTTCAAGTCGGATTATATTGAAACATAACATGCGAAGATGTATATATATATATATATATATATATTACCCTGGTGGTTAGACGTGGTCATGACATTTTGATCAAAGTGTCAAGGAATTTATTGAATTACGAAGTATAATGCTTATCTTTTGAACTTCGTAAACACGACATCGACATATTCTATTGTATATATTTTTTTGATTATTTGTGCATTATATAGGAATGATTTCACCCTAGGAAACAATGTTTTATAATATTTGTTTGGAAGTATATACATGAACTTATTTCATCATCGAAAGGAAATCATGATTGGTCGGGTTCTTTATTAAATATCTTTTGAATGACCAATATAGGATGACAAGGTAGAACCTATCTTAACTTGTTGAGATTTATGGTATTACCGGTCATAGCCTATAAAATATAGCTAGTTGTAATCAGTCATGAGCTACATTGGAAATCAAGGTGCAACTGATCACAAGCTATATTGGAATGCAAGTTGTAATCGGTCACAAGCTATATTGGAATGCAAGTTGTAATCGGTCACAAGTTACTTTTGGATCCATGGTATAACCGGTCACAAGATGAATTGGGAAGTTAGTTGTAATCGATCACAAGCTACGTACCTTTGGGAATCAAGGTGTAACCGATCACAAGCTAACTCAGGAAGTAAGGTGTAACCGATCACAAGCTACCTCTGGGAAGCAAGGTGTAACCGGTCACAACCTGGTTTTGGAAACATGGTATAACCGATCACAACTTACATTGTGAGGTTTGTACAACCGATCCCATGAAGCAAAATCGAGTTTCTAATATTCACATATCTATGTATGTTTTGTGTGAAGTTTGGAATTAGGGTTTGCTTAGAAACTTCTAGATGTCGACATTATTTGAACATGTACATAACTCTTATCATTTGTTTTCAAAGATATTCCTTGATACTCAAGGTGATCCCATGTCCGAAAAAGTGAAAAGCATTTAATTATGATTTTCATCATATATGTTTTAATTACCAGTAATTAAAGCATATCCTCTGGAAAATATTATTAGTTAATGTGCTAGACTAATAATAAAAGTTTTCTATGAGAGTTTTCGGAAAATATGGTTTGGTATTTAAGTGGAAATAGGAAAACCGAAATTAGGTACTTTATTGATAATATCTTGAGAATATTTTCGGTTTTGGAATTTCCATGTTGTCTTAACAACCTTGGTGTATAAATACTTGAGTTTGCATTTCTTGCAAACTATCCTAAGAGCCAGGTTAACTTCATTCTTGTTGTTTCTGGTGGAGCCGTCTATCTGGAGAGAAAAGTATCCTAATTAGGTGAAATCTCTTTCGACCGCTTGTTTAAAGACTTTTGTGGGATCAAGAAGCTCTACAAGTACCATTGGTGGGAAACTAGATAATTGTATTGTTATTGTAGTTTTCAATTATTGATTTGATTGACTAACGATTGTTGAAACTTTGATTGCACCTAGTTTATTTATTCTTGAGAATCTTCTCTTCTAATATAAGATTCACTCAAACTAGATCAAAGTATTGACAGGATCTTTAGAACCATTTTCGGATCTAAAACATCTGCTGATAATCCATTGTTAACAGACTCCGTTTTGTGCGTGATTGATCACAAGAGATTTCAAGTGGTGTTGTGCAGGTTATTAAAGACAAACGAATATTTGAAGATGACGAAGTTTTTCTTATTAGTTTTCATATCTTTTGAATTGTGTGCACAAACCTTGATCAGCTGGGACCCAACTAGAATCAGTTTATCTTTGATAGACTTGATTGATTAGTTGCTTGAGATCGGCATTGAAAAGGCGAGGGTACCCAAATATACCTCTGTTGATGGTGGTTTTTAGCTTAGGGTTAAAATTGTAAAACCTTGCATCTGATGTGAGGAAACGGAGCCGTGAGTGTTAACCTCTCCAATGGCATATTTATTGAGCCATTCAATATATTTACATGAAATTTATCCAGACTGGCGCATGTAGCAACCATCCCAGATGTTTTGTAAATTTCGGCGCCTTGCCTATACTCACTCAATATAAGTTTCTTTGAATACTTTTTATGCTATGTTCCCCGGCTGAACCCTTAAGGTTGGTATGGCATGACAATTTGTGTTCACTCGCAGCAGAGTAGCACGAATTTCCAAATATCAAGGATAAGGTCTTTGCATAAGGTATTCAATCAGAAAGCATGTTGCTCTCTGGCAATGAACTTAAAGGAACTCTGTGTCAACACATAGAATTCAATCGATTACCCTGGCTAACTTGCAAAAGTTAATTCGCCATGGATTAGTAGATGCAATATCTTGCCCAGAATCAGAAAACAGGGAGCCGCAGGATAGGAGCAGCAGAAAGGGAGGCGTGGCCATGCCTTAGGCCAGCCGGCGCCATTTGCCATTGGACACGCCCCATCCTAAACCGGCCCTATTTCCCTCGACCAATCAGGTCGCCTTAAACTCGCCACGCGCATATAAGTTGTGGCTGGGACCATACTTGTCGGCCCCTTTTTCCATCGACCAATCAGGTCGCTCTAAAGCCACCACACTCACACCAGAAGTGTAGCCACGCCCATGCTTGGCCGGCCCCTCTCCTTCCTACCGACCAATTAGGTCACTTTAAATGCGCCACGAGCACTAGAGGTGTGGTCGCGCCTCATGTTTGGTCGGCCCCTTTTCTTGACCAATCAAGTCGCTCTAAACTCACCACCATACATTAAAGGCCAAACGCACCATGCCGCGCCACCAAAGTAACTGGCAAGCCGAACGCGCTCTGCCACAACAACATATTAATTGACGTGCCAACATGCCACTCTGCCGCAGTAACATGCCACGAGACACGTTAGCCTTGGCCATGCCGTCAAACCCTAACTTTGGCCACGACGCCAAATCCTAGCCTTGGCCACGACGCCAAGCCCTAACTTTGGCCACGGCGCCAAATTAGCCTTGGCCACGGCGCCAAGCCCTAACTTTGCCACGATGCCAAATCCTAGCCTTGGCCATGCCGCCAAGCCCTAACTTTGGCCATGTCGCCAAATCCTAGCCTTGGCCATGCCGTCAAGCCCTAACTTTGGCCACGGCGCCAAATCCTAGCCTTGGCCACGCCGCCAAGCCCTAACTTTGGCCACGGCGCCAAATCCTAGCCTTGGCCACGCCGCCAAATCCTAGCCTTGGCCATGCCGCCAAGCCCTAACTTTGGCCACGACGCCAAATCCTAGCCTTGGCCATGCCGCCAAGCCCTAACTTTGGCCACGGAGTCAAGTCCTAGCTTTGGCCATGCCACAACGCCACCATGCCACAGCCATGCCACACGCACTAATTAGGGTTTCGACATGCCAAACCCTAATTTGGGCAAAATTGCTACGCCAACCAAGCCAAATAACGTTTTCCAGAGCGTTGGGATCGATGTGGCAACATGGACAATGTTGTCAGAGCCATATTTGTGTCTAACACCAATATGCCAAAACAGCTGCCACGGCTACGCCACTAGCATGCCGCTTTGCCACGGCTACGCCAGGCGCCACTATGCTAATGACGCCACTTTGCTACACAACAAAGATATGGCCATAATCAACGGCTACCCTTCCTCATGAGATGCAATCTCAGCCATCCAAGTTCGCCACTGAACTGACGGATTTGCGGCAAGTTCCAGGCAACCAGCTAGTGGCCATGGCTACGCCAGGCGCCACTTACGCCACCGTGCCACCGGCATGCATGAGATATGCCAGTCATACTGCAATGCCACTGGCGTACACCAAAAACACCACTGTGACATTACCAGGCGCCAACAGAAGGTAGCCATAATCAACGGCTACCCTTCTCCATGAGATGCAATCTCAACCATTCAAGTTCGCCACCAAACTGACGGACTTGTGGCAAGTTTTAGGCGGCCGACCAAGGCAAGCCTAATAACATCACATGCTATTTTCCTATGGCAAGTCTCTTGATTTTGACTTGCCACACATAGCAACCTGCTACACGTTTTCCACGAAAACACTCGAGACATCAAACATGTCACAAACTGGGGGATACTCATCAGGGTATTGGTCTGACGGTTTACAGCATGCGGCGTGCAATACGCCCGTTATAAGAAAGTGTCATGAAGTGGGACAATTAGTGGTGATGAAAGTAACGGTGTAAACTAATTCACTTCCTTCATCATGGAAGCATAATGCCCGACTTTACACGTTACTCTATTCTTCCACCACTCAATCGTTCCATTTCCTACTTTCATGGTATATACGTTTTAATATGACTTGTATAAATAGACCATTACCACAAAACAACAAGTTTTGGTCATAACACATAATCGTTTTAATATGACTTGTATAAATAGGTTTCACCTTTATTACCACAAAACAACAAGTTTTGGTCGGCAATTGAACACAGAATTAATCTAGAAATCACCACAATTCAAAAAGATCTCTCTCTTAAAGCTTTCCATCCTTTATTTTCGCTAGCGCAAGTGCATCTACTTTCCTCGAAACAAGTCATAAACAACCACACCATCGAGCGAATCAACGATTATGGTCTCAACACTCTCTTCGCTTCCTCCCTAAGACCAACCCTTCTCCTTCATTTTGTGACCCTCGTTTTCCTCAAGAATCTTTTTTGATTTTTCTATATATAGCCTTTTCCTCCTCTTTTCTTCCTTTAGGAACGACCATTTATTGGTTTAGGGCCGTGCAGATGATTGTACATATTGATCTCTTCGAATCAAAAGTACTCCGTGCAATACCCTAATATCATTGTTAAACCCCGATTTCGCAAACTTGGAAATAGATGTCTTTGAGAAATACACCGTAGAGAACTTTTTTGAAAATTATTCAAAATCTCACAGGATAAATTACTCATGCAAGATATTGATCGGCACCCGGCAATAATACTACTCTCGCCACTCCAAGGATGAGAAGTGGTGGGTTGTACCCTTGATTTTAAATGGCCCTTACATCGCGGCTCGTTATATTCTTCCTCGCGAATCTCTCGCAGATATCATCCTTGGGAATTCAAATGGCCCGATAAGGCAAAAGAGGTATGTTTTCCACTTCAAATCTTGCCCTCGCAACTTTCTTTTTACATTTGCTGAGTTTGTGGAATTTTTCAGATCGCCAAATTGAGAAGCTACAAGGATAATCCGTTGGAGAGTACTGACGATATTTCGATCAAGCACGGGTGAAGTAAGAAACATTTCCTTTGTTATTTGAAATTGTTTAGGGTTTAGATTCGTTTCTCATCCACACTTACACCCGAAATTACCAAAATCGTCATGGTTATTCTCATTGATTGCCTCTTCCATCTCTTGATTTTCCATTTCTCGCTCTTATCCTTTCTCTCTCGCGAGCTAACGAAGACGGTTTTCACCCATAAATAATTGGCAATGACAGTGGGAGTTTAATCTCTCAATTCCATCATCCTACCAGTAAATGCAATGCTTCGAAGCACTTCGTCCAAGAAAAGATTGATTCAGGAGAATTACGTCTGGGGACAAGAGATTCTCCGCCTTACCGCGGATCGACATGAAGATGTTTCACAGACAATAAAGAATGACTGAGGACTTTTCGCGACAAGGAGGGCGTCACATAAAGACTCGGATTTACTCCCTGAAGATTCAGTTTTGGTGAAATGCTCTAAAGTGAGTAAGTTTTGTCAGACAATATTTACACGATCTACTGTTTGGGTTTTCACATTTGCAATGGAAGCCGATAACCCAATCATCGCAAGATTTCATATTTTTTTTTCTCATGCAACATTCACGGTTTCACAATTCTCCCGAATGAATTTGCTACCTACATTCGCAATGATTGATCAAAGGGCCATTATTCCAAAATAATCCAAAAACTCTTATAAGAAACAATCATCTATCAATCCAAAAACCAGAAAACCAAAACATAAACTAGGCGTTTATTTTGCCTTTCGGAAAAAAAAAACTAAGAAAAGGAAGTTCAGAAAATAAAAACATTCAAGGAAAATTGCCATAAAACGACCCGTTCTTCTTGGAGAAAATGTCCTTCATGCTTTGAAGAGCCGCCTGTTTTAGCTTCAACTCCTGGGACAACTTCTCGACTTTTGCCTCCTGTTGATTAATCAAATCCGCGGAAGGGCCATTAACCGCTTCATCCTGCATCCTTTGGATCTCGGAAAATCCCTAACAAAACCAGTAGGCATTAAACTCAAAGTTTACAAACATATCCCGATGGAATTCCCAGCTTTTGACTACATCTCCAGAAACAGTGTGTCAAGTCACGCCACACATGTCATGGATTGAAAATAAGGTTTCCTCCACGCGCTTAACCAATGCAAAGCGACTATCAACCTTCCTGGTCGTGGCGATGTGCCCATACCTTTTCCATATCTTGGTATATAGCTCCGCATACTTCACTGGCACACTGAATCCTCCAATCAACACGTGACCTTCAAAAGGAGCCTCAAATGGAGGATCAAAAACGACACCTGCGGATGGATGTGCGATTAGCAAAGGCTCTTTGGGAGCAATCACGCCCGTCGTCACGACAACATTTTCCGCCATGGGAGATACAACAACATCTTCATGATGATCAACCTCCATCTCTAGATCACCAGTGGATACGGTTTCCATGACTGGAGACACTGTTACACCTTCATTTCCGTGGATCTCTATCTCAGAGTTATTTTCAGAAGCAGCCTCTTCCTGTAAATATCACCAATTAAACATTTATTCGCTATAAAATAAATAATCCAAGAGAAAAGTGTGGAAAACTCACCGACTCATTTGTGGGCACACTGGAAGAAGACTCGTTGTTATATTCAGAAGTGCTCCTCTCATCACCAGATCTTGAGCTTTCTTCCTCTTCAGATTCTTCTTCAAAAGACTCGGTCTCGTCGCCTCCTTTCTCAAGAGGCGCCGTCTTTTGGCCGTGGGCAAGTCTGGCAAAGATATTCGAGTTTTCAAGACCCTGAGACCAAAAAAAAAAAAAAGGTCAGTGACGAAATGGAAAATTTGTGTAATTCAGCCAAGTCAATGAGGAAACCATACACACCTGTGTGTTGAAAGAACTGAAAGTCACAAGAGCTGTCGAATCCGATTGAAAGCCACCTGCACGATTTTTCGACCTTTGCTCCTTTTTCTTGGGACTGTCTACATCCGGGCTAGAGGATTTTCGCTTTCTCGAAGGAAGCTGTTTCAATAATTTATGCTTTGCTAGAACCGCAGAGGAAGGTTTTCCACGTGGCTTTGTCACAACATCTTGCACGAACTGATGAATGGCGAGGAACTCATCTTGCCAGAAGATGTTATATTTGGGAGTTGTCACGGGTTTTCGTTCTTAGAGAAAGAAGGGAAGACTTTTATCCGGTGCAGAGATGTTGTAATCAAGAATAGCGGGTAACGATTCATCTGGAGCTGTCAGCGAGCGACGGAATGGGACTCCCTGATCAAATCCCATATGTCGAGCATCCCTATCAATGTTGTAAGAGACTACTCCACAAGATCCTCTGAAAAAAGATGGCACATACCCAGGTATGCAGCTTCACAAGAACACAATTTCTCCAATGCTCATATTCCCGTCAGCAGAATGCAATATCACCTTCGGCGCGGAAGCAAAAGTGTCTGGTTGAACTATAGAGGCGTGGACCGGAGCCCAGGGAAGAAAATTAACTGCATGCGCATTGTCAAGAAAATCAATGAGCTTTGAGCCAGGCCTTGGACGCCTATCCAACCAACGGAGTATCCTAGAGCCACCATATGTATCAGGAAATGAGGTTTTCGGGTTAGGAGCGTAATGCTTGAAATGCTCCCACAACTATGCTTGGAGAAAGGCGACATGAATGTACAAGTCTACCTTCATGTACCCATTGGAGGCGTACATGTCCGCCACTAAACGATCCAGATGGGTGTACAAAGAGCCAAGAAACAAACTGCCGATGGGAAGGGCAACGCCTTTCGCTAGTTTGATAGCAAATTTGATGAGCTTCTGCCTTATCTCTTTCTTGTCGGAACCATCATCAAAATGTCTCTAGATAACCATAGAACTAAGAATGAAGCAACATGAAGTGTATCATCCAACACTTGATCCAACTCCGGCTCATCAGGGAACCACTCAGACACCCACCAGTTATAGAAGCACTTTTCCTCATAATTCTTTCGAACATATCCCGCTGCTTTTGTGACCAAAGTGGCGTGTATTTCTTCTTCTTCCTCAGACAAGACAACATCAAGTTTCCCAATTATTGGAAGACTCAACAGAACGGCTACGCTTTCCAAAGAAATAGTCATCTCACCCCATCTACATATAGCCGTGTGAGTTTCCGGACACCATCTGGAGATAAAAGTGATCAAGCCTGCAGCATCTTTTCTGATTTGAAGTGCCGCAGACGCCATGACAACATGCATGATTTGCGCCTCAATTAAGTTGGACTTTACATGGTCGCGGTTAATCATAAATTTCATCCACTTATCATAAGAGCGCAATGGACTATGACAGATTTTGAAGTCAATTGGAGAAGCTGAGTACTCTTTTTTCTGAAGAGAAAACCTCATTATACGCCCTGGACAGACTGATTGGACTTCTCCATCATTCTCTGAATCAGTCAGAAGAGTTGCCACGAATTTGGGATGAGTCCTTGTAACCGTAGCAGACTTCGTAAAGAACTCATCATCCGTGTTCGGCTTGGAGTTGTTAGCACTTCTCGATGCGGCGGCAGAACTACTTTCAGGTGACATCTTAACAAGATTCCTTATGCTTTTGAAGTAACTACAACGAAGCAAAATAGAAAAGTTACTACTTTGGGGGAAACCATACATGAAGATTTTGTCGAAAATTGGGTACAATGATTAAGGGCCGACAACAAATTTTCTACGGGAAGTATTCTTTGGCCACATATCATGACGCTCTCGGCCAAAAAAGAATGGCACTAACGCCCGCTCCAACAAACACATGTGATGCCGCGGAAATTGTGTTCGTGGCCAAAACCTAAGGCTAAGTTTTACGGAAAGAAGAGCAAACAGTGGTCATTCATACATAGATTTCTCCCGCCTTACTAGAAACGCTAACGGTGCTGGGTTTATTATCATTAATGTCATTGTTGATGTCACTATGGTGCTGCTAGCGTGTGGTAAGTTTTGTAAGTCCAAGGAAACCGCTGGCTAGGGTTTCATGCCGACACGGAATAATAAACCAGTTCCAGAGGAAAAGAAGAGACGTTGGAATACATACCTGAGTTACACCCGAGCTCTCATACTATTGTTATCACTCCTGCTGGTGGGTTCTTAATCGATACACCTTTACTGCTAGAAGTTGCGGAAACGAAACCAAAGCCAACAAATACAAAAAATAAAGAAGAAGATGGGAGCGTCTTTTATATATAGCGTTTTGGAGTTCGAGTAGAAGAAGGTTTCCTTTTTTGGGACATGAGCAAAAGAAGGAAACTTGGACCGTGGCCCCACAATGCTCCCAACGCCAACCTTTGCGGCCCAGCTGAACCAGTGTCAATGCCTCGCGCCATCAGCACCGTGGCCAAAGCACCACGCAGCTCCGCGCCAATCCTTAAGACCAAGCCAACACCATCCTCTACGCCATATCCACCATTCCAAGGTAGCCGCGCCATCCACCATTCCAAGGTAGCCGCGCCATCCACCATTCCAAGATAGCAGCGCCATCATCACCACTCCGCGGCAGCATCAACCCCATGGCCCAAGTTGGGACCAGCGTTCCGGGAAGCAAAGCTCTACGCCAACACCCCATGGCCAAGCCAAATTTGTATAAAGCCGCCGATGCAAGGATCACAGATTCCTCATGCCTCCTGACAAAGGTTAGCCAAATCTTCCCGACAATCTCTTCATGACTTGCCGTTTCGATTTTATCCTTGTCTGTCACCATCTCATGCTTACCCAGCAACAATGTTACCGTTATGTGCTAAGCAGGGGACTTAATGTTGATGGTGGTTTTTAGCTTAGGGTTAAAATTGTAAAACCTTGCATCTGATGTAACGTCACTCTTCGAGGAAACGGAGCCGTGAATGTTAACCTCTCAACTAGAATATTTATTGAGCCATTCAATATATTTACATGAAATTTATCCAGACTGGCGCATGTAGCAACCATCCCAGATGTTCTGTAAATTTCGGCGCCTTGCCTATACTCACTCAATATAAGTTTCTTTGAATACTTTCTATGCTATGTTCCCCGGCTGAACCCTTAAGGTTGGTATGGCATGACAATTTGTGTTCACTCGCAGCAGAGTAGCACGAATTTCCAAATATCAAGGATAAGGTCTTTGCATAAGGTATTCAATCAGAAAGCATGTGGCTCTCTGGCAATGAACTTAAAGGAAATCTGTGTCAACACATAGAATTCAATCGATTACCCTGGCTAACTTGCAAAAGTTAGGGTTTTGCGCCTTGCGCAGTATATCATACCTTTCTTGTCGAAATTTAAGCCTAGGCAAACTAGGTAATTAATCCACCATGGATTAGTAGATGCAAAATCTTTCCCAGAATCAGAAAACAGGGAGCCGCAGGATAGGAGCAGCAGAAATGGAGGCGTAGCCATGCCTTAGGCCAGCCGGCGCCATTTGCCATTGGCCACGCCCCATCCTAAACCGGCCCTATTTCCCTCGACCAATCAGGTCGCCTTAAACTCGCCACGCGCACATAAGTTGTGGCTGGGACCATACTTGCCAGACCCTTTTTCCATAGACCAATCAGGTCGCTCTAAAGCCACCACACTCACACCAGAATTGTAGCCACGCCCATGCTTGGCAGGCCCCTCTCCTTCCTACCGACCAATTAGGTCACTTTAAATGCGCCACGAGCACTAGAGGTGCGGCCGCGCCTCATGTTTGGCCGACCCCTTTTCTTGACCAATCAAGTCGCTCTAAACTCACCACCATACATTAAAGGCCAAACACACCCTGCCGCGCCACCATACTAACTGGAAAACCGAACGCGCCCTGTCACAACAACATATTAATTGACGTGCCAACATGCCACGAGCCCTGCCAAACCCTAACTTTGGCCACGGCGCCAAACCCTAACTTTGGCCACAACGCCAAATCCTAGCCTTGGCCACGCCACCAAGCCCTAGCTTTGGCCACGCCGCCAAGCCCTAACATTGGCCACGGCGCCAAATCCTAGCCTTGGCCATGCCGCCAAGCCCTAACTTTGGCCACAGCGCCAAATCCTAGCCTTGGCCACGCCGCCAAGCCCTAACTTTGGCCACGGCGCCAAATCCTAGCCTTGGCCACGCCGTCAAGCCCTAACTTTGGCCACGACGCCAAATCCTAGCCTTGGCCACGCCACCAAGCCCTAACTTTGGCCACGGTGCCAAATCCTAGCCTTAGCCATGCCTTCATGCCCTAACTTTGGCCACAGAGTCAAGTCCTAGCTTTGGCCATGCCACAACGCCACAGGTGTGGCCATGCCACGATGCCACCATGTCGCAGCCATGCCACACGCACTAATTAGGGTTTCGACATGCCAAACCCTAATAAGGGCAAAATTACTACGCCAACCAAGCCAAATAATGTTTCCCAGAGCGTTGGGATCGATGTGGCAATAGGGCCAATGTTGCCAGAGCCATATTTGGGTTTAACACCAATATGCCAAAACAGCTGCCATGGCTATGCCACTGGCATGCCGCTATGCCACGGCTACGCCACTGGCGCCACTTTGCTACACAACAAAGATATGGCCATAATCAATGGCTACCCTTCCTCATGAGATGCAATCTCAGCCATCCAAGTTCGCCACTGAACTGACGAACTTGCGGCAAGTTCCAGGCAACCAGCTAGTGGTCATGGCTACGCCAGGCGCCACTTACACCACCGTGCCACCGGCATGTACGAGATATGCCAGTCATGCTGCAATGCCACTGGCGTACACCAAAAATGCCACTGTGACATTACCAGGCACCAACAGAAGGTAGCCATAATCAACGGCTACCCTTCTTCATGAGATGCAATCTCAGACATTCAAGTTTGCCACCAAACTGACGAACTTGTGGCAAGTTTTAGGCGGCCGACCAAGGTAAGCCTAATAGCATCACATGCTATTTTCCAATGGCAAGTCTCTTGATTTTGACTTTCCACACATAGCAACCTGTTACACGTTTTCCACGAAAACACTCGAGACATCAAACATGTCACAAACTGGGGGATACTCATCAGGGTATTGGTCCGGCGGTTTACAGCGTGCGGCGTGCAATACGCCCATTATAAGAAAGTGTCATGAAGTGGGACAATTAGTGGTGATGAAAGTAACGGTGTAAACTAATTCACTTCCTTCATCATGGAAGCATAATGCCTGACGGTTACACGTTACTCTATTCTTACACCACTCAATCGTTTCCATTTCCTACGAGACCATGATACGTTTCAATATGAATTGTATAAATAGGTTTCACCTATTACCACAAAACAACAAGTTTTGGTCGGCAACAACACAGTATCTAGAAATCACCTTGTAGCTTTCCATCCTGCTAGTCAGTTCTACTTTCAGATACAAGTCATAAAAAACCACACCATCAGAATCAACGATTCTGGTCTCAACACTCTCTTCGCTTCCCTCCCTAAGACCAACCCTTCTCCTTCATTTTGTGACCGAAGCGAGCCTGGAACGGCCATTTCTTGGTTTAGGCCAGGATTGTACAGATTGATCTCTCGAATCAAAAGTAATCCCGCGCAGTGCATTGTTTAGGGTTTAGATTCGTTTCTCATCCACACACCCGAAATTACCAAAATCGGCAGAAACGGTTTTCACCCATAAACAACCTAAAGCTAAAACTTTTCCTACCTATAAGTCCTTTCTCCGAAAGTGATTGTCTATGGACTGAGTCGAGACAATGCAACTAATCGGTTCACACTTCGTGTGATCGTCTATGGATACGAGATCGAGACAATAAAACAACGAAGTATGTTTACTTGATAAAAAGGTTCGAACTTAACCAAACACAATAGGATTGCTTATCAAGTAAATAAGAATTAACGTTTATGTAATTTACTTTAATTATAATAAAACAATTATAATGCGGAAATATAAAGTAAATGACACATCAAGATTTTGTTAATGAGGAAACCGCAAATGCAGAAAAACCCCGGGACCTTGTCCAGAATTGAATACTCTCAGGATTAAGCCGCTACACAAAATTAAACCAACTTCGTATAGTTGAGACCAAGCAACTAAACCTATAGTTCACCTAGTTCCGTCTGTATTCCCACGCCTCCAACTTATGAATAAGTCACGTACTTGGAACAATTTCTTTTTTTCATATTCCAAACAGTAGAGGAACAACAAATCTGTTTGGTATCAACTCTCTTCAACCAAGTGATGTGAGTTCGACAAAGGCTCTTCTGTTTATCTCAATAAACTCCTTCGTCGGGTTCTTAGATCTATCTTATGTTCAACTACCAAAGGTAATTGTTAAGATTTTGCAATCAATACTTTTAATCACAAAGAATTGTATTGATGCCGATCTACACAACTAATCAATCCAATCTATCACAAGGATAAACCAATTATAGTTGGATCCTCTTATATTGAAACAAGAATTGTGCACACCAAAGATTATGAACCCCAAATCAGAAATCTTCAATATCTTCTTTGTCTTCAAATCTTCTTAGATATTCAATAAACACTTGCACACAACAACTTGAATCTCTTGTGATCAATCACGCACAGAACGGAGTTTGTTAACTATGGATTATCACAAGATCGTCTTTAGAACTAACAACAGTCTAAATATCCCTGTCGAAACTTCGATCTAGTTTGAGTGAATCTTATATCAGAAGAGAAGATTCTCAAGCATAAAAAACTAGGTGCAATCAAAGTTCAACCACCGTTAGTCAATCAAATCAATCGAAAACACAAGATAAACCGCAATTATCTAGTTTCCCACCAACGGTACTAATAGAGCTTATCAGTCTTAAAGGAGACTTTAAACTGAGTGGCCGTAAGAGATTTCTCCTAATTAGGTTACTCTCCTCTCCGAATAGGCGGCTACACCAGTAACAACACAACCGAGGAAGCTCGCTGTTACGAAGGATTAGTTTGCTAGAAATGCAAACTTCAAGTATTTATAGACAAGGAAGTTTGGACACCAAGGAATTTCCAAAACCGAAAATATTCTCAAATATATTCAATATATTACAAATTTAGTTTCCATAATTCCTGGAAATGCTCTGTCCAAAATATTGACCGAAAATCTCTTTGGAAAATCTCAACTAGTAAATGCACATTACTAATTCTCGTTTTCCTAAAATAAAATTAAAAACCTTAAATAAAAGATTCTTAACTTATTTATGTTTCGATCCTGGGATTTCCTTCCTATAGCTATTAAGGAATAACTTTGAACAATAAAAGATAAACATTATTGCACGTGTTCAAAGTATGCCGACATCCTTACTTTGTAAGTCCTCTTTCATACTTACAACCTTGAAACCGATTTGCCACACTTCCAAACAAGTTTAGAATTGGTTCATATGACTTTCAAGAACTATGCGATTGATCAAGAAACACTCAATCACAAATCATGGGTTTCACGGTTCTACCAAAACAAGTTTCGGTTCTACCTCCATGTGAGTATTGTGCATAGTCACACTAGCTTCCCAAAATTCGGTTGACTAGGTACTAAGATCGGTTCCCTACAATATATGGTATCTAACTTATATGTGTTGCACATATCCATAGGATCGGTTCCCCTTTGCCTAAAAACGTGTTGCACATGTCCATAGGATCGGTTCCCCTTTCTGCTAAAAACTTGCTGCACCTCATACAAGGATCGATTCCCCTTTGTCATGTGTTGCACCTCTTCATAGGATCGGTTCCCCTTTACCCAGAGTTGGTTATACACAAATCACAAACTCGATCATACCATCTCAGGTGATTACTTAAGATCGGTTTCACTAATAAAAGTCATACCAATACATAATTCAGGCCTTTGTGAATAGTTTTACCAAGAACACAAACAAGTCATGAGCGGTTATACTAAATCACACATATTGGTTGTTCACAAGATATGCAATGAATAATAATACCAATAACGCCTGGCGATTTCCTTTTCGATTCATAAACAAGTTTATGAACTTACTTCCTTAAAACACATGTATAAACATTGTTTCCTAGGATGAAATCCTCACCTCGTACCCATACATAATCACAATAGCATTCAAACGATTATAAAGATGTCTTATATACAAAGTTTAATGGTTAAGCAATAAACCTCGTATTGTATTCCTTAATACTATGTCTATCTAGAGTGTTCATGCTTCGCAGTTTTGTTTTCAATATGCACGACTTGAAAGATACATTAGGGAATGAAAAAGTTCAAGTCAAATATCACTAACCTCAAGTGGAAGGATGATGTTGTCATTGTAGCTTCTTACTTCTTCACTTCTTCAAGCCTTCGCAATACTTGTAATGTCTCATATCCTAATACTTTCAAGCTAACCTATACGAAGTTGACTCTAGTACATAATCAAGTGACTCTTAAAATGAGTTTTGATTCACTAAAATATGACAAACAAACTTGACATACCAACGCTTGGTGGGTTCAACCGAGCTATGCTCTAACAATCTCCCCCTTTGTCAATTTTAGCGACAAAACTCTTACAATCATATGGATAAACAAATTGCAAGAATTCATTACACATACGCTTGATTCCCGAATTCAACAGCACGATAACCTGTATACATTCAATCCTTAAATGCCGTTGTTGACATTATAATAACAAAGCTAATACTCCCCCTAAAGGTGCGATAGGTAGATTTCATCAATCCGCACGTCTTTGTTATACCAATTAATATGATATGCTACTCTCCCTTAGTCTATGCTTTTCCTCTTTCGTTAGATGAACGTTTAAGCACAATTGTCCTTTTCCTTAGTGATACGAATCAATATAAAATCAATGCCAGTATCACTTGTTTACTCCATATATTTCTCCCCCTTTTTGTCACAAAATGACAAAGAAACGAAAAAATAAAGGACAAACCGAAAAGAATCTTACAAATCTCAAAATAGACTTGCAAACCTATAGAGTTAAGCACGAGGTTCCACACACCATTTTTGATAACCAATATCAAAACCGAAACTACAAAGTAATTTGTTTTGATATGTTATCAAGGAAATAATTGCCCGAAGCAATTTTCCCAATTTATTTTAGCAAAACAAAAATCAATTAAGCACCTTAGTTCATTTGCTAAACCGATTGTACAAATACAACCGCTTCGTTCGATAAGACCAAAATAAAGATAACTCTATTTTTCTCATCAGGTTTTAATTATCCATATAACTTAGACTTTTCACTTTTAAACAAGACAATTACTAGGTTAGTTAACTAGTATTTCTTGTTAAGGCATTCGATTAGACTTGAATAACCGAAACCCCCACTTTGATAAGTCTAACTAAGATAACCTTAGTTTCTCTTATCCGGAATCGAATTGGACTAATCAACTCATCCCATAAACCTTTTCTTTCATTGAGCCATAAACAATTCATACAAACCAAATAAATCAACTTGCATAATTATTCGCCTCAACCGGATGCAATTGAAACAACATAGACATTATAGCACCGCAATTGCACCGAAATTTTGTAAGCCTAAACAATTGATACCACACAATAAAGCAAGATAACAATAGTTTTTCTTAACCAGAAATAATTGAATCACACACATATCCATACACACATCATGGAATAAAACATCAATTGTACCGAAATTTTGTTAAGCAAAAGCAATAAATATATGAAATAAAAATCAGGCTTTTCTTAAACAGGAAAACAATTAACTAACAAGATTGTTACCTCAAATTTCGCATCCTCTTCTCCAATATGTTTGCATCTTCTTCCATGGATAATTGATATCGAAATATCATTATGTTGTCATCCTTATGCAGAACAAAAGAATAACAACAACCAACCTTTACCAGAGAAAGGTTGAAAACCGGTTTTTAACTAGTGAAAACTACAGGGAAACCCAGTTTTTAGATTTTCTCCACTGTGAAACCCACAGGCGCAAAAGTTCATGCGCGCACCCATAAATCAAAAAAAAAAAAAATAGTCCGCAACCCAAAATTTTCACTTTATTAATAAGAGAGAAAAGCATAAACGAAGATGAAGAGATTGATAAGAAAATGAAATCCGGACAAAGCTTCATCAATAATCGATCCTAAGGAGGATGAATTCTATATTCACTTCTTTCATTTTACTCTTTTTGTTATTAGAGATGATGATTTTATAAACAAAACTTTGAGAAAACTTTTCTAAAAACTTTGCTTGTTCTCTTTTACAAATCTGATTTTTGTTTTCAAAACCTTGATTCGAAGTGAGTTTTGGTTGTAGATTTGCTGTCAGCGAATCATGCTTTACAAACCCATTCAGTGAATTACAAAATTTTATGCATCAAAAATTTCAGCCAATTTGGGGATTTTCCTGTGAACAAAACCAAACTAATTCCTGGTGATAGATCCCATTCTTCGTATTACAAATGTTCTCACAAGTTTTCCTAGATTACTCATCATATTGCCTTGTTGATTACAGCGATGTAAGAACAAGATTCTATGGTAATACCATGTATCAGCCAGCACGATAAAGCTCAACCAACATTGGACCAAGAGCGATATCGGGAACAACAGATAATCAGTACGATAATGATTCAACCAACCAACACTCAACTCTTATCCCTAGTAGTGCGATAAGTGTCTATAGATTCACGAGAAAAGCGAGTTTCATCACGAGGAGAGAAGTTTCATGTGCAGAAAGAAAAGAATGAAATTAATAATACACAGCTTGAGCTTCGAGCTTGATTACGGGACTGCCACCATCGATTCAGTGAATGAACTTGATTAAATGAAATAGGATTGAGTTTGTCTGGGAAATTTCCTACGAGTTGTAGCCGAAATGAAGTTGCAGTCGAGATGGAGAAGAAGACAGAAGAGATGGTGATGTTGTATGAAATACAGTGGGGTAGTGCAGTTGAAGCAACAAATAATTGTAGCTAGTGGCGTAGCTGTATGTGAGGATCAAAAATAAATAAAATAATATTTATATAAGTATACGTATAAATTTGCTAGTATTACTTAGGGTGTGTGACAATTAGCTTAGCTACCACATTTTGATGTCGTGATTATAGCCGGGTAGCTATCAATTTACTTAATTTTCGAAATAGCAATAGAATAAGGCTTAGTATTCTGGGTCTTGAGATAGAAAGTGGTGTCTCTTTGTTGAGAATAACACCTGTAGCTATAGTTTAGGGACAAAATAGGAATAGAAATGAAAGAGAATTACAGGGAAATAAGAGAAGGGGAATGAGGAAAAAGAAGAGGGTTATTATTTTTGTTCTCTCAATCAGGAATAGATAGGCAAAACTTGAGAATCTAGCTCGTGATTTCTTCTTTGAGGTGAATTGTGGAGTTAGGACTTGAATTGATAAAACTAGATTGATTTTAAGTTAAAAGGAGCTTCAAGGAAGGTGAAATCTAATCTGATTCAAGGTGATTTTAGCTTAAGGTATGTTTTAATTTCTTTTATCATGTCACCGGAACTTTGAAATTAGATCGAATCCGATGTAATGGAGGCTAGGGATATAAGCTATTAGCTACTTTGATTGTGAAGAAATAATCATATGAACGTTTGGTTTTGAAACAGTAGCTTAGGTCATTTTCAATTAAGCAATTTTCGTTAAAATATATAACCATCGTTTTGTTGTTCGATTTCTATATTAGATTCATAACTTGGGTTCCGGATTAGTTTTAAATTAAATACGAGTAGTAGGAGAATTTGATAGAAGATTTCGGATCGGTATAACAAATTGAAAATCGGTGTTTAGACAGAAAGATACAGCTAAAACAGTAGCTGTGATTGAGAACTACCCAACTGCGATTACTTATTTTTTTCTTTTAATATAGATTCTATATAGGATCAAAGGGATGGGAACTCAAGAAGGGGATTGACGGATGTAAGATTTCTTTACGGAAGCGAGGTGGGGATTTAGGCAGGATTCCTAGCAGCTGTTAAGCGTGTATTTGTTCGCAATTGTACATTTCTGGTTAACCTTACCTTTGAACTATTGGATGTGTTCTTTTGTGCAAGCGTATCTTGTTTATCGATGAGTATTGTGTGGTATGCATTGGTTGGTGATCCCCTGAGGAGTGTCTGTTTCTCCCAACAGCTCTTTAGTAAGTCAAGTAGGGCGGTAATTCATCCGTTTGAATATTAAGTAGTAGAGTGGTAATTCATCCGTGTTTATATTACCTAGTAGGGCGGTAATTCATCCGTTTACGATACTATTATGCAATGTTATTAGTAGGGCGGTAATTCATCCGTATCGATATACTTAGTAGGGCGGTAACTCATCCGTTTGATAGTATATATACTATTTATTTGGGAGAGCCAGTCGTATGCATACTTTATTTATTTGTGTTTATTGTGTTTTGATTATACCAGACTCATGGCTTGGGTGGGCTCTTCATGAGGATAAATTGTGTGCTTTCATTTCTGTTCCATCATGCTCTTCTTGAATTCTTTGTTGTTATATTATGCTCATCTTGTGGTCTTTTTTTCTGTTCTTCTTGTTTTGAGTTTCACTTTTAATCTATAAGTTCCTACTAGTCGGTACTCATTGGGTATTTTGTTTAGTGCCAGGTGAAGTTACAGTAGCTGAAGGTGAAGGAAAGGAAGGAGAGTATTACGTGTGGATCGACTGAGCTCATCCTAGTAGTTAACTGGTGTACATATTAGTTATATGTTTCTTGTTGCATCTGTTCTTCTTTGAGGTGATGTTTTCTTCTGTTGATGCGTCATCTTTGTATCATATTCAGACTCTAGCAACCTTGTGAATAGAAGTTTTGTTGTGAATATAAGTAGAACGGAATATGAAAATAGCCACTGAATGTTTGCACATTAACAAGGGGTTGGAAACCCTGATAATCTTAATAAGTATGATGCACGCAGTCATCTCCTAAATGAAGATTCTTGGTGCATATGGTTCAACTTAGAAATGTTTATAGAAACTATAAACCATCAAATCACATTTGAATATGTAAACGTACGCTAATAACAATTTGATTACTTCCTTGTTTTCTCATTTAAAAAAAAAAAATATTGGCTGAAAATTGGGTTGTGACAGTTTGGTATCAGAGCCCATTAGTAGATCTTACATGGGCAGTGAATAAGAGCTTATAGTTGGGAAAGGCTTGTTTATTTTTTATTTTTTTTTTCATTGAAATGATCTATTATATGACATGTTTAGCTTTAGATTTTAAGAACATATATGCTTTTGTTTGAGACAGAATATGGAAGGTAATGGTATTTCAAGTACAGATATAGGAGATAAGGATGCCTCTACTAAAGAAACTGATACGAGACGAATGGAAGAGATTTCCCGGGAATATGGGGGTGATGAATGATGAGATTAGAGATATATGTTCAAGGAAACGGGGTTGGCGGAGGATAGAAACTCGTCCGAGATCAAAATTCACATGAGACAGAACATGTACCTCGTGCAAATATCATACAGGGAGGTGGTCATGGACAGGATAATGACTTACTGACAAGGTTTCTTAAGCTTACACCACAAGAGTTTTCTGGAACACCACCGGATTGTGATGTCGCGGAAAATTGGGTACGGAATGCAGAACGCATATTAAAGCGGGTTGGGGTACAACTTTTGATTGGGTAAATATTGCAACTTTTAAATTACAAGGTACGGCACGAGATTGGTGGGAGTCGGCCGAGCTTGGCAAAATCGAACCAATCACTTGGAACGATTCAAAGAGCTGTTTTTTCAGAGTTCGTTACGGATGTGTCGAGGATCGAAAACGATCGGAATTTATGAATATAGAACAAGGGGAGATGTCTCGGCCGATTTGTGAATAAGTATAGGGTTTATCTCGTTATGCTCCGTAATAACATCCAATGATGAAGTAAATGCTAGAAAATTTATACGCGCCTAAAGCCCCAAATCAGTAGACAACTTGCTGGATTTCAAATCAAGACCTTTCAGGAGGCACTAAGTCGAGGTTTTAGCGTTGAAAGGGAAGATGAAAACCGAATTGCAGAGCAAGAAAGGAAGTTAAGGTGGATGCCTGAACAGGTTTCAAGAAAGACAGATTCTTCGAAACGACAAATGACATCCAGGCAAGTCAAACTTCCTTCGTCTCCATCGTCGATTTTGCAGTTACGACTGATATGATGAGACTGGCACAGTCAGACCGCAGGGACAAAATTTTCGACCACAAGGAAGGTTTGTTCGTCTTCAACAAGTGCGTCCTCAAGGTCCGATAAATCTCAATCAAGTGGTGTGTTATTACTGTAAAGAAACTGGACACTTTAGGAAGGATTGTCCAAAATTTCAACCTGCAAACTCATCTTCACAGCAAGGAATGGTTTATTCAAGTGGCTCAAGAAGACACCCCTACACAACATGTTTTACAAGAAGGTGACGTCCAGTGTGTCTTTGTGATGCAAGGGAATAGTTCCGCAACTGACCAAGTAGTGGAAGGTAAAATATATTTATTCTATCACTTAGTCCATGTGTTGTTCGACACCGGATCTACACTCTCCTTCGTTAACTCTAACATTATGAGGGAACTTGAATTAGATGTGATAGATGTTGGTAAGAGACTTTTGATGTTATACTTGGAATGGATTGGTTAGCTAAATATCATGCAAGTGTTGATTGCTTTGCAAAGACTGCAAGTCTAGGATTTATTAGACCCGACTTTTCTCCTTTGGGTGCACCTGTTTTGTTTGTTAAGATCATGTTTGCTTTGAAGATTTGGAGGCATTTCTTGTATGGCGAAAAGTTTCTAATGATTATGAAGATGATGGGTATTGGGTAGAGCTATGTGTTGATGTTGCATTACCTACATCCATGGGTCGGGTGTTTCATGAATTAGTAATATCTCATATCAAGAGGGTCCGTTAGAAATTTTGGATCATAAAGATAAGATGATGGAATTGATGGTTCAAAAATAAATAAAATAATATTTATATAAGTATACGAGGGTGCCGGTTGAGCTTTTAAATAGCAATAGAATAAGGCTTATCTAGAAAGTGGTGTCTCTTTGTTGAGAATAACACCAGATGATTTTGCAATTAGTTTGAATGAGATACTTTGATTGTGAAGAAATAATCATATGAACGTTTGGTTTTGAAACAAGAGCGGTGCAAGTGAGGTATTGAGTTATATGTGGCTGATGTAAGATTTCTTTACGGAAGCGAGGTGGGGATGGTGGTAGTAAGTCAAGTAGGCGGTAATTCATCCGTTTGAATATTAAGAGATGGTTTATTGTGTTTTGATTATACACTCATGGCTTGGGTGGGCTCTTCATGAGGATAAATTGTGTGCTTTCATTTCTGTGAATGGTGGATTTCTTGCGATGCGTCATCTTTGTAATGGTAGATGCAAAATAGAATAGAATATGGAGGAGATTGAGTTAGTGTTGGTAAAGCTAAATCAATAGAAGAATACAATTTGATTACTTCCTTGTTTTCTCAGATGCAAAGACAAGGATTGAGAAGATGATGGGTATTGGGTAGCTACTACAAATGGATGCGGCTATAGGTGGAAGTGCTTTTACAACGGAGATAATTAGAGCTAAAAGGATGCTTAGAAGAATACGGGGAGATGCGGTGCAGGATTGGCAAGCAAAGGAGATGGAAGTGCTTTATGGGTTTGGTGTGGCAAAGGAGATGGACGTGCATTTAAAAGAAAATGGAGGTGTGAATAGTGATGCATAACAGGTTATGCATCTACAAATTTGTTGCATAACTTGTTATGCATTCTCGAAATTGGTTGCATAACACGTTCTGCAGCTTTTTTGTTTTTTTTTTTTTTTTGCATAACTTGTTATGCGAAATCAAACGGTTGCATAACACGTTATGCAACTACTTTTATCTTAGTATTGAAACCAACAAAAAATAAGGTTGCATAACTTGTCATGCACCTACAATAATATCTACATAACATGTTATGCAGTCGTGAAAATGAATGCATAACCTGTTATGCATCCGAAAATATGTCTGCATAATGCATTATGCATCGAGAAAATTGTTGCACAATATTTTATGCATCGAGAAACTTTGTTATGCAGATGCATAATTTGTTATGCAGTCGAGAAAATGGTTGCATAATTCGTTATGCGTCTGCAGAATATGTTATGCATCTTTTTTGGTGGCTGCATAATGGTTATGTAGTCAGTTTTCAAAATTTTGCCTAAAATGATGATCACCTCCGATTTTTTCGTGAAAAACAAAAATTTGATATTGTTGTTTGTACTCGTTGCGTAGCTCTCTTAAAAATATTTCCAACAATATAAAATTAGTAAAATTCCAAGGCACGGATTTTTAGATATGTTATATCCAAATTGCGTTGTCAATTATACCCCTGATGCATAACCCGTCATGCGGATGCATAATCCGTCATGCAGACATTTTTAATAATTTCATATAATTATGGGTGTCACGGAAATAATTATGGGTGTCACGGAACCTAAAATTAATTTTGGGCCTGACAATGAGAATATTTTTTTTTTGGGTCTGCGCCCAATTTTCCCTTTTAACTATTGCAAGCAAAAGTTGAAAACCCCCGAAACACATATGCGTTTATGCTAAACCAAAACTGATTCAACATATTTTTCACATATTGTTTCTATCGGAACCCCTCATGATCCTTTGATAAAGCCTACCAACATGGGCTAGAACTTAATCCTGCTAAATCAAAAAGTCACCCAAACCATAAGGGTTCACAACATTATGAGATCGAATATCAAGGTAATAAAACCGAAATCAAACATCCCATAAACATCCATAGCAATAATAAAGCATTCAAGCACATGTTATGTAAATTAAAAACCATCACAAGAAAAATTATAAATCAAATAATTTTATTCATAATAGTTTTATTCTTAATAGACTTAATACAATGATTGAAAGAAATCAAAAATTGATGTCTATTCTCTTTTGCAACTCAGTCCTTCATATCAGTGCTAAATGAAGGTGGATTATTTCTTCAATAGAAAACCTTGTTGCTTGACCAGAATTTCTTGCAGGTGAGAAATTTTCGTGAAGGATTCTGCAAGAGCATGTAATTCTGTTTTTGATTGAACACAAAAGTGTGTCAATGCTTCAATACACTGATCTTTCTTCAGAGTATTCTCTCTTTCCTTTTTGCTAAGACAATCTTCTTTTCTAATTTTACTCTTAATATCAAGAGAACATCCAGACTTAATCTTAAGTTGATCTTTCTGATCTAGCATCTTGCCAAAAGAAGATGTTGGATCCAGACTCATGGTTCGGACAAGGAATGACCAAAGAAGGAGAAGGATCTTTTTATAATTTTCATACTTCCGAAAACATAATATTCCTAAAAATACAAATATATCAAATATTTTCAAATACAAGATTTTATTTCCATGTTCTACACATAAGTGCCTTGATTTTTCTTCTTCCTCACTCAAAATTTGGCACACATGGTGAGGAAAGAATTCTAATACCGATCAAGTGGTATTAGTTTGAGATTTTCTCTCATTATGGAAATTTGAACAAAAAGATTGTCCTTGATCTAGTATCGTATGAGAAATTCTCTTCTTGTTACCTCGAACTAGTGAAGTACCTTGAGATTGACTTGGGTTGTCTATGCAACTTTTAGCAATCCTGTTTTTGAGACAGTTTTTGCATCTTGTCTTATTTTTCCCTTTACCATTAGATGATTTAACAACATCGGAAGACATGTCCATTTTTAAAGTGGGTAAATCAATAATGGAGGAGGAAGAAATAAGATTGACAACTAATGCAATATTAGTTGTTTCCTCTTCTTCAGAATCGTATGAATCAGAGGTATCATCTAGAGTTACAACCAACGCCTTGCTTCCAGTGTATTTCTTAAGATTGGGACAGTCTTTATCAATATGACCAAACCCTTTACACTTAAAGCATTGCGGCTGATATTCATCATCTTCTTCATGATCCTTTTTGACAGGAACTCGATCATGTGGACGAGAAGATCGATGAGTATCCTTTATGAATCTCTTATTTCTTTTCTTCAAGAGATCTCGAAACTGTCTGGTAATCAATGATAATGATTGTTCAACTTCATCATCAGAATTTTCTGCAATCTGTTCATTTGAATCATCCATCTGTCTATTCCTATCCAATGGAGCTTTCGGAATCTTTGCAGCTTTAAAAGCAATTCCGTTATTTTGAATAGACTGTGATTCATGATCAAATATCTTTAACTTTCCAACGAGTGTGCTTTGTGAGAGAGTTGAGAAATTATTTACTTATATGAATGCAAGCTTCTTAGAATTGTATCTTGGTGGCAACGATCTGAGAATTTTGCACACTATATCTTTTTCAGAGATGGTCTTTCTAGAGAGAAAGAGGCATTAATTATCTCAGAGAGTTTAAGATGAAACTCTTCAAAAGTGTCGTTGTCATCCATTCGAAGGTTTTCCTAATCGGACGTAAGAGTTTGAAGTCTAGCTTCTTGTTAGAGCACTTCTCGGTCGAACTCGCATGCGTTGCTATCTCAAGCATGTTTGTCAATGTTAGTGATCAAAACTATAAGTCTTGATTTCTAGCCTACTATAGCTAAGTCTCGGACTAGGATAGAAAGTGTATTTGAGCTCAAGAACTCCATGGCGATCATCATACAAGACGAAGAACTACTCAAGGAACTGGTGGAACTTCATCGACTAAAAGATATGTGGAGACTTGAACTTATCTATCACTCAAAAGTCTATCTACTCTATCTCCTATCTTGAGACAAAAGTCGTTTTGCTATATAGACTTTGATTATACACATTTGCTATTTCGAGCCGAGCTTATCTCGCTTATCTATTTCTCGAAATATGTATTGGTAAGCTTTAGCTTTGGCCAAGTTCATCTTTTCCTAGTGACGAAAGTCATGTTATGTTTCAATTACTTGAAAATGGCTTTGACGAAAAATAGTTTGTGAATAAAAACTATATAACGTCCTCTAAGAATGTTTCAATGATTGAAATGAGAGTTTAGGTTATATAACCATTATTGGATATAAGCATTGTGTGGAAACACATACATGTATAAGTCTTTATTCCTTGAACCAAAGTATGTGTACTTTGCTGCTCAGGAAACCGGAAGAGAGTCCGCGAACCCAATCCGCGTACTTTCAGAGGTTCTCTTCCCGAGAAAATCTGCTAGAGTTTGTGAATCATTTACAAACTTATTCCGGGTACTTAAGTCCGCGTACCTAGTTCGCGTACTTAGGTTGGTTATATTCTAAAAACGATTATTCTGAACTTATACTTATATTAACTAAGGAATGCAAGTTTGCAAACCGTGGCTATAAAGTTCATGAATCGATTCGAGTGAATCAAATCATTTTTGCTTCGATTGTGTCTTGTATACTTCTATAAGATCTAAGCAATTGAACAGCTCTCTGACTAGTTCATTTGAGTCATTTGAACTAGTTATGGTGAAGAAGAATATGGTTAATATGGAAGTGCTCATATGGCTAACCATTTGGTTAACTACTGTTGAACTAACGAGTGTACATGTTTGGGTACAGTTACACAAACCTAAAACGTGCATTTCATTTGTGTGTAACAAGCTAAGTTTTCGATCTAACGGTTAAAAGATATTAGCTTGAATCTAATCAGGTTTTCATCTAACGGTGAATATTGAATGCTTTGTTACTAAGCTAACATTGGTTGCAAACCCTGATTTGAAAGACTATATAAAGGAGAACTCTAGCAACTGGGAAACCTAATCCCCACACCTCCTGTGTGATACTAGTTGTATAATCTAGAGTCGATTCTCCTTTAACCTTAGGTTTCTACCGAGACCCTGTAGGTTAACGACTTGAAGACTTCATTGGGATTGTGAAGCCAGACCGATACTACTTTCTTGTAGTTGTGTGATATTGAGTACAATCATAATGATTGGCTTCAATTGATATCTCTGATAGGCAAGATATAAAAGTAATCACAAACACCTTCGTCTCATCGTTTGTGATTCCACAATATCTTCTTTCGCCGCGTCGATTAAGATTATTGTGAGGTGATTGATAATACTAGGTTGTTCTTCGGGAATATAAGTTCGGGTTATCAATTGGTTCCTGTTCACCTTGATTTATCAAAAGACGGAACAAAACTCGTAGGTATTTATGTGGGAGACAGATTTATCTATTACCGTAGACTTTTCTGTGTGATACAGATTTGTTTATTTAAGTCTTCGACTTTGGGTCGTAGCAACTCTTAGTTGTTGATGAGAATAGCTAAGGGAATCAAGTGCGTAGTATCCTGCTGGGATCAGATATGTAAGGAGCGCAAGTGTACCTTGGGTAAGTGTGAGATTGATTGGGGTTCAACTACAGTCCAGACCGAAGTTAGTTTGTAGTAGGCTAGTGTGTGTAGCGGCTTAATACAGTGTGTGTTCAATCTGGACTAGGTCCCGGGGTTTTTCTGCATTTGCGGTTTCCTCGTTAACAAAACTTATGGTGTCTGTGTTATTTCTATTCCGCATTATATTTTGTTATATAATTGAAATATCACAGGTTGTGCGTTAGATCAATCAATTAGAATATCCAACCTTTGGTTGTTGATTTACATTGATTGACACTTGGATATTGGTCTTTGGTACCATCCAAGTTATCTCTCTTGTATTTAATTAGACTCGCAGATTTCTATTTGCTTGAGTAAGAATTAAATCGAGGGATCGAGATATTATAACTCTTTGATATACTTTTAATAAGATTGACTCTAGTTGATTCTCTTAAAAGTATATTGGAGTTAGTCCATACAGATTGCTAATCGAAATATTGGGTGTGGTTGTTGCACCCCCTCTTTTTCAATTGGTATCAGAGCAGGCAAACACGTTTAAAGACCTTACAAGTCTGTGTTTGTAGCGATTTGACTCTATGGACAGGAATTCTATCTCCATAAACGTACCACCAGTCTTCGATGGCTCAAACTACTTATGGTGGAAAATTGATATGCGTGCTTTTCTTCAAGCTCGTGATTTTCAAACATGGGTACGAGTTGTTAATGGCTATGATCCTCCGGTTAATACAGAAGGCGATGTATCTATACCGAAGGATATTGGTAAATATAGTCCAGAAGAAATTCTTGTTGCAAAGCATAATTCTGACGGCTTAAATGCTATCATTCATGCCATTACCCCAGATCTTAAGCATCATGTGACTATGTGCATTAAGTCTAAAGAAGCCTGGGATATCTTAGAAATCGTATTTGAAGGAAATACCAATGAGAAAGAAGTTAGGCTTCAAAACCTTAGTTCTGATTGGGAAAACCTTCGTATGGCAGATGAAGAAATGTTTAATGAGTTTAATCACAAAGTGTCTGAAATTGTTAATGCATCTTTTGCATTGGGTAAGACTATTCTTGAAAAGGACATTGTGATGAAAATTCTCAGATCGCTGCCATCTAGATACGACTCTAAGAATCGTTGAAGGAAATAATCAACGCTTTCCAGAAATACTCTGGTTGGGAAGCTAAATATCTTTGATCATGAGCATACGTCCAAGTCTAGTAAGGATGTTGCTTTCAAAGCACTAAAGAACACTAAACTACTTGATAAAAGTAAAAGTAAAGTGTTTATATCTCTGAAGATGATCTTTCTGAGGCTGATTCATCATATGAAGATCTTGACAAGTCAGTCTCGTTGATCACAAGACAGTTTAGGGATCTTCTTTTGAAGAGAAGTAAACGGTTTTCCAGAGATAAATGCAAGTCGTCCGATAAACCTCTTAATCGTGTTCCTCCTAAAAATAGGGATATTGATGAAACTGATGACGAGGATATGCCTCGGTGCTTTAAGTGTAAAGGCTTTGGTCATTTTTCAAATGTGTGTCCAAATCGAAAGAAATACACTGGGAACAAAGGTCTTGTTGCAACTCTTGATGAAATGTCTGACAGCTATAATGATGACGAGAAATCAAGCATTGCACTTCTTTGTGAAAATATTAATTTTTATAATTGTAGCAATACACACATCAATCTTGATATTCTTTCAGAAGAAAACTCAACCAATCTGGAAGATAAAATTGACCCCTTCTTTGGAAACTCTGTGTATGATGTTTCAGGTTCCACTATGTGTCTAGCTGCTTGCACATCTTAGATACCCGAGTTATATTCAAGATTGATGTGCTCATATTGTTCACTCAAGGGTCATGAACTATCCAAGTGTTACAAGTACAAACACAAATTGAGACATGTCAACAAACTTCAACGAAGAGCAAATGGAATAACAAATTAACAAGCTTAAACTTGATAAGAAGATCGCTGAGGTATGTAAGATTATATCTTCGTCTAAGAAGTTAGTTTCCAAGGACAATACAAGACCATTAGAGAAGAAAATATGGTCAAATCGTTTTGATAGACAGAGGTCTATGGATTCCTCTCATGAGGAACATGGTGGACAAATTGTTGTTCACCGCAACACAACTTGATTGTGTTGATTTGAAAATCTTGTCTCATGTGCCTGATCAAAAGAGACAAGATTGTGTACCTCTCAGGCTTTAGGAAAAGTTTGTTTTCTTCTTTTCTTAGTTTTGTTTTTTGGAATTCCCTGTCTATCAATAAAGGAGGGTCATTCTCGACAATTTTACTCTCTCTAGGGTTCAGAATTGTGCGTGCACGAACTTGTTAAAGGTTAACCCTACATTCATTTTTCCTTCCCTGAAACTTCTTTTATCTTAAGACTACTTGTTGAGATTGTTGCTAGAGCATGGCTCGGTTGAACCCACCAGGCGTTGGTATGTCAAGTTTGGTTGTCATATTTTAGTGAATCAAAACTCATGTTAAGAGTCGCTTGATTATGTACTAGAGTTAAACTTCGTATAGGTTAGCTTGAAAGTATTAGGATATGAGACATTACAAGTATTGCGAAGACTTGAAGATGTGAAGAAGCAAGGAGCTACAACGACAACAATCCTCCTTCCACTTGAGGTTAGTGATATTTGACTTGAACTGTTTCATTCCCTAACGTATCTTTCAAGTCGTGCATGTTGAAAACATAACTACGAAGCATATTTGAACTCTAGATAGACATAGTATTAAGGAATACAATACGAGGATTATTGCTTAACCATTAAACTTTGTAGATAAGACATCGCCATAATCATTTGAATGCTATTGTGATTATGTATGGGTATGAGGTGAGGATTTCATCATAGGGAACAATGTTTACATGTGTTCTAAGGAAGTAAGTTCATAAACTTGTTTATGAACCGAAAAGGAAATTGCCAGGTGTTATTGGTTTTGTTATTCATTGCATATCTTATGAACAACCAATATGTGTGATAGAGTATAACCGCTCACAACTTGTTGTGTTCTTGGTAGAACTGTTCACAAAGGCCTGACTTATGTATTGGTATAACTTTTATTAGTAAAACCGATCTTAAGTAATCACTGTGGTATGATCGGATTTTGTATGTCTGACCTTGTAAGGGAAAGGGAACCGATCCTTGTAAGGGAAAGGGAACTGATCCTTGTAAGGGAAAGGGAACCGATCCTAGTAAGGGAAAGGGAACCGATCCTTGTATGGGGTGCATCAAGGTTTATAGCAGAAAGGGGAACCGATCCTATGGACATGTGAAACACATATAAGTTAGATACCATATATATGTGGGGAACCGATCTTAGTACCTAGTCAACCGAACTTTTGGGAAGCTAGTGTGACTATGCACAATACTCACATGGAGGTAGAACTGAAACTTGTTTTGGTAGAACCGTAAACCCATGAATTGAATGTTGTTTTGATCTTGTTTTGGTAAACTTTTTTGTTGTTTGAACACATAGTTCTTGAAACCCATGATTGTGATTGAATGTTGGTTTGATCAATCACATAGTTCTTGAAAGTCGATTTTTGAACCAATTTCTAAACTTGTTTGGAATTTTCGATTTTGTGTGGCAAACTTCCTTGTCTATAAAGCAAGGTTGTAAGTGTGAAAGATAACTTACAAAGTTAAGATGTCGACAAACTTTGAACACGTGTTGTGAATGTTTATTTTTATAATTGTTCAAAGATATTCCTTAACGGCTAAGGGAAGAGAATCCCAGATCGAAACATAAGTAAGTTAAGAATCTTTTAATTAAGGTTACTAATTTCATTTTGCAGGAAATTACAGAATTAGTAATGTGCATTTACTAATTAGATTTTCCGAGAGATTTCGATCGTTATTTTTTTGAACTTCTTCAGAGCATTTCCGGAATTATGAAAACCGAAATCTTGTATTTGTGATTTTATGAATATCTTGAGAATATTTTCGATTTTGGAAATTCCCCAGTGTCCAAACTTCCTTGTCTATAAATATACGAAGTTTGCCTTTCTAGCAAACTAATCCTTCGTAACAACCGATTTACTCTTTTGTTGTTGTTACTGGTGTAGCAGTCTATTCGCAGAGGAGAGTAACCTAATTATGTGAAATTTCTTACGGCCGCTCAGTTTAAAGTCTTCTTTGGGATTGAGAAGCTCTAGCGCGACCCGTTGGTGGGAAACTAGATAATTGCGGTTTATCTTTGTTTTCGATTGATTTGATTGACTAACGGTGGTTAAAATCTGATTGCACCTAGTTTGTTTATTCTTGAGAATCTTCTCTTCTGATATAAGATCACTCAAACTATTGTTCAGTTAAGATTGATCACAAGAGATTCAAGTGATCTTTAGATTTTATGATTTAGTTCTAGAGAGACAAAGATCTTGTGATAATCCATTGTTAACAGACTCCGTTCTGTGCGTGATTGATCACAAGAGATTCAAGTGATTGTGTGCAGGTTTTTATTGAAGATTTATGAAGATTTGAAGACAAAGAAGATATTGAAGATATGACTTGAGTTTTATAATCTTTGGTGTGCACAATACTTGTTTCGGTAAAAGAGGATCCAATTAATAATCGGTTTATCCTTGTGATAGATTGGATTGATTAATTGAGTAGATCGGCATCAATACGTTTACTTGTGATTAAAGGTATTGATTGGCTTAATCTTAAACGATTACCTTTGGGTGATTGAACATAAGATAGATCTAAGAACCCGACGAAGGAGTTTATGTTAAGATAAACAGAAGAGCCTTTGTCCGACTTATATCACTTGGTTGAATAGAGTTGATACCAAACATATTTTTTGTTCCTTTACTGTTTGGAATACGAACCAAAGGAATTGTTCCAAGTACGTGACTTATTCACAAATCGGAGGCGTGGTAATACAGACGGAACTAAGTGAACTATAGGGTTAGTTACTTGCTCTCAACTATACGAAGTTAGGTGTAATTTTGTGTAGCGGCTTAATCCTGAGAGTATTCAATTTTGGACAAGGTCCCGGGGTTTTTCTGCTTTTGCGGTTTCCTTGTTAACAAAATCTTGTTGTGTCATTTACTTTTATTTTCCGCATTATAATTGTTTTATTATAATTAAAGTAAATCACACATAAGTTAATTCCTATTTACTTGATAAGCAATCCTATTGTGTTTGGTTAAGTCCGAACCTTTGTATCAAGTAAACATACTTCATTGTTGTATTGTCTCGATCTCGTATCCATAGACGATCACACAAAGTGTGAACCGATTAGTTATATTGTCTCGACTCAGTCCATAGACAATCACTTTTGGAGAAAAGACTTATAGGTAGGAAAAGTTTTAGCTTGAGGTATATTTGGGTACCCTCGCCTTTTCAATTGGTATCAGAGCAGGCAAACACGAAAAGATCTAACAATCTATGTTTGGTGCGATCCAACCTATAAGAATTTAATCTAATGAATGGTTCAGTTAACGTAAAGCAAGACATCGAGAGTTCTGAATTAACACTTGATGATGGCATCTATGATTCAATATCTGAAGAAATCATCTCTAGAGATTCTACGAGACAAGTTAATATTTTTTAAAATGTAGAAACCGATGATGACTGGAAAATATGTCTACAAGAAAGGTTAGAAGAAATTTCCGATGATGATGACTCAGATTTTGAACAAGAAGTAGAAGAGGATATCTCAGAATACTCTAAACTGCTGGAACCTTTGAAAAATGAAAAGACAAGAACTTCGAACTTTCTTGGTTTTATGACTCCTCTTTGTCATGAGAACAAGAAATTAAAGAAGGTTTTTCAAGGATATTATATTGGTTACCAAACCATTGATTATCTTCTTAAAGATCATACAAACGATCTAAATTCTAAGAAATTAGAATGTGAAAATCTTCGAAGAGAACTGTTTTTGTCGGAAAAGAAACGTGTTAAATCGGAAGCAATGTTTAATTCTAGACAAGTACAGGGTCTTGAAGAAAAATTCAGTGGTAGTCTCTCTTAAACAAATTTGTTAGAGAAAGTGTGTAATGTTGCTCTTGAAAAAATTCACTTGTTGGAAGAGAAACTTGTTGAATCTTATGCAAGGATTAACTCTCAACAAAAGAGTTTTGAAGAGAAGGAAGGTGAATATCTCTCACGAGAAAAACGCCTTGAGGATGATCTAGCCGGTGCTCTTGATAAAATCAAGACGTTGGAAGAAGAAAATTTGGAACTGAAAAAATCCGATGAAAGCTCAAACAAGTTAACCTCAATGTTAGAAGCAAGTAGAAATCATCGTGATACACGGGGATTGGGCTATAAGGGAATAGATGCTTCAAATATTAGCAAAGAGGTAAAATTTATTAAAGCTACAAATTCTTCTCAATCAGAGGTTTCCATTGATTACAAAGATGCTCATATTTCTTGTAAAGAAAAGAAGTCTGTCAAGAAGAAGAAGAAGAAGAAGAAAACTCGTCAAGCTCCAATGCAAGAGGATCCACAAAAAGGTAACATTAAAACTCATACTTAGTATATTTATACTAAGCATTGTTATTATTGTGGTAATATAGGACACTTGCAATGGGGATGCAAAGTTCGTAAGATGCAAGATGCACTTTCTTTTGTATCAAATGAATTGACTAAGTTTGCTCCTCATAAGAACTCAGATCGTTATTGTCCTAAGTTTAGGCAAAAGAATTATTATGATGATAGTTCAAATTTTGCATATTAATCGACAAGGTCATCTCATAAAATACCCAATTATAGAAAGAGAGATGACGTTTCAATGCAAAAACAAGATCTGATGTTCCAAATTGGAGAAAGGATGTTTCGCAAAGTATTCAAAAGGACAATCGTCCTAATGGTATGAAGGAGAAAGCTGCTCCTGTGAAACCCAACTCTAAATGGTTCCCAAAATCCTCCATAGCCAAGAAGGGACCAAAATTTAGTCACAAGAATGACTCTCAGCTGCTAATTATTGGTAACAATAATTACAAGAGTCTTCTTGAAAGGCTAAAGAAAGACATTATGTCTGAAATCTCTTGTACTAGTAATGGTTGTGATAATGACACTCTTCATCACAAGTCAAAGAAGAAAAACAAGAGATGGAACAAGAGAAAACAAACCAAGGAAGAGGTCAAGAATGATGATTCGGTCTTAGTCACTCGTGACGAACAAGACAAGGATCAACTTAACACAACCTAGTTGTGTTAGAATGTGCATGCTCACCTTAGTGCTCAATATTTTTAAAGGTGAGGAAGCACATGAAAAAGTAAGCACATGATCTCTCGATTATTAAATGACTAATTAACATCTTTAAGGAGATTTATTTTCTTCTATACTCATACCTTCTCTATCTATTTTTGAGCTTTTGATAGAAACGGTAATTTTGAGTTGATGATGTTGATATCTACTGATCATATATGTGTAGGTCTTGCTTTTATGGTTAAAACGAGCCAAAGATCACTGAATTCGGACTAAGTATGCAAAAGTTATGTCTAAAACTGTTTTGTGTATGAATTCGTGTGTTATAACCGATTCCTAGAAGCAAATTCATATGAATGAATGTTTATATTTTTGCTTTGAATATTCAGTTTATGGGATGTTTGATTTCGGTTTTACTACCTTAATATTCGATCTCATATTTTGTGAACCCTCATGGTTTGGGTGACTTTTTGATTTAGCGGGATTAAGTTCTAGCCCTAGTAGGTAGGCTTTATCAAAGGATTATGAGGGGTTCTAATAGAAACAATATGTGAAAAAAGTCACAATACGTTGAATCGGTTTTGGTTTAGCATAAAAGCATATGTGTTTCGACGGTTATCAAGTTTTGCTTGCAATTATTAAAACCGGTTTTCAACCTTTCTCTGGTAAAGGTTGAGGTGTGTTGTTATTCTTTTGTTCACGCATAAGGATGAAAAAGTGGTGATATTTCGATATCAATTCTCCCTGGATGAAGATGCAATCATATTGGATAAGTGGATGTGAAATTTGAGGTAACAATCTTGTTAGTTAATTGTTTTCATGTTTAAGAAAAGCCTGAGTTTATATTATATATATTTGTTGCTTTTGCTTAACAAAATTTCGGTTCAATTGATATTTATTCCATGATGTGTATGTGGATGTGTGTTTCAATTGGTTCCGGTTAGGAAAAACTATTGTTATCTTGCTTTTGTATGGTATCAATCGTTTAGGCTTACAAAATTACGGTGCAATTGCGGTGCTTATAATGTCTATGTTGTTTCAATTGCTTCCGGTTGAGGTGAATAATTATGCAAGTTTATTTATTTTGGTTTGTATGAATTATTTATGGCTTAACGAAATTATATGTATACGGGATGAGTTGTTTAGTCCAATTCGGTTCCGGATAAGAAACTAAGTTAATTCTGATCTTAGTTAGACTTATCGAACTGAGGTTTCGGTTATTCAAGTCTAATCGAATGCCTAAACAAGAAATGCTAGTTAACTAACCTAGTACTTGTCTTGTTTAAAATTGAAAGGTCTAAGTTTATGGATAATTAGAACCTAATGAGAAAAATGGAGTTTATCTTTATTTTGGTCTTATCGAATTAAGCGGTTGTTTTTGAACAATCGGTTTAGCAAAGGGACTAATATGCTTAGTTATTTTTGGTTTGCTAAACTAAATTGGAAAAATTGTTTCGGACAATTGTTTCCTTGGTACATATCAAAATAAGACTACTTGTAGTTTCGGTTTTGATATTGGTTATCAGAACATGATGTGTGGAACCCTCGTGCCTAACTCTACAGGTTTGCAAGTCTATTCGAGATTTGTAAGATTCTTTTCGTGTTGTCCTTTATTTTTTCGTTTCTTTGTCATTTTTGTGAAAAAAGGGGAGAAATATATGGAGTAAACAGTGATGCTGGCATTGATATTTATATTGATTGGCATCGCTAGGGAAAAGAACATTGGTACTTGAATGTTTTTATCTAACGAAAGAGTGAAAGCACAGACTAAAGGGGAGTAACATGTCATATGTTTGGTATAACAAAGATGTGCGGACTGAATATCTACCTATCTTCCTTAGGGGGAGTAATAGCTTTGTTATTATAATGTCAACAGCGACATTTTCAAGGATTAAATGTAAGCAGTTTCATTGTGTTGTTGAATCGGGAATCAAGCGAATTGTAATGAATTATTGTAATTTGTTAATCCATATGATGTAAGAGTTTTGTCACTAAAATTGACAAAGGGGAGATGTTAGAGCATGACTCGGTTGAACCCACCAGGCGTTGGTATGTCAAGTTTGGTTGTCATATTTTAGTGAATCAAAACTCATGTTAAGAGTCGCTTGATTATGTACTAGAGTTAAACTTCGTATAGGTTAGCTTGAAAGTATTAGGATATGAGACATTACAAGTATTGCGAAGACTTGAAGATGTGAAGAAGCAAGGAGCTACAACGACAACAATCATCCTTCCACTTGAGGTTAGTGATATTTGACTTGGACTGTTTCATTCCCTAACGTATCTTTCAAGTCGTGCATATTGAAAACATAATCTGAAAGCATATTTGAACTCTAGATAGACATAGTATTAAGGAATACAATACGAGGTTTATTGCTTAACCATTAAACTTTGTAGATAAGACATCGCCATAATCATTTGAATGCTATTGTGATTATGTATGGGTATGAGGTGAGGATTTCATCCTAGGGAACAATGTTTACATGTGTTCTAAGGTAGTAAGTTCATAGACTTGTTTATGAACCGAAAAGGAAATTGCCAGGTGTTATTGGTTTTGTTATTCATTGCATATCTTATGAACAACCAATATGTGTGATAGAGTATAACCGCTCACAACTTGTTGTGTTCTTGGTAGAATTTATCTGTTCACAAAGGCCTTCGACTTATGTATTAGTATAACTTTTATTAGTAAAACCGATCTTAAGTAATCACCTTAGTGGTATGATCGGATTTTGTATGTCGACCTTGTAAGGGAAAGGGAACCGATCCTTGTAAGGGAAAGGGAACCGATCCTTGTAAGGGAAAGGGAACCGATCCTAGTAAGGGTGCGAGACATCAAAGGGAACCGATCCTTGTATGGGGTGCAGCAAGGTTTATAACAGAAAGGGGAACCGATCCTATGGACATGTCCAACACATATAAGTTAGATACCATATATATGTGGGGAACCGATCCTAGTACCTAGTCAACCAATTTTTTTTGAAGCTAGTGTGACTATGCACATTACTCACATGGAGGTAGAACCGAAACTTATTTTGGTAGAACCGTAAACCCATGATTGTGATTGAATGTTGGTTTGATCAATCACATAGTTCTTTAAAGTCATATGAACCAATTCTAAACTTGTTTGGAAGTGTGGCAAATCAGTTTCAAGGTTGTAAGTGTGAAAGAGAACTTAAAAGTTAAGATGTCGACAAACTTTGAACACGTGCTGTGAATGTTTATTTCTATAATTGTTCAAAGATATTCCTTAACGGCTAAGGGAAGAGAATCCCAGGATAGAAACATAAGTAAGTTAAGAATCTTTTAATTAAGGTTATTAATTTCATTTTGTAGGGAAATTACATAATTAGTAATGTGCATTTACTAATTAGATTTTTCGAGAGATTTCGATCATTATTTTTGGACAGAGCATTTCCAGGAATTATGAAAACCGAATCTGTGCTTTTATGAATATCTTGGATTCTAGATAATATTTTCGGTTTTGGAAATTCCTTGGTGTCCAAACTTCCTTGTCTATAAATACACGAAGTTTTCCTTTCTAGCAAACTAATCCTTCGTAACAACAGATTTACTCTTTTGTTGTTGTTACTGGTGTATCCTCCTATTCGGAGATGAGAGTAACCTAATTAGGTGAAATCTCTTACGGTCGCTCAGTTCAAAGTCTTCTTTGGGATTGAGAAGCTCTAGCGCGACCCGTTGGTGGGAAACTAGATAATTGCGGTTTATCTTTGTTTTCGATGGATTTGATTGACTAACGGTGGTTGAAATCTGATTGCACCTAGTTTGTTTATTCTTAAGAATCTTCTCTTCTGATATAAGATTCACTCAGACTAGTTCAGAGTTTCGACAGGGATCTTTAGACTGTTGTTAGTTCTAAAGATGATCTTGTGATAATTCATTGTTAACAGACTCCGTTCTGTGCGTGATTGATCACAAGAGATTCAAGTGATTGTGTGCAGGTTTTTATTGAAGATTTAAGAAGATTTGAAGACAAAGAAGATATTGAAGATATGACTTGGGTTTTATAATCTTTGGTGTGCACAATACTTGTTTCGGTAAAAGAGAATCCAATTAATAATCGGTTTATCCTTGTGGTAGATTGGATTGATTAGTTGAGTAGATCGGCATCAATACGTTTACTTGTGATTAAAGGTATTGATTAGCTTAATCTTAAACGATTACCTTTGGGTGATTGAACATAAGATACATCTAAGGACCCGACGAAGGAGTTTATGTTAAGATAAACAGAAGAGCCTTTGTCCGACTCATATCACTTGGTTAAATAGAGTTGATACCAAACAGATTTGTTGTTCCTTTACTGTTTGGAATACTAACCAAAGGAATTGTTCCAAGTACGTGACTTATTCACAAGTCGGAGGCGTGGGAATACAGACGGAACTAAGTGAACTATAGGGTTAGTTACTTGGTCTCAACTATACGAAGTTAGGTGTAATTTTGTGTAGCGGCTTAATCCTGAGAGTATTCAATTTTGGACAAGGTCCCGGGGTTTTTCTGCATTTGCGGTTTCCTCGTTAACTAAATCTTGCTGTGTCATTTACTTTTATTTTCCGCATTATAATTGTTTTATTATAATTAAAGTAAATCACACAAACGTTAATTCCTATTTACTTGATATGCAATCCTATTGTGTTTGGTTAAGTCCGAACCTTTGTATCAAGTAAACATACTTCGTTGTAGTATTGTCTCGATCTCGTATCCATAGACGATCACACGAAGTGTGAACCGATTAGTTGTATTGTCTCGACTCAGCCCATAGACAATCACTTTCGGAGAAAGGACTTATAGGTAGGAAAAGTTTTAGCTTGAGGTATATTTGGGTACCCTCGCCTTTTCAATTGTAATTTCCTCTCACAAACCCATACATTTATGGATACTCCAAGCATCATGTCTTCTGATGGAAAAGATGTTAATATGATTGTCAAGCCATCAATCATGAAGGAAAAAAGAGAAATCTATGTTATCTCCGACATTGAAAAGAAAAAGAAGGAATGTGAGGAAGCCTAGAGATGTTCCTTCAAATTCTCAAAAGTTTTCCGATGTTCTTGAAGTGTTGAAGGAGACACAAAAGGAGATTCAACAAATAAAAGGTTTTGTGTTTAAGACTCATGAGATTCAGAAGGCCCTGGTTCGACATCAGTCAAGAAGGTTTATTGATATTAACTCCTATCTTCATGAACCTTACGTCCCAGTGGCTGTTAACGACAAGGAGTTCGGGGACGATAAATAATTATTCAAAGGTCTTAACATCTAGTAAATATTCTTTTTCTTATTTTGTTAGAAGAATAACTAGAGTTTGGAATAGCCATTATTGTGATTACACATAGCTATGTCCAACATTTTCATCTTCATGTTTTTAGGTTTATTTGTTTAAATTCTAAAAGATTGTTTGGAAGATGATTTTTGCAATATTAATCTTTATGGTTTCATATATTGCAATTTGTTATGGGATTTGTGTGTTTGCGTCCGTGTACTATGATTGTCCCATACTTTGTCAAAAGTTAAGTCTTTCATATGTCGATATGCATGTATTGATAAAAGAATGAATGAACTTTTGATATTACAAAAGTTAAAGCCTTTTATGTCATATTTTGATGGAAGAAAGGATAAAACTTTTGTTTACGAGGATTATGTTTATTGTATGTCATTGTGCAAATAGTGATGGAAAATAGAATGAATCCTTGTCTATTCCGCAGTATTGATCTTCCCTGATCCATATTTTATGTATATACTGTGAGGCTCCGTAATTTCTCTTATGTTGAGCATTTCCGATTAGATTAATCATGGGTTTTCTTGTGGTTAATTTAATTGAGTATATTTGGATTCAATTCATATTCGTATGTGATTTGTTATGTCCAAAGAAATCCTTCTTTTCTTATGAAATTAAGGTCGCTCTTGTTGTTCTTTCGGGAATGACATTTTATGGGGGAGAGTTCTTAATTGAACTTGTGCTTAATTGCTAAATCTTTGTGGGGAGCGCAGTTGTGGAATATTATAGGGGTTATCTTGTATCTTTATAAACTCCTTCATGAAAGCATTTAGCTTCGGCTATATGATTGCATCTAAATAAGTTGATATGTGCTTACTTTTGGTCATGAAATGTCTCCTTGGAAATTTCATTAGGATCCCGTTTTCGTACCTTTGCCAATTTTATTGACAAAAAGGGGGAGAATTAATGTGTAGTTCATACTACAAATACATATAGTTTTCGGATCATTATGTAAGGGGGAGTGGTTTCCATGTGAGATGGAGTATTGACTAAGGGGGAGTGATACATATCACCATAGTATTGTTGTCGAAGTTGTGATACAATTGAACTTTGATGATGTGTAATAATACTATGACACTATATAACAATAATTGAGAATTCTTTATTTCTCATTATTATAGCTACGGATTTTCAATAACGATGATGCTAAACTTACAACCTTTAGAATCATTGGAGTACTTGGAAGTGACGAAGATTTCGATTAATGTTGAAGATTAGGCATGTGGAAGAAGAGCTACAAAAGTTTATATATCTATTTTTGTATTCCATATGTATTGATAGTTTTGTCATTAAAATTGACAAAGGGGGAGATTGTTAGAGCACTTCTCGGTCGAACTCGCATGCGTTGCTATCTCAAGCAAGTTTATCAATGTTAGTGAACAAAACTATAAGTCTTGATTTCTAGTCTACTATAGCTAAGTCTCGGACTATGATAGAAAGTGTAGTTGATCTTAAGAACTCCATGGCGATCATCATACAAGACGAAGAACTACTCAAGGAACTGGTGGAACTTCATCGACTAAAAGGTATGTGGAGACTTGAACTTATCTATCACTCAAAAGTCTATCTACTCTATCTCCTATCTTGAGACAAAAGTCGTTTTGCTATATAGACTTTGATTATACACATTTGCTATTTCGAGCCGAGTTTATCTCGCTTATCTATTTCTCGAAATATGTGTTGGTAAGCTTTCGCTTTGGCCAAGTTCATCTTTACCTAGTGACGAAAGTCATGTTATGTTTCAATTACTTGAAAATGGCTTTGACGAAAAATAGTTTGTGAATAACAACTATATAACGTCCTCTAAGAATGTTTCAATGATTGAAATGAGAGTTTAGATTATATAACCATTGTTGGATATAAGCATTGTGTGGAAACACATACATATATAAGTCCTTATTCCTTGAACTAAAGTCTGTGTACTTTTCTGCTCAGGAAACCGGAAAAGAGTCCGCGAACCCAGTCCGCGTACTTTCGGAGGTTCTCTTCCCGAGAAAATCTGCTAGAGTTTGTGAATCATTTACAAACTTATTCCGGGTACTTAAGTCCGCGTACCTAGTTCGCGTACTTAGGTTGGTTATATTCTAAAACGATGATTCTGAACCTATACTTATATTAACTAAGGAATGCAAGTTTGAAAACCGTGGCTATAAAGTTCATGAATCGAGTCGAGTGAATCAAATCGTTTTTGCTTCGATTGTGTCTTGTATACTTCTATAAGATCTAAGCAATTGAACAACTCTCTAACTAGTTCATTTGAGTCATTTGAACTAGTTATGGTGAAGAAGAATATGGTTAATATGGAAGTGCTCATATGGCTAACCATTTGGTTAACTACTGTTGAACCAACAAATATACATGTTTGGGTACGGTTACACAAACCTAAAACGTGCATTTCATTTGGGTGTAACAAGCTAATTTTTCGATCTAACGATTTAAAGATATTAGCTTGAATCTAATCAGGTTTTCATCTAACGGTGAATATTGAATGCTTTGTTACTAAGCTAACATTGATTGCAAACCCTGATTTGAAAGACTATATAAAGGAGAACTCTAGCAACTGGGAAACCTAATCCCCACACCTCCTGTGTGATACTAGTTGTATAATCTAGAGTCGATTCTCCTTTAACCTTAGGTTTCTACCGAGACCCTGTAGGTTAACGACTTGAAGACTTCATTTGGATTGTGAAGCTTGATCGATACTACTTTCTTGTAGTTGTGTGATCTGATCTTCTTTGTTTAGTCAGTATTGAGTACAATCGTAACGATTGGCTTGAGATTGATATCTCCGATAGGCAAGATATAAAAGTAATCACAAACACCTTCGTCTCATCGTTTGTGATTCCACAATATCTTCATTCGCCGCGTCGATTAAGAAAATTGTGAGGTGATTGATAATACTAGGCTGTTCTTCGAGAATATAAGTCCGGGTTATCAATTGGTTCATGTTCACCTAGATTTATCAAAAGACAGAACAAAACTCGTAGGTATTTATGTGGGAGACAGGTTTATCTATTACCGTAGACTTTTCTGTGTGATATAGATTTGTTTATTAAAGTCTTCGACTTTGGGTCGTAGCAACTCTTAGTTGTGGGTGAGATCAGCTAAGGGAATCAAGTGTGTAGTATCCTACTGGGATCAGAGACGTAAGGAGCGTAACTGTACCTTGGATCAGTGTGAGATTGATTGGGGTTCAACTACAGTCCAGACCGAAGTTAGTTTGTAGTAGGCTAGTGTCTGTAGCGGCTTAATACAGTGTGTGTTCAATCGGGACTAGGTCCCGGGTTTTTTTTGCATTCGCGGTTTCCTCGTTAACAAAACATCTGGTGTCTGTGTTATTTCTATTCCGCATTATATTTTGTTATATAATTGAAATATCACAGGTTGTGCGTTAGATCAATCAATTAGAATATCCAACCTTTGGTTGTTGATTTACATTGATTGACACTTGGGTATTGGTCTTTGGTATCATCCAAGTTATCTCTCTTGTATTTAATTAGACTCGCAGATTTCTATTTGCTTGAGTAAGAATTAAATCGAGGGATCGAGATATTATAACTCTTTGATATATTGTTAATAAGATTGAGTCTAGTTGATTCTCTTAAAAGTATATTGGAGTTAGTCCGTACAGATTGCTAATCGAAATATTTGGTGTGGTTGTTGTACCCCCGCTTTTTCACTTCTTTCTCTGAAGTGTTTCCTTCGAATACGATCTGAAGGTTATCCCAAGCTTCTTTCGAAGTTTGACATGTTGATACATGATGTTGTAGATCACGACTTACAACATGTATTATGGCATTCAAACCATCTGAATTCTGCTTTGCAAGCGTCTTTTCTTCGTTTGAAAAATCTACTAAGCGTTTAAACTCAGTTTCTGAATTTTCTATCTTTGGACGAATATAACCATTGACGACTAATAGCTAAGTATTAAAGTCTCGTGATTAAAGAAAAGATCTCATAGTAGATTTCCACCATAGATAGTTTGTTCCGTCAAATCTTGGAGGTACGTTAATTGAAGTCGATTCATGAGAACTCGAGTTCATTCTTATAGGTTGGATCGCACCAAACACAGATTGTTAGATCTTTTCGTGTTTGCCTGCTCTGTTACCAATTGAAAAGGCGAGGGTACCCAAATATACCTCCAGCTAAAACTTTTCCTACCTATAAGTCCTTTCTCCTAAAGTGATTGTCTATGGACTGAGTCGGGACAATGCAACTAATCGGTTTACACTTCGTGTGATCTTCTATGGATACGAGATCGAGACAATACAATAACGAAGTATGTTTACTTGATAAAAAGGTTCGGACTTAACCAAACACAATAGGATTGCTTATCAAGTAAATAGGAATTAACGTTTGTGTAATTTACTTTAATTATAATAAAACAATTATAATGTGGAAATATAAAGTAAATGACACAACAAGATTTTGTAAACGAGGAAACCGCAAATGTAGAAAAACCCCGGGACCTTGTCCAGAATTGAATACTCTCAGGATTAAGCCGCTACACAAAATTAAACCAACTTCGTATAGTTGAGACCAAGCAACTAAACCTATAGTTCACCTAGTTCCGTCTGTATTCCCACGCCTTGATGGTTATTTTCAATGATGTTGTAGTGATAGGTTCGTTCAAGACTTGTGAAAGCAGATTTTTTAGACTTAATTTTTGTAAATAAAAATAACAAGCTCAATTAAAAAAAAAAAGTTTTGTGGAAATTATGGAGAGACCGGGGTTTAGCTCATCATGTTGGAAACACGCTCAAAATATGATTTTATTGCTCAAAGGTGCTTACAAGTGATGAAATGGAGAAAATGATGTAAATCGGGTGTTCGCAACGTTTATAAGTGTTGCAAACACCGTTACAAAGAACGGTAAAGATGAAGTGCTGCTGTTGTTTTAAGTCTGCCCTATAAACTACGACCCACGTATGTGAGTCTTTTGCACTGTAGCGAAAACGACAGTCTTTGGCTGTCTGTTCTTCGTGTTCTTGAGGTGTAGCAGCAGCAACAATGGTGTTCTCTGGAACTCGATTTTCTTGACTCTGTGACGTTCCAAACTCTCCCAAATCTCCTCTCCTCCCTTTCAGACCTCCATAGAACCTATTTATATCCAGCAGCACTCCCAAATTCGACAATAATTGCTCCAAATCTTCTCTTATTTTCCACGGGAATATTTTCCATTATTAACTTCTTCACGCGTCTGTCAGCACTCCCTCACGCTCCTGTTGTTTCTCAGCAAACTACAAACTCATCACCAGCACGTTCTATAAAGAGCAAAACATGTTGTCTCCTCATGCGATAACTCAAGTGAATAGCAGAAACCCGAGCCCCTGTTTCTTCTCACACGTCTTCTTTCTTCTTTTAAACTCTTTCCAAACTCCTCCAATCAATGCAGAATATTCTCCCACACAAATCTTCTCCAAATCAGCATGTAATAACACAAACAGAATCTTGAAAATATCTTCACCTCTGTTTTCTTCAAACCGAGAATATATCCTTCCCTGTTTTGTTGCAACACGTTAACCCAATGATACAGCCCAATTCGATCGCTTCTGATGGACCTAACAACCCTGTTTAGTCCAAACAGGGCCTAAGCAAACGAAATCCGTGATTGAATCTCGCTAACCCACTTCCAAAATTCGATCAAAACTTTACGCAGGTGACCTCTCATTTTCCCGCCAAATTCTATATTTGAAATGTTGAAGAAGACCTCCCCTTATCCTCTGATGGAGTGCCGATAGCAGGTGCCTTAGGGGGTGTAAATAGCAAATGGGTGCCCCTTAGTAATTGAGTACCCCTTATCCAAAATGGGGGTCCGTATAGTAATTTTCTCCCACGAGCGCAAAAAACCACTTTTCGAGCCAATTTCGCCGCAAAAGCTTATTTCTCCAAAAACACCTACAAAGACATAAAATACCAAAATAAGTGCAAAATCGAGTACTAACATTACGGAATTGAGACTAAAATAGACACATAAATGCGTCTATCAAATACCCCCAAACTTATTATTTGCTAGTCCCGAGCAAATCAAATCTACAAAATAAAATCCTAACTCACCTTATCGCAGAGCATCGTCGATTGCATTTAGCGTATGCAATAAGCCTTTAAACCCCTAGGTGGCCCTAGTGGCCGAGTTATAGTCTCGGGAGGGTTTACCGAAGGTGTACCCACAAAACCTTTACTCCAGGACCCTAACTATCTACGCGAGAACTTTGGAAGGCACTAAAGAATCTCCTTGGTTGACATACTTATTGACTACGGAGGAAGTACCCCGATGCGAAATTCCAATTGTTGTACACGAGTTTGCACTCAAGCATACTAAAATTCATATATAAGTCACGAGCTCTACTCGAGATAGTTACACTATGGACATTAATACCCGAGTCAAAACTAATCACATGGATAGATCAAGAAGATGGATATAGAGAAAAACATAGATGGCTTTGATGTTTACTAAGTGATCGATGTTTCCCATATCTCACCAAGGCCTCCGCCAAAATGAACCTATCCTAATGGACCGAGGTACTAGTCGACTAATATCAACACACTGGCATATACAAGGGAACCAGTGGTCGATAATCCTAACTCTAGGTCAACACAACTGGCATATACAAGGGTTCCAGTGGTCGACTTTATTGAATTTATTCCGGTTGGTCTGATGGTCTGGTCTCAATTTCTTTTCTTTTTTTTTTTTTTTTTTTTTTTTTTTTTTTTTTTTTTTTTTTTTTTTTTTTTTTTTTTTTTTTTTTTATCTCAATCACTCTAATTCACCCTAGCATCGGTAACAACTTTATTCGTGGGCCCCACCTAATCACTTAGAGAAACATAGTTTAAAAATAAAAATAAAAACAGAAGTGAAAAGGACTCAACGAGATTGGTGAAACTATCATGTTATTTCTAACACCTGAGCTCTGTGCTTTTATGAATAGACTCTTTAGATGTTGCCATCTAATCAGATTGGTTCCTCAACTCCTACAACCAAAAATGCTTCCATCCACTTAGATTGGTTAGTGCCGACCTTAATAAACATAAATTTCTAGGCTCTGGAGTTTATTGCAACTAAAAAGTTTCTCCCATACCCCCAAACTTAAATCTAACATTGTCCTCAATGTTCTAAAGATGAAATTAAAAACATGAACAAGGAGAAACCGTTACCACTGGAAGGAAATGAGGAAAAATATTACCGTGTTGCATGAGCAAGGGATACCTCCCAAGGAGTGCTAAGTTTAAAGTCTTCAGCCAGACATCAAATACCTCAAAAAGGATCTTCACCTTTCAAAGTCATACACCAATAGCCGAAATAGTTGTGGGTCCATAAGACCAAATAGAGCTAACACCAATATCGGATAACCGCACCGGTTCGAGATAAATGAATAGAAGGAGCACATCCTCGTCTAAGGTTTCTGTCAAGACAACTAGGTTCATCCGAGTAGCATAATTGAGCTTCATATGTGTATCTTGATAAATAGATTCATCCGAAAACGGGTCTCTAATACACGGGTTACCTCCTGGACAGTATCAGGAGGATCGGGTTTCTGAGTCTGAATAGACTCGAGTAATATCTCATACGCACATGGCTCGAGTCCCAAGTTAGGGACTCTAATTAGGGATATTTGACGATCACAAGAACCATCACTACCCCCAAACTTAGGGTTTTCACTACTCACAGCCAAACCTCTAACTATTGCTTGAATTTCCGGATCTTCAGAGTTCTTAAAATACTCAAGAGATTCTTCTAGTTCTCTACCCCCAAACTTAGGGTCATCATTATTCTCAGAAAGACCTAACATTATTGCCTGGATTTCTGGGTCCGTAGAGTCTTTAAAATACTCAAGGGATTCTTCTAAAGATTGTTCACACATCTGGTCTAAGAGAATGGTTTCCTCAAATTCATCTAAAGAATCTCCCAGTAAAATGTCATGCCAATTATCCTGAACTAAATCCTAAACTAAAGTGCTAATCATATTCACTTCTTCTAAATCATCATTCTCAGAAGGTTGTCTAGTAACATTAAAGACATTTAGTTCAAAGTGGTCATATTACCAAAGGATATGTTCATAAGCCCAAAGTCCTACAGCTTGATGACAACGTTAGGCTGTGGCTAAAAATGGGCGACCTAGAATCACCGGGATTTGAGCATTTGGGTCTTGAACGGGTTGGGTGTCTAGCACAAAAATCCACCGGATAGATAAACTTATCAACCTCAATCGTAACATCCTCTATGACACCACGAGGGACTTTTACGGACCTATCGGCTAATTGTAGTGTCATTTTAGTCGGTTTCAACTTACCAAGACCCAGTGGGTGTATACATGATACGGGAGTAAGTTAACACTAGCTCCTAAGTCAAGTAAAGCTTTATCGACCATGTGATTACCAATCGCACAAGAAATGGTGGGGCATCCAGGGGTCCTTATACTTAGGGGTGTTTGGTTCGGAAGAATGGAACTTACTTGACCGGCTAAAAAGGCTTTCTTTTGGACATTAAGCTTACGCTTTCGTGTACAAAGATCTTTAAGGAACTTGGCATAAGCGGTGCATCTTTGATTGCTTCTAACAAAGGAATGTTAATGTTCACCTGCTTAAATGTTTCCATTATCTCGTTGAAAGTCGACTCCTTCTTTGTTGGTGCTAACAACTGCGGATATGGGGCTCTAGGCACAAAGGTAGTCCTATCAGGAATTTCTTGGGACTCCTTAGGTATTGTTTCAGTTTCCTCAGCTATGGGTTCCTCTTGGGACGTAGAAGGTGGAACTACAGTATGTCCACTAGGCATGGCTACCTTGTTGTCTACCGTTTTACCGCTCCTAAGGGTTTTTATCGAGTTCACATGGTTTGATGATTCCTCACCAACTAAAGATATTTGATGGACCCCCCCTAGGATTGGGTTGAGATTGACTAGGAAACTTACCTTTTTCCCTCAGAGACTCATTTATCTGACTAACCTGGGTTTTCAACTCGGAAATAGCCTGAGAGTTAGCATAACCTATACTCTTACTTTCTTCTATCCCTTGCGCAACCATTTGGTTGATCTTTTCAGAGCTTTTAATAAACGAGGCGAGAGTCTCTTCTAAACTTGTGATCTTTTTATCCGAAGGGTTCTGAAACTGGGTTTGACCTGAAGGGTTCTGAGCATAACCAAAACCTGGGGGAGGCTGAGAATTACTAGACTGTCCTTGATTCTGGCCCTTAGACCAAGAAAAATTAGGATGGTTTCTCCAACCAGGGTTGTAAGTCTCTGAGTAAGGGTCAGACTTCTGACGGTTCTCAAACCTAGCGTTGTTATAGACAGCGTTGGCTTGTTCTTCACTAACATGACCTTCCCAAAATGAGTTATCGGGCTCTATTACACAACTAGAGACTTGAGAGGCTCTATTAGGTTCGTCAAGGGACCTATTTTTAGACTGACCCATTTCCAAAGCTTCTAACCTTCTAGACAAAGCAAAGAAACTTAACATCGACTCGAAGCTTGTATCTACCACATTGGTGCTACTTCTATTGACCAAGAGTCTTTTAGGGGTTCAACACAAGGCTCCCACTTTGTTGGGATTTTTCAAATATAGTTCCTAAGAAGGTATAAGCATCATCGCGGCTTTATTTGTGAATTCACCAAGCACACATAGACTCGACCATGGATTTAGTCGAATAGTCTAAACCATTATAAATAATCTCCACAAGTTTCATCTTATCAAATCCATGGTGAGGACACTGGGATAGTAGATCATTGAATCTCTCTAAAAACCTATAAAGAGACTCTCCCTCTTGTTGCACACTAGCACTAATGTTACTCGCCTAACAATGCAGTTTTATGCTTAGGGTAGAATTTCATATAGAAAGTCAGCAGTCATTTCTGCCATGTTTCAATGGATCCGGATGGTAGGTTGTTCACCTGTCTTGGCTTTATCTCTCAAGGAAAAGGGAAACATCTTAAGTTTCAAGACTTCATCGGAAGGTCTTTTATTCTAACCTGTCCCAAAAATTTCCTCAAAGTCCCTAATATGAAAATAAGGGTTCTCATCATCTTTTCCTAAGAATATAGGGATCATCTCAAGAAGACTAGGTTTTATCTCGAAATTAGCCGTATTGGCTGGCAATTTAATACACGAAGCTCGGTTGGTCCTAGTTGGGAACATGTAATCTTTCAAAGTAGCCATTGCTGGTACAGCTGAAGTACTAGGGGTACTTTCCTCACAAAGAGACAGATTTTCAAAACTGAAGTTACCAAAAACGGGGCTCTCAAAAGAAGAGTCTTCAAGTTCCCCGCCTTCGCAAGAAGAACTACTAGGTTTGTCACTAATCAAACGACCTAGAGTGTTTCTTTTCCAAGCCCGTTCTTTAAAGACCTCGGGCATACACTAGAAAATATAAAACAAAATAAAAAGAAAAATCCTAAAAGGAAGGGAAGTTCTATGCAAGCACAAACAAGGCTGACTCCACCACAACAAACCTAATGATATCTAGCAAACAAAAAGCATGATGGCTCCACTTAGATTGTTTTCTAGACCAGCTTCTAATCGTCCGAAAGGGAATTCGTTACAATTTAAGCAAACCCCTCTGGATCAATCCGAGTCAAAGTAAGTTGAATCAAGGCGAGGGAAGCTCGGTGGAGCTTTGATACCCAAGGCCTTACCGCTATTACAAGGCGGCGCGAAGACGCATTCAACTTCACAGAGACCATCATGAACTTCAAAGTATGCTAAAAGAGTAACCAATATTTTTCGGAAGACTTTCCTACTAAGCTCGTTACCCTATCGGTCTCGTTCTATTCCAGATTTTAAGGCTTAGGTTCGCGTTAAGTATTGTTTTCCTAAGGCGGGCAAGAAGAGAACGGTGATGAAATCCGAACCCTTATCTTATATGGCCAGTCCTTGCCCTTTACTAGGAATTTAAAATAGCCGTTTTCAAGTCCTCAACATATATTCACACGAAGGAAGACAGTAACTCGCTAGCAGGGGATTCGCGATTGTTTCGACAAACTTACCTCCCGTACCAGACGGGGGATGAACCGTTGTGGTCGACTCGGGCCACGACTCCTATGTCATGTACGAACCCGAGGGGCCGAGGTGATATCGTAATCACCGTCCTTCTCTGCACACAGTTTATATTTAATACTACCCTTCCGTAGGGTTTAAAAATAAAAGAATGTCCAAATGTCCAAGTCCAAAGTCCAAAAAAAAGTAAAAGTGCAAGAGAAAAAGAAAGTCTAAAAAAAATAAAAATATACAAAAAATAAAATGCCTCTCTTTTTTTTTTTCTCTCTTTTTATAAAAAAAATCTTCTTCTTTCACTCCTTTCGCTTTGCCTTTTACTCCCAGTCTTTAAGTATTCACCAAAAGGTTTGGCAAAATTTTCTTTCGCTCCGAATTCCAAATTCTGTAAGGAAAAGACAAAAACCCAAAAACGTAAAGAAGAACAAATAAAATAAAAACCTAAAAAAACCTAAAAAAAAAATCTAAAAACTCTAGCCTAAAGACAAGTCCGCGTCGCAGCGGCGCCAAAAATTGATGGTTATTTTCAATGATGTTGTAGTGATAGGTTCGTTCAAGACTTGTGAAAGCAGATTTTTTAGACTTAATTTTTGTAAATAAAAATAACAAGCTCAATTAAAAAAAAAAGTTTTGTGGAAATTATGGAGAGACCGGGGTTTAGCTCATCATGTTGGAAACACGCTCAAAATATGATTTTATTGCTCAAAGGTGCTTACAAGTGATGAAATGGAGAAAATGATGTAAATCGGGTGTTAATTAATAAAAATCAACGTTTATAAGTAATTGCAAAATAAATTTACCGTTACAAAGAACGGTAAAGATGAAGTGCTTTGTTGTTTTAAGTCTGCCTATAAACTACGACCCACGTATGTGAGTCTTTTTGCATTAGCGAAAACGACAATCTTTGGTATTTTGTTCTTCGTGTTCTTGAGGTGTAGCAACAAAGAACAATGGTGTTCTCTCGGAACTCGATTTTCTTGACTCTGTGACGTTCCAAACTCTCCCAAATCTCTTCTCCCCCTTCGAGACCTCCATAGAACCTATTTATATCCAGCAGACTCCCAAATTCGACAATAATTGCTCCAAATCTTCTCTTATTTTCCACGGAATATTTTCCATTATTAACTTCTTCACGCGTCTGTCGCACTCCCTCACGCTCCCGTTGTTTCTCAAGAAACTACAAACTCATCACCAAAGACGTTCTATAAAGAGCAAAACATGTTGTCTCCTCATGCGATAACTCAAGTGAATAGCGAAACCCGAGCCCTGTTTCTTCTCACACGTCTTCTTTCTTCTTTTAAACTCTTTCCAAACTCCTCCAATCAATGCGAGAATATTCTCCCACACAAATCTTCTCCAAATCGGCATGTAATAACACAAACAGAATCTTGAAAATATCTTCACCTCTGTTTTCTTCAAACCGAGAATATATCCTTCCCTGTTTTGTTGCAACACGTTAACCCAATGATACAACCCAATTCGATCGCTTCTAATGGACCTAACAACCCTGTTTAGTCCAAACAGGGCCTAAGCAAACGAAATCCGTGATTGAATCTCGCTAACCCACTTCCAAAATTCGATCAAAACTTTACGCATGTGACCTCTCATTTTCCCGCCAAATTCTATATTTGAAATGTTGAAGAAGACCTCCCCTTATCCTCTGATGGAGTGCCGATAGCAGGTGCCTTAGGGGGTGTAAATAGCAAATGGGTGCCCCTTAGTAATTGAGTACCCCTTATCCAAAATGGGGGTCCGTATAGTAATTTTCTCCCACGAGCGCAAAAACCACTTTTCGAGCCAATTTCGCCGCAAAAGCTTATTTCTCCAAAAACACCTACAAAGACATAAAATACCAAAATAAGTGCAAAATCGAGTACTAACATTACAGAGAATTGAGACTAAAATAGACACATAAATGCGTCTATCACGCCTCCAACTTATGAATAAGTCACGTACTTGGAACAATTCCTTTGGTTCGTATTCCAAATAGTAAAAGAACAACAAATCTGTTTGGTATCAACTCTCTTCAACCAAGTGATGTGAGTTCGAAAAAGGCTCTTCTGTTTATCTCAATAAACTCCTTCGTCAGGTTCTTAGATCTATCTTATGTTCAACTACCAAAGGTAATAGTTAAGATTTTACAATCAATACTTTTAATCACAAAGAATTGTATTGATGTCGATCTACACAACTAATCAATCCAATATATCACAAGGATAAATCGATTATAGTTGGATCCTCTTATACCGAAACAAGTATTGTGCACACCAAAGATTATGAACCCCAATTCAGAAATCTTCAATATCTTCTTTGTCTTCAAATCTTCTTAGATCTTCAATAAACACCTGCACACAACAACTTGAATCTCTTGTGATCAATCCGCACAAAACGGAGTCTGTTAACAATGGATTATCACAAGATCTTCTTTAGAACTAACAACAGTCTAAAGATCCCTGTCGAAACTTCGATCTAGTTTGAGTGAATCTTATATCAGAATAGAAGATTCTCAAGCATAAACAAACTAGGTGCAATCAAAGTTCAACCACCGTTGTTAGTCAATCAAATCAATCGAAAACACAAGATAAACCGCAATTATCTAGTTTCCCACCAACGGTACTAATAGAGCTTCTCAATCCCAAAGAAGACTTTAAACTGAGCGGCCGTAAGAGATTTCGCTTAATTAGGTTGCTCTCCTCTCCGAATAGGCGGCTACACCAGTAACAACACAACCGAGGAAGTTTGCTGTTACGAAGGATTAGTTTGCTAAAAATGTAAACTTCAAGTATTTATAGATAATGAAGTTTGCACACCAAGGAATTTCCAAAACCGAAAATATTCTCAAAGATATTCAATATATTCCAAATTCGGTTTCCATAATTCCTGGAAATGCTCTGTCCAAAATATTGACCGAAAATCTCTTTGGAAAATCTCAACTAGTAAATGCACATTACTAATTCTCGTTTTCCTAAAATAAAATTAAAAACCTTAAATAAAAGATTCTTAACTTATTTATGTTTCGATCCTGGGATTTCCTTCCTATAGCTATTAAGGAATAACTTTGAACAATAAAAGATAAACATTACTGCACGTGTTCAAAGTATGCCGACATCCTTACTTTGTAAGTCCTCTTTCATACTTACAACCTTGAAACCGATTTGCCACACTTCCAAGCAAGTTTAGAATTGGTTCATCTGACTTTCAAGAACTATACGATTGATCAAGAAACATTCAATCACAAATCATGGGTTTCACGGTTCTACCAAAACAAGTTTCGGTTCTACCTCCATGTGAGTATTGTGCATAGTCACACTAGCTTCCCAAAATTCGGTTGACTAGGTACTAGGATCGAATCCCCACATATATATAGTATCTAACTTATATGTGTTGCACATGTCCATAGATCAATTCCCCTTTGCCTAAAAACGTGTTGCACATGTCCATAGGATCGGTTCCCTTTCTGCTAAAAACTTGTTGCACCTCATACAAGGATCGATTCCCCTTTGTGATGTGTTGCACCTCTTCATAGGATCGGTTCCCCTTTACCTTGGTCATACACAAATCACAAACTCGATCATACCATCTCAGGTGATTACTTAAGATCGGTTTCACTTATAAAAGTCATACCAATACATAAGTCAGGGCTTTGTGAATAGTTTTACCAAGAACACAAACAAGTCATGAGCATTTATACTAAATCACACATATTGGTTGTTCACAAGATATGCAATGAATAACAATACCAATAACGCCTGGCGATTTCCTTTTCGATTCATAAACAAGTTTATGAACTTACTTCCTTAAAACACATGTATAAACATTGTTTCCTATGATGAAATCCTCACCTCATACCCTTACATAATCACAATAGCATGCAAACGATTATGTCGATGTCTTATCTACAAAGTTTAATGGTTAAGCAATATACCTCGTATTGTATTCCTTAATACTATGTCTATCTAGAGTGTTCATGCTTCGCGGTTTTGTTTTCAATATGCATGACTTGAAAGATACGTTAGGGAATGAAACAGTTCGAGTCAAATATCACTAACCTCAAGTGGAAGGATGATGTTGTCGTTGTAGCTTCTTACTTCTTCACTTCTTCAAGTCTTCGCAATACTTGTAATGTCTCATATCCTAATACTTTTAAGCTAACCTATACGAAGTTGACTCTAGTACATAATCAAGCGACTCTTAAAATGAGTTTTGATTCACTAAAATATGACAACCAAACTTGACATACCAACGCTTGGTGGGTTCAACCGAGCTATGCTCTAACAGGCATTACCTTATAGTTTCTCATTGAGATCTACATTGGTTGATTGCGAATCTTAAGGTTGATTATTTTGGTAGTCAAAGTTCGGATTGATTTAACCAGACAAAGGATTTTATTAGATTAAATATAAGAGCCATTGTCAACGACTCATAATATCTTATTACCAAGATTGAATAGATTGGTTACTAAACAGATTTATCATTTACTGTTTGGAATACGATCTAAAGGATTGGTGATTCACGTGCGTGATTCTAGAAGTCGGAGGCACGGGGATACTAAGGAAACTAAGTAGCTAGGGGTAGTCTGCTTGGTCTCAACTATACGAAGTTGGTACTAGATTTTGTATAGCGGCTTAATTATGAGAGTATTCAAAACTGGACAAGGTCCCGAGGTTTTTATGCATTTGCGGTTTCCTCGTTAAAAAAATCTTGTCGTGCCATTTACTTTACTGTTCTGCAATTATATTTGGTTTATATAATTTAAAGTAAATTTCACTTGTACGTTAATCCGTAACACTTGATATTGATCCTACAGAGTTTCGGTTATTACCGAACTTATCAAGTGATCACGTCGTTGTCGTATCATCTCGATCTTGAATCCATAGTCAATCACACAAGTGATCTTGTTATTGTATTGTCTCGATCTCGTATCCATAGACGATCACATGAAGTGTGTGCCGAAGTTGTTGTATTGTCTCGACTCATTCCATAGACGATCACACTTGATAAAGGACTTATAGGTTGATAAATAAAAGATTGTGGTCTATTTGGGTACCCTCGTATTTTCACCAACAAAATACAAAAAAGACGAAAGGTTTGTAACCGGTAAAATGGTAAATCACTCCCATGTTTCTACACGCGTTAAATACACGTATAGTGGTAACCCACTGCTACGAGTCAAAAAGTGGAAAACTGACAGTGAGTAAAAAATACCCCTAAAAAATACCAAACTTTTGATATTCCAAGAAGGTGAATAACACATAAAAATTTTAAGGAATGAGAGTTGGCACCCACGAAGATGTAACACATGTTTGCTTTGATATCAGTCTAGGATCCACTGCGCTTTATTACTAGAATTCCACAGCTCAATTAAGTTATAAAGACATTTAAAGACTCTACTCGAAGTGAAAGCAAGTCTCTTCACTTCAATACTAAGGATATATGATATTTTAGGAAGGAAGGGAACTGATATTGATTGAGATATTTTTTATACATTAGAAAATTTTCAGATAACTATTCTTTAAACAAGTGTATACGAATCAAATTGTGTTGTCTTAATTCGAGCCAGTCATACTAGTTAGCCTAAAAACAAAAATATGTTTCAGTCTAAGATGAGACCGAGATAGGCTCTCCAATCCGAAGCTCAGGGACCGAATAAATTTGGAAAGTACACAAATAATTTAAGATGAATTTTTTATGACGTAACGATTGGTATTTTTTTTTAGGTAATCATCTCGTTTTCTCTTTTCCTAAAACTTCTCCCTAAACCAAATCTTCAATATTTGATTTTCCTAATCCAAATCTATTTTGTAATCATTTGATTTATTCAGATTTTCTAGGCAGATTTAGATATAATAAGTAAATAGTTAGATTATAGTTTTAAATAAGACAATAGCTATTATAAGCGATTTGCAGGTTTCCTTAGGTTTTTCTTCATCAATTTCATTCAATTCTCTATGGTATCATACCCATCAGAGGTTTATTATAGCCTTTATGACGTCTCTGTCGATTGCGATAATCGTTTCAAATATGTTAACAATGATGATTTCTCCCGATGTGGCTTGATTCTACATCAACGGATACATGAACTAATCGTGATAATGATGTTCTCTGCGTATTATTCCCTTTTGGGGAAACTTTGTCTTAATGAAGAAGACAGTGAAGAAGAAAATTTCTTCAAATCAAAATGGTTGAATCTTAATTCAAATTCCATTCTTCAAATACCATCAATTTACTTTCTGAAATTCATGTATTTATGTATGATGCATTGCACATATATATTTTATTATGTTTTTCATCTTTGATGTATTTGAACTTGCTGTGCAATCTTCCGAAAAGTGCATCAAGGTTATTTCCTTCAACGATGGCATGTTTCATAGAATCGTATCTAAATGGCAATGATATGAGAATTTTCATCACAATGTCCTTTTCAGGAATAGTCTTACCCAACGCAAAAGATGCATTACTACACCATTTTGGCCGATTAGAAACAGATCGTGCGTGTTACAAAACAGGGTTGTAACAGCCACGTTCTGTTTCAAAACATGGCGTGACAAATTTTTGTAACGGCCCTGTAGCTGTTACGAATTTGGGTTGTAAAAGCGGTTGTAACAGACAGCAGCTGTTACTACGTGGAATTTCATAATAGACCACAAACATTACTTAATTATTTGTAATAAGAGAGTTGTAAATAAAGAGGGCCGTTACTACATATCTGGTTGAAACAGTTTTTTGTCGTTACGAACTTTTTAGTAACAGCAAAAAATTACTGCCAATCAACATTGACCCTGTCAAAATTGGTCTATGTTGACCAATTTTGACCGGTCATTATTGATCGATACCATTTACTCACGAAATCAGCCAAATTCCAAATAACCTCGCATGCATTCACCCATACATACTCAACAATCATTTCCAATATTGATTCAGTTCATATCAGCATTCATTCAGTTCATATCAAGAAAAATTACAAATGCTTGTAAGTACCAAAAATTATGTTAACTATCAAATTCTGATAAGTACCTAAACACTCTTTCACATTCATTCTATGATAAGTCCTACACGATGACTTACTTGAAGTGACAACTGGAGTATTATCATCTACTGCTCCCATGTAAACGCAACATTGCATATTCTAAAGAAGCGATTATAAGATTTCGCCAATGGCCATATCCTCACAACAGCAACCCATCTTGTGACAATTCAAATGGTCATACCCTTTTCTCCTAATTAGAATACAATGCAAAGAATAAACAGTCAATAACGGTTTTAACAGAGATGTTAAACAAGAAGATTCGGAAAATGCAAGAGCATACAAAATTGATATACATTTTAAAATTTAAGTATCCAATTAAACTTAAGAATATTAAAACTGAAGAAAAATTTCATGATATTAACCTCAAACCTTCCAGCAAAATGAAGTACCTAAAAGTTAATATAGTTCTTTTGTCCAACACAATGAAATGAAACTTGAGTATTCACATACATTTTTTATTTGCTTGAAAATTATCAACATCTAATGAATACTCCATAGTATTATGCTCAAAAAATTTAAAAATTACCATCAGAGAAAATGGACAAGGAAAAAATCCGACTTTGTTTCTAAAGACATTCAATCTTAGATTACCAAAGGAAAATAGCAAGGAAGTCCCCACACCTGGATACAACGAACATACTGCTTTGTGTACCCCAAGTCATACACTAATGGCACCTCCAACAATTTAACCAACTATCGTGCTGATGCAGCAAACCTGCACCACCAAATGTATATTGTTATCATCACCAAATGCACTATAGATTTAAAAGTTGAACAAAAGCCTGGACTTGTTTCCATATTTAGAGCTAGATATAAATATACATATGTTCATGTACAATGGGGCTCTCATACCTCAGCTTTGGTGTCGGTTTCAGAAAGCCTTTCTTTAATATCCCTGGATATGGAAAAGAAAAACTTGCTCCGTATCTAGATTTGTTTTTGCACTCTGTAGAACACAAAAGAGAGTAACATCAGTATATGAAATTTTCTAGCTTATAATAATAAAAAGATTCCGCCACAGAGATTTATGCTTACAATCTCAAAGAATTTAATACCATACACCTTGGTGATAGGAAGTGCCTAAAAAAAAAGTGTAAGTAATTTGTTGGAAATTACAACAACAAACAAATTTGAAATGATCAAAAGAAAACAATGGTGATATCAGCTCTAAATGGTTTAGGAATTCATGAAGGGTGCTAGTAATCCCATGCTACAAAATCTCAAAGTGCTAGAGAAAGCAAGGAGCCAGTAACAATGTTCATTGCAAGGGTCTGCGGTAAGGAGCCAATAAAAATGTTCATTACTAGGGTCTGCGGTTTAACTAAGAAAGACAGTTGCTAGCCCATAATCCACTTTTCCGCTGACAGGGAAACCTCAAATGTTGAACAAGACCAAGGCTCCTACAGACATCAAATAAAACTTTATATCTAACAATCCAAATTTAGATACTTTACATAAGTATAGAAGTTTATTATTTTTACTTGAAATAGTTGGAAACATCCTCCTCCTCAATAAAAGTACTTTCAACTGGAAAAGTCAAATAAACTTGTCTAGGCCCAAAACTATTGAACCGGCATCATTCCTCCTGCCCTGTAATCCATATATCTTGAGGCATCTTCAGCCAAGACAACAGAGTGTTTCCCATGAGGTCTGAGACTCCAATGAAAAAGAAACCCATAATAACTTAGAATATATATATCTCAACGCTAATTCAACTTTGAACAAAAGAAAGAAAGTAATGTACTAAGTACTGAAAGAGAAACACACACACAATAAGAGTTCATGATGATCGCACCTGTCAATGAGGCGAATGTTGTTCTTCAACCTAGCAAGAAGTTTAGTCAAACTATAACCAGCTTTCTCATGCCTCAGACTCAGTGAGATACCCTTTGTCTTGAAGATTCCTCCTATATTTCTCATAAATGTGAATCAAATTCAAGATCAACAGTTCTTAGAGTAAACCCCTAGACACATGTAACAGCTGCTGGAGTGATGACTTCCCCGAGAACGTAACCTGCATAATTCAAATAATTCTTAAGACATAAAAAAGAAGTTTTCGTTAAGGTTATGGTACGATATAAACTATACGGTTCAGTTATGAGTCTAGATAAGGATGAATTAAAACTTGAGAACAACAGGATTACTGAGAATGCAAAGTAGAATATATAAAACTTTAAAACAACGTTTAAAAACCCTCAAACTAAGAAATCTTTCTAACCTCTTAGCCTTCCGTATAGTGAAGGTTACATGCCAGTATAATGTGGTCACACTCTCTCGTACTATGATTGTGGTGCATGACTGAGTTAACTCTGACAGGGTATGCATTTGCGGCCACCATGGTTCATATTTCAAGTCACCATGGCATTTGGTTTTGAGATCCTCCCACCATGATTGCAGTTCTGTATCACCCAGGATCAAGTCATCGCTTGGGTAATAGAATGAGCTATTCATGCACCTATTTCTCAATTGATGACCTTATCTTAAGCCCGCCCACTGCAAATAGATAGTCTTCTATCAATAGAATCAAAAGATCATACCGAAAGAAAACAAAGGTATATAGTTCTATGAGTCCAATAAGGAACTAAGAATTATCAAGCATGGCCTAAAGCGGTTATAGATAAGTATTATACAGATTGTTTTTTGCATACACAAAGATGACATTCAAAACACAGATGAGCCAGAAGGATGAGGAAGGAAGCAATAACCACTTGCTTAATTGATATACATATAGCCTGGCTTAGGGAATTAACAACTGAGGGCAGAAGGGAAGACTTCCACCATACGAAACCTGTGATTTTTTTCGTTAGGGTATACATGTGGTAACATCATAGTGAAACTTACATGCCCCAACTTACCTCATCATGAAGAGCTTCTAAAAGGGTTTTGTCTTGATCGTCGTTGAACCAGGTAAAAAAGTTGTAGTTACAACAAATATAGGATCAGATAATGCATCACCATACACGTAACTAAAAATCATGTAAAATTTCTTAAAAAGTTAACTTGACGGCCAGTAATACTTATTTATCAATATAATCATCTGATGAAGATCAAAACTCGTTAAGTAATTCACAAATTTATGGGTCCAAAAGATTGAAACTAAATTGAGACTAAATCTCCAGCAGACCTTCCAAGAAAAATTGGACAAATAGCTACAAATCCCAATGAAACCTAGTGCAATTCACAATAAGTTTGCAAGAAAAGAGTAACAAACCTTGTATTTTCATGTGAACGCTTGTTCCCCTTTTTCTCATGATTGACTCCATTTGAAATGTCCTAAAAAAGAAGTGAAAACCATATTATAAAATAATGTGCAGGGCAGGTCTAGTGGGCCACAAGCAAATTTTTAGAAGTTTCTCCTTACCATTCCCTCATTCCAGTTGATTTTTGTGCCAGTTATCTTGGTTTTGCCTTCGTCTGAGAATAAGAATGACTTAACAAGACTCTCATTTTCAAAGTACGGGTTCTCATTGAAGTTCTGCGTCAAGAAGAACATAGTTAATGAAATTTATAAAATCATAGAACAAAGTTAGCTAATTTCCATATGTATAAAGTAGTAGCATCAAAACAAAGAACAAAACAACGCACTAGGAATTAAGATACTCACAAAGGTAATCGAGTACCCAGATTTCACATCTTTACAATCTTCAACATCTTTAGGAGATTTTGTGGGAGTGCCTGTTCTGTGAAATTCCGTCCTTTATAAATGGTGGCTGACATCTCCATGGCAAATTTTGATGGAAAAACAATTCTCTTAGCAAAACCGTCTGCATTAATGAGAATATGACGAGCCAAAGCGTTGATATTCATAGTATCTCGGTAATGAGATTGCAGAAGCTTATAGATCGGGTGGAGAGCACTTAAGTGCCTATTAGTAACAATTATGAAAGGCTCAATCACAGCATGCGTAAACAACCTGCCACTCTGAAATTGAAGATTTTAAACAGTGAAAATTGAAGATATTATACACATAACAGCGGAAATCAAAGATGTTAAAAGAGAGATAGAGACTTATGCTTCTCATACCCATTTCAACAGTGGTAAGAACCCTAGAATATTCTTTAGTACATCTATATCTACTTTCATACACACAAATCCGCATCAGTATACAAAATATAATACTCAAACCAATAAATCAAACTAAACTAACTCACGGATCAAATAACAACTAAATTGAAACTACATCTACCTTCATTTAAAACAACTTCAACAAGAAAAACTCAATTCAAACCAAAAACCCAATTCATGAAAACTGAAATTAAGTTAGGGTTTATACCTGATATATTTTCAACAAGCTTTCGATAACCTCGTACAATAGATTATATAGGTTAATTTGGAATTTCAGGGAAAAAAAATCGATTTCTAGGGTTACAAAAATTAGGGATTATACTTATAGATCGAGATTTCTGATTGTAGGGTGTCGTTTACGATCAAAACGTGTTTGTTTCATGGTTATGATTTAAGTTTTAGAAGTTGAAATCTTAGGAGATTTCAACAGTTTTCTGAAGAACATGAAGGATTTTCTTTTTCTCCGAAGGAAGAGAGATTGAAGACGGCAGGAGGAGGAGGAGAGTAAAATAAAATGATATACTCCCTCCGTCCCTATTATATAGGCGGAATTTTGTTTTTTGCTTGTCCCATTAGATAGGCGGTCTACTATTTCCTAGATGAATATTTCTACATATACCCTTATTTATTTATGGTGCATAGATAATTGTGTTATTAATAGGACAAGGGGTAAAACATGAAAAAACATAAAATATTATGAATCCAATGTTCTTTTCTTAATATAAGAGAATTGTGTCCCCCGCCTATATATGTGGGACGGAGGGAGTACTGTATTTATTTTATTTTTTTTTTTTTGGGGGTTAAGTATATCGATAGTTGGGTTGGGATGTTGGGAGGAAATATCCTCTAGTTCAATTAGTTTTGGGTGGAAAAAATATCCAGGTGTGACCACCCTGGTGTTACCAAGCATGCAGATGGAACACGCGGGAAAAAATTCGTAACAGCTCACCCCTGTTACGACCCATACAAAAGTTCGTAACAGCTGGCCTATGTTACAACTGAGTTCGTAACAGGATTTTCGTAACTGCTCATAAGCTGTTACGAATTCTAGTTACTAATCCTGAAATTTGGCGTAGTTAACAATTTCAGACACTTTGTGATTAAACTCATCAAATGAATCTTCATCTTCCATACGAAGGTTTTCCCAATCAGAATTTAGGTTTTGAAGCCTAGCTTCTTTTTCACAGGTATTCCCTTCAAATACGGTTTCTAAGATATCCCAAGCATCTTTAGACCGAGTGCACGTAGTCACATGGTGCTGAAGATCTGGGGTAATGGCATGGATGATTGCATTGAATCCGTCAGAATTTTGCTTTACAGCAAGAATTTCGACAACATATATACCCAATATTTCGCTTAGCAATCTGTATGGACTAACTCCAATATACTTTCAAGAAAATCAACTAGACAGTCAGACTCAATCTTGAGAAAAGTATATCAAAGAGTTATATCTCTGTTTCACAATGTAATCAGCTAAATCAAATAGATATTAATCCGCGAGCCTGATTATTATGTGAAACAACTTGAACGGTACCAAAGACCAATGTTCAAGTGTCAATCAATATAATCAACAACCAAAGGTTGGATTCACAATTGATTGAACTTACGCATAACCTGTGATATTTCAATTATATAAACAAATATAATGCGGAAAAGAAATAACACAGACACCAGAAGTTTTGTTAACGAGGAAACCTCAAATGCAGAAAAATCCCGGGACCTAGTCCAGATTTGAACACCACACTGTATTAAGCCGCTATAGACACTAGCGTACTCCAAGTGAACTTCGGACTGGAATGTAGTTGAGCCCTAACCAATCTCACACTGATCAAGGTACAGTTGCGCTCCTTACGTCTCTGAATCCCAGCAGGACTCTACGCACTTGATTCCCTTAGATAATCTCACCCACAACTAAGAATTGCTACGACCCAAAGTCGAAGACTTCATAAACCAATCTGTCTCACACAGAAAAGTCTATTGAATAGATAAATCTGTCTCCCACATATAAACCTACGAGTTTTTGCACCGTCTTTTGATAAATCAAGGTGAACATGAACCAATTGATATACTAGACTTATATTCCCAAAGAACACCCTAGAAATATCAATCACCTCACAATAATCTTAATCGTATGGTAGCGAAACAAGATATTATGGAATCACAAACGATGAGACAAAGATGTTTGTGACTACTTTTTATCTTGTCTATCGGAGATTAAATCTCGAGCCAACCTTAGAGAAGATATTACTCAATCACGATAGAAAACAACGATATCAGATCACGCAACTAAAGTCGTTAACATACAAGGGTAATGAAGTCTTCAAGTCGTTAACCTACAAGGGTTTAGAAAAACCTAAGGTTAAAGGAGAATCGACTCTAGTCGCAACTAGTATCACACAGGAGGTGTGGGGATTAGGTTTCCCAGTTGCTAGAGTTCTCCTTTATATAGTCTTCAAATCAGGGTTTGCAATCTATGTTACCTTGGTAACAAATCATTCAATATCTTTCAACCGTTAGATGAAAACCTGATTAGACTCACGGTAATATCTTTCAACCGTTAGATCGAATTTATCTTGTTACACACAAATGAAAAGTTACTTCATTTAGATATGAGTAACCGTGCCTAAACATGTACACCTTTGTTGGCTCAACAATAGTTAACCGAAGTTAGCCGTATGAACACTTTCATACCAACCATATTCATCTTAACCATAACTAGTTCAAATGACTCAAATGAAACTAGTTCCAGAGTTGTTCAATTGTTTATATTCTCATAAAAGTATACAAGACACAATTGAAGCAAAATCGATTTTGATTTACTCGAATCAAGTCATGAACATTATAGCCACGGTTTGCAAAAGATTGTATTCCTTAATATATAAATGTATTAGTTCGTGAACAAACCGATTTTAGAACATTACCTACCCAAGTATGCAAACATGTACACATACCTTAGTGGCTGGACTGAGTTTGGATTCGCCAGTACGCGAACTGGTACGCATGCCACAAACTCAGTAAAGTCCCGGAACTTGAACCTCACGCCATTACACGTACCGGTATGCGTACTGAGTTCTCGGACCTTGACTTAAACCAAACAGTACGCATACGGGTATGGATACCATGGTTCCCGGACTTGGATTGTTTTAAACTCTCATTTCAACCATTGAAACATTCTCGGAAGACGGGAATAGCTGTCTCACACAAACTATTAGCTTCAAAGCAATTTTCAAGTGATTGAATGATCAATACGAAACATTCCGAGTCTACATCAGATGACTGTCTCACACAAATCATGTAAGATGTTACCAGGCGATTTTCACATGACCATCTTTTGACTTTCGTCAAGAATATAAGATGAACTTGGTTAAAGCAAAAGCTTACCAACACATATTTCTATAAATATGTAAGCGAGTTAAACTCAGCTCGAAATATCAAATGTGTATAATTGAAGTCTATATAGCTATACGACTTTAGTCTCAAATAGGAGATAGAGTAGGTAGACTTTTGAGTGATAGATGAGTTCAAGTCTCCACATACCTTTTGTTGATGAAGTTCCACAATCTCCCCTCAGTAGTTCTTCATCTTCAATCGATGAACGCCGTGAAGTCTAATGCTCAACTACACTTTATATCCTAATCCGAGACTTAGCTATAAGTAGACTAGAAATCAAGACTTATAGTTTTGGTAACTAAACTTGACAACAAGCTTGAGATAGCAACGCTTGCGAGTTCGACCGAGCAGTGCTCTACCAGATAAGCTTATTAGAGTAGATAAATGTAGTAACTTAAAAGAAGGTAACAGTACTACCTAAGTAGCTAGCAAGAACACAAGTTTGTTGTCCAAATGCTCACAACAGGGTATGTCCTACGGTGATAACAAGACAACATCCTAGTTTATTTCTGTTTATTGACGGAAATGTTATTCCCCTCCCCTTTCTACTCCCTACTCTCCTCCCTAATGACGTGTTTGCCACGTGTTTAGCTGATTTGGACAAAATACATTATCTCTCTCTGACGTGTGCTGTCTTTAATTTATTTCATTGACTTTCCTATTTCTCTGTTCTCGTCTTCCTTCATTCTTCTTCTTCTGTATTTTTGTGATATAATTCTTCTATACACTGGAGAATGGATTTTGATCAACAAAAATTAAATTCTTCCTTATATAAGTGAATCTCACCTCCATTACCATCAGCTTGTTTACCATCGCCTTCACAGCAATTTTGTTTTACATACTAATACAACTAACACAAAATCCAACATCAAAATCAAGTTATTGATCAAATTGCATATGACCCATTGTTTAATAGGAAATGTTGTTACCAATATGATCTTAAACCTATTCTAGATCTTGATTTCAGATTTTTCATCATCAAATGAATCTATATGTTGCTATCTTGTTTAGATAAATCTCAACACTTGTATCGTACTTTCCAATCCATATCAATGAAATAGACCTAGAAAATTTAGGATTTCCAATGGTATTAATCAATTTAATTCAGGAGTTAAGATCTTCTTTTTTTTTTCCGAAGTTTTTTTGAGATGAAGTAAAGCTTGGAGGGTTACCTTCTCCAAATAGCAGAAAATTTGAAAAGTTCATAGCTTTCGATAAAAGATTATGAAGTTCATCCATTTTTGAATGGAAAAGAACTTAATCAGAAATAGCAGGAAAGAACATAAAAGATAGAGGAGAAAAACAATGAAAAAATATGAGTAATTCTCGGTGACAAAGTTCTCTGAGTTTTATGGATGATGTGAAGACACCTCATCAGGGAGGAGATTGGGGAGGAGAAGGAGGAGGTGTATAGCACTGCCGTTTTTTCTTCCCTTTCTTTCTTTTTTGTTTATTTTCAAATTTCTGGATCTTTGCTTTGGAATATATTTCACCATTTCATGCAAAAAAAAGAATTATCATGTTTTTTTTTTAACTTTTTTTTCTCGTTAAGATGAAAACAAAAAATTATAATAATATGATTTCAGGTGAATTTCCTCTGTTGTGGTTATAAGCTGAACAAAGCTCGCTTCTAGCCCCACCGGGGTATATTTCAGCCTATAGGATCATCCTGTTATTTTACACCATCAATATTTCATATTTTCGACACCATTATTTTTATATCTTTCGCAATATCTTTGGTTTTGAGTCTTTTGACCGAAACTTGCGTCTCAAAACAATTCCCTATATGATTTCTTTTTTTAAAAAAAAATTCCTAATACTACTACCACCGTTCCACACATCAAAACCTAAACTGCAAACTCCTCTCACAAGCTCACAACCCTAATAGTATTTTCCACGCTGCCTCTTTCACCCTATTTCTCCCGCGTCTCTATTCTTCTTCTGATTTCAATCATTTTGATTACTCTTTCCAATTGTATCTATATTAATATCATATTTTTTGTTTAATTACCTAATTATGATAGAAATAATTATATATTTTATTTTTAATGTCTTATCTTATTGGTTGCAGATACTAATGATGCATGATGCATCCGATGATAAACTTATGTGTTCCTATCTAAAAATCAGTAAGTTGAATCTTTGAATCGGTTTACTATGTATCCACTTCCCATTCTTAGTCTTTTTCTGTTTTCAATCTTTTTTTCTTGATTCTGTACTTTGATATTTCTTTGATTGTTTGGTAAACATAAAAAAGAAGGTAAATCAAGGTGAGAAATCAAGAAAAATCTGAATCGTTTGTTTGTCACTAATTTTTCTATGCGTATGAGCTAATTAATTATATGGAGCAACCATTGATTGCATAACTTAGGGTTTATGAACAATGATGGGAATTTTGGACCACAGGTGATGTTCTCTTTGATCCTCACAGTAATCGATTTTTTTTTCGATTTCTACCATTTCTTTTCTTAGGGATTTTTAGGGTTTCTCTAAAATATATTTACTGATTTGAGATCTAATAGAGTTTAATCAAAATCCAAGAAGATGATCATTTTTTAATTGTGTGTTGTGATTAGCTAGCATGTGTATAGAGCTAATACAATATATTAGCTAGCATGTAAAGAAAACAAGATCTATCCTACTTAGGAAAGAAGAAAAAGAAAAAAAAAAAAAGTGAGAGCATAATACCCAATTAGTATCAGTAATATCCAATGTTGTCACTCATAGGCAAGGAAATATTCAAGATACATAAGTGGTCCTTTTTATCCACTCTTCAATATGTAATGTTTCTAGATCAAAAGTGCCTACCCATTTCAGTGTCAATGTTAACTGTATTTGGCGAGTTTTTCTTCTTCACTTTTACCATCTATAAATATTCTCATGGATGAAACTATGTTTGTATTCAGTTGATCAAAAAACATCTTCTATTGATAAACTATATTTTTTATATGCACAGGTTCTTTGGCACGGAAGTGGACTGATAAAAAGGCCACAAATGGATATAATTGACTAGAATTCTGTAAAGAAAGCCGATAGCTTTAATATTTTGCACCCTGATAAGTTATCGAAATGGGAGCTGTGCCATTTCGAAAGTATACGGCCAAGAAGGTCTTGATCATTTTGCAGGTGAACAGACAAAAAATTGTGATTTAACTTTTTAGGGGGTGTTTTCATGCTTCAAGTTTTTATACTTTTCTCTACAAAATATCTAGACCCGTGCAACGCACGGGCGCAAAATCTAGTCGAAATAAAAACACACAACAACACCAATTGTATTGAAAGCTAACTAACAGCCGTTAAGTCTTCTTTTGACGAGTTATCTCACTCTGTTGTCAAATTTTGAACCTTCTTGGAAACAGAAAAATGACACCATTAATGAATGATCGTGGTCAAGATCTAACCAACCGAAATATGATTTAAACAATAACTTCTCTAGTTGAGAATATTTCTTTACTTCAGTCGGTTCAAATATATTAAAAAAGAATAAAGATTAAGATAATAGAAATGATTAATGCAGGTTTACGTTTTAGGGGGAGCATGTTATTCGTATTAGTTGGTACGGACTACGGAGTCGTCTCAATTGATTTCGATCCGCCACTTTTGCTTCAAAATCTGTAATTACGAGGTCGTACATTATTTCTCTTTGTATGCACTCAAGAATACTCCATTTGATGCTCCTGTTTGGTAACTCATCCGACCAATCAAAATCACTGCATGTGTTAGCTCTATTTTTATTTGTGTGATGTGAATTTTTTATGCTACCATGTGATTTTGTCATGCTCGGATGCTCTTTCCTTGCAATATCGTCTGGTCTGGGGTGCCTTTCCTCGAAGTGTATGTTACATGAACGTTTCTTTACAATATTTTTGTGTAACGAAATGGGGTGTCACTTCTTAATCTTAAGTGACTATAATCTTCAATGGGTATTTTAAGGCAGTGTGAGGGACACAATATGGGAATGGAGGAAAAAAAGGGGAAGAACTTGTAGGATCAGAATATCGCAACTGCGTCGCGAAGGAGTCGCATGGAGGTAAATGAATAAGATGTAGGATCAGAATATCGCAACTGCGTCGCGAAGGAGTCGCATGGAGGTAAATGAATGACGTAATAGATGACGGCAGTCAGAACATGAGGAAAGTGTGAAGACTTGGCGAGATTTAGGAGTGTCGCGAAGTCTAACACTTACATACTTGCGACGCTTCGCGGAGGATTCCCGAAAATAAAGGACAACTTAGCTGTCATCCACTATGTAATACCCTATATAAAGGGTTGAGTAAGTCTGTTGAGAGAGAGGTCTTTTTGAATTGTTAAGCAAGTCATTAGGAGAGAGAAAATTAAGAGTGATTGTGATTTCTTTAGCTCTGTTCTACATTTCTTTGTAAACCTTTCAAGAAAACAATTAATAAAACACATTATTATTCATCTTCAAATGGATTGATTAAGCAAATTCGAGTGAGGTGTGTAGTGTAGGATTTCCTGCAACTACAGAACTTGAGTTTGAGAAGTAAGATATAGTTCAATGGATAATCCGAAGGATAGTGTCAAGACTTTTATCTTCAATTGGTGTGTGGGCACTACAATTTTTGAAGGAATCACACTGAACATGGTTCTTCATAATTGGGAGGCTGTTTTTTATTAACACTTTGTATTTTTGGTTTTTCTTTCATGGCAGCTTTTTAGCCTGTTTTTGTTTTTTTTTTTGTTTCACCAAAACTATTACTTCCTTAGTGATGTATTGGCTTTCTAATAAAATTTGCCGTTTTTGAGTCAATTTTTTTTTTTGGGGTGTCACAGTGTCAGCGTTTTACTACCTGCTACCAACTTGCTATATCCTATACTGCTTTTGATGCTCTCAGTTTAAGAAGGAATACCTAAAAATGTTAACTTCTATACTTCAGGAGAGGCTTTAGTTCACTTAGTCGTAGCCCTTGCATACTTAGTCAGTTGGTGAAGGAGCTGCTGTTGGATGTGGATCAAATTGGGTTATATCGACTGGGCTTAGATCAACCGTTGAGAAAAAATTTTATTTAAAATTTTTTTTTAAATATTTTTATTAATGGATAAACAGTATATTACAAGAAACTAGTTGGAAGCCTAACAAGCTTAGCTCCAACAGCGTACTACTACATTAATTGAACATGTTCTCGTGCTAGTCTACCAGCGAGTCTCATGAAGAACCAGACAAGGAAGCCGAAGCGGATAGGGGGCTGATTATGTCGCAAGGGGGGCAAGCTAACTCTACCTTCCATGTCAAATTCTGCAAAATTGCGCAATCGGGGACTCGCATGAAACCTTTGTGGAACGGGGATGACCAGCTAACCTTTTTTTCTTTTAAATATTAAAAAAAAAAATGGTAAAATTATCCCTTTAATGAAATATTTTAAGTGAATAATGAATCTGAACCGTTACTTTTTTGGATAAGGAAACTGAATTAGTGGTACTTTTTTGGATAACGAAACTGAACTAGAATGTTCTTGACGCATGAAAACGTCAACTCAACTCATTGAGAAATATTTTTTAGGTTTTCATTATTTGTGAAGAATCCTAAAAATGGGGATTAAAAAAATCTAATGAACAGTTGTAGATGGTGAAATTTGGATAAGGGGCAAAAGTGACATTTCAACCCTATAGGCAGAATTCAACTCTCACGGAGAGGGATTAAGCCCTTGGCCCTCAAGGCATTCTTAGCCACGATTTCTAGTATATGTCCCCGCGAGACACTATTGGTCGTGATGCCGTGATTCCTAGCGCACATCCTCGACGAGATACTGCTGGTCACGTAGGTTCTGTAGAGCGTAAAACGTCCCTGACTGACTTATGAACCAGAACAACCATAATTCCAGCATGTCTTCGCGAGACGCAGCTGATTGTGATGCCATGATTCCTAGTATACATCCTCAACGAGATGCTGCTGGTCCTGTAGGCTCTGTAGATGCGTAAATACGTCCCCGACGGACTTATGACCCAGAGCGGAGATATACGTATCTCCTGTTAGCACGACTCACCCTATTTGAGATCAAGGACTGATTCCTAGTACATCATCGAGAGATACATTGTTCATGTCTACTCTAGGCTCTGACCCGACTTACTGAGGTTTCCGGATAACTCCTAGGACATCCCCGCGATATATGCTGGTTATTCTACCTCTGGACCCTTTCGACATACTCCTAGAACATCCTTTCAAGATACACTGGTCTTGTTGGATCCTCATATGGACACACAGTTCATTCCTAGCACATCACTGCAAGATACTCTGGTAAGAGTGAGCCAAAGTCTCACAGATACATTAATCGGGTGTACAAAGCCTTTTCTCTCACTCCAGGTCGAGTCCCAGCTGACCACAGAGAGATTCGGATCCGTTAAGAAAATCTTCGGAGAGATTTTGATCTGTTAAGAAAATCTTCAGAGAGATTCAAATCTCTCTGCGAAATCACAGAGAGATTTTGAGCCGTCCGCAAAATCTCGGAGAGATTCAAATCTCTCTGCAAAATCACGGAGATATTTTGAGCCGTCCGCAAAATCTCGGAGAGATTCAAATCTCTCTGCAAAATCACGGAGAGATTTTGAGCCGTCCGCAAAATCTCGGAGAGATTCAAATCTCTCCACAAAATCTCGGAGAGATTCAAATCTCTCCTCAAAATCTCGGACAGATTTACATGATAGGCACACGCCTTACCTAGTGCTCAAGTCTATTTCTCAGCCTCTCAAATACACTCACGGCTAGTAAATTGAGCCTGAACTATACATGGCTATCCAAAAACGTGGATAAGCTCTCTTGACGCATGCTCAACAAAGGGACCCACAAACAATAATACGGTGTTCACATGACATATGTGACCGGCCATAGAGAGAGGGAGATCAGCCTCAGCTCCTCTCACACTCTACACACGATTCCTGAGGAATTACATATCCTTTCATGTGACTCATCCTAGTCATTCTCACAAATCAGAGAATATCTCTCTATCTTGGCCAACTCGGCTAAAGAGAATATTTCTCTCTCAACACATCATCACAAAGGCTGACTGAGCTTCACATAAATGGGCGGGATAACAATTAGGGTTTTGTTATGGCGGTCTACGACATGTATGAGAAATACCCGGATTATTTCTCACCACAAAAGAGAGTAAAGGCGGTGGAATAATGAGATAAACTCAACCTAGTTTATCCCTATTCCTGAAGAGATGGGAGAATTGCTCTGCACGGCACGGAGAGCAATCCTTATCTTCACCGACTTGAGATTAGAGAATTCATCTATAAATAGCTCCTCTATTTTTCCAAGCTACGATCTTTCTCATAACCTCTCAGAGCAATAACTTGTTCTCTGATCTCTCTCTTCATCTGCTTCCCTCCCTAAAACCAGCCCTAATCCTTCTTCCCTGTGACTGAAGCAGCCTTTGAACAGCCACTGTGCGTGGTTTAGGAGAAGACTGTTCGTGCTCAACCTCCCGTAACTCACTTTCAGAAACCCTAGAATCCCACTTCTAACCTCTCTCAGATTTTAGGTAACTACATTTTGGCGACCACTGTGGGAGGTTGTCCACTCAGTCACATATTTCAATCATGGTCACTATTAGGAAGGAAGCCGATTCCATCAATCCGATCACAAAAATGTTCCATTGATTCAATCTCTGTAAATCCATTACAGACTTAGTCGAGAGAGTTATCCCTGCCAGCACTTTCTCTCTCTCGAGTTTGGCCTTAGTGAATAAATTAGTGCGTCCCAGATCAAATGGATCTCTTTCTGCATAACAAAACGACCTAGTAACCTATTTCCATAAAGATCCACTGCTAATCCTTGAAAACGTTGGGTAAGGACCAAGGAGATTTCCCAGAGACCTAACAAAATCTTAAAAAATATCAGGTCGACATACAAAAAACGCCTTCAGAGTTACCGGTAGGGATAGATCCTACAAATCAGATCGAGTATATGTTTCCTAAAGAAGGAGTACTAAAACTGATGAGAATAGCACGGACGAGATCTAGTCTGTCTGCAATCGACCTCACCGGAGAAGATGAAACTCGTTATAAACACGACAAAGTAAATGCGCAACCATTCGGCTGACCCATCTCTCTCCATGACCAGATGATGATCTAAACTAGTTGATTCTGACGAATATTTGCTCCAAAATTCATTTAGGTCAAGGGACCTCAACCTGATCACAGGGGACTCGGGAAGTTTACCTTACTTTACTATTTTACTTATAATTCTTTCATTCTGTATCCGATTGACCTAGTTATTTTTCCGTCAGATTTTTATTTGCGTTGTCTATAGGATAAACTTAAGGAAAACTTGGAAAGGCTCCATAAAATTCGTGACCTAATCAAAACGTTGCAGAGCCGCCTACTTTCATGGACACCATATCCGGCCAAGATACAACTTGCCGTTCTTCCAGCTTTAGAGGATCATCACCAGAAAACAACAAAGTATCAGACAAGACTATTTTACAAGATGACGCTCGACCAAAGCTCATACTTATCCGAAGGTTCAAAACCACTGGTTGATATGCTATCTCAACATCCGTTCTGTCAGAAATAGGAGGAACTAGCCCCAGCAATTACAACCAGTTTCAGCGAGCCTCTAGCTCAACTGCACCAACGACCATACAACTTTATTTTATGATGGGATCTTAGTTCACCCAAGACAGCGAAGGAGAATATATTCGCACCCACCCGAACCTATCAAGGGAAAAGAAATCTGAAGTGAGGCCAACAATTCAGATAAAACTGCGTTACTCGGCATACAACTACAACCACCTACTGTCACTGAAGCAAATAAGGGAAGGATCCGAGACCGTTGCTCCAGGCCACACGCTACTCATCCAAACGCCTACTAGCGGTCCCCTCAGTCAAAGCCTTTTCTATCGAAGAACAATCTCAACAAAATGCCCCATGTCGGACGTGATGAATGAAGGAAAAGATACATCTCCCCGATCCCAGAAGGTGTCTACTACTCTCAAGTCCGGTTGAACATCTCCTAGGAGAATAGATCTCAACAGAAAAATTTGCAACGGATGTTCACATGAGTCCCTATCAAGACATCTAGCAGAGATTAAACAACGAATTTGTCTCATCCTTGAAGACTCAATCTCGAGCAACGCAGAGGTCTTGCCCGGACAATTAAACATCTCCAGTAAATGAAAATCCATATTCATGCAAGAAACTGGGAACTGACGAAGAACCGTGCACCATGCATCTTTGTGTCTAACATGAGGCGGCTCAAACATCCTACTCCTAGATAAAAGACTCTTACACTATTAACCTAGAGATTCCGGGTACAAAAAAAATTGGTAGAATTAAGAACGTTTCAAGTTAAAGACTTCTCACGAGGTGTACGAACGAGAATCAGATATCCTGTTCGAGCCTCACGGCTGACCCTCGTGCACAAGCGCTTCAAACCTTGATATCAAACAAAGAATTGTGAGATGTTATCCCATAGGAATGAACTCAATCGTATGACAAAGATGCCAAAATACTTCTACAAGTCAAAATCGCATCAGAGAATGACTCACCCATTTAGGGTTTCCATCACGATCAAGCAAGCTAGGTTCTACAAAACCCCGTATAAGGATTTCGGGGAGGAAGCATGTAGTTAGATTACCCCAAGATTCACGCACAAGATAAACTAGGGTTTGTGATGGGTGAAAATGAGCCTGCAGTATCTCTTATACTAAAACTGCCTCATATTTCATCTAGCTAAACAAACTGGGACAAATGGTAGAGAATTTGATGGTTCACCCAAAGATAAATGTATGTATATGTCCTTGCTAGCTCATGTTAAACGGACCCAACGTTCCGAAATACAATCCAAGAGATATGATCAAAACAACCCAAAACTAGCCCCGCTCGGAAACCAATAGTCATTTGGTTTATATTTTTGAGTTCAACTTCACATGGACTTATCAAGTAATCAAAGGAAAGATTTGGAAAACAATTCATGTTTTAAAAAAAAGTGATCTTCGTCAAACAATGTATCCTAATTTTGTCTAATAGATGAAAGGAGAAGTACCATATATACCACAAATGGAAAATCTTTTTTTACACACCTATCATTTTCCTAATAGAAACTTGGTGTCAACCACTCAAAATCAACAATACTTTGGATACACAAGCCAAAACTTTTGTAAGTTTACCATAGAGCCTCTTTTGATGACAAGCCAGTGAAGATCCACTTGTTCGCAAGAAAGGACCTCTAAGAGTTTAGCCAATTCACACATTTTCATACAATTTTTACTATCTAATGGTTCTAAGTTTTCATCTTTATTATTTATCTTTAGCTCTAAAGGTTTACTAATTCAATAAGGTAGAATCTATTGTCCAATTGATAAGTCTAAAGAGTATCTATCCAACTAGGGTTTCTAATTAAGCAATAAATTAAGAACTCTTGAGGGTCCCCTGGTCAAGTTCCTCCATAGTTCACTGCATACCATTGTCTGCATAATCTTCAAACAACACCACAGATTACAACCAACACATGCATCTCAGAATAACCCAACGGCTCAAACCAACAACACATACAACATCTTCACCTCATTCTCGCAATTCCATTTAAGCCTCAGCTCAAGTAACTCGGCACAATGAACTCACCACCAGACTCCATTTGAGATGTTCTATTCCATTCAATCCAAACCTTAGCTTCAATTACCACACATAATCAGAGACAAGAAGAACAACTTAATAAAATTAACTAAAAAGATCAATTACCTCATATAAGCTTTGATCAACGACCAACCAGTTCTAGACTCATAATAGTTCCATCACCTTCTTATAACACAATCAAAATCTTCATCTCTACGATTTAATTTCAATTCTCTTTAAAACCCAATCCACTGATTCACTAATTTGGGGAAGAACACATAAACCCTAGCTGTCTTCAATCTCTAATTCAAACCCAAAACATCAATTAATTCTTCAATTAAGCAAACCCATCCTGTAATTTCGTTTATATCTTCTTAATTCTTACTCAAACCGAATTCCAACACTACATGCAGAAACCCTAATTATTGATTCAATCAACAGTACAACCCTTCCTCGTTGATTAAACAATAACCATCTTAATCTTCATCTACCAACAACTCAAAAAGCATATTAATTCTACACGGATCGATCCACAAACCCCAACTTGGTTACCCTCCCTAATTGTTTTCCTTCTTGATTTACAATCACCCCAACTTCTTCGTCGTCTACCCATACTTCTCAACCGATTTACATCGATAAAATCTCACACAAACCCTAGAGAAAGAGAAGAAAATAAGTAAAATCATTCTTCTCTCGATCGGTTTCTGGCGATATGGCCAAATATCAAAACAAAATTGATAATATCTTACGCATCGATATCCGAAGAATGGAGGTTCTTAAAGAAAATCTCTTATTTCATGTTCGGTTGTTTCACTTTGGCCTCTGCATTTCGATCTGCCTGCTTATCATGTTCCAGCTCTTTGACTACCATGCGCCCCTCCAGAGTTTACAATATTATAGAAGCAAGACCGTTCAGAGTTATCATTCTCATGATATTAAATCCGTCGGCAAGTGTCTCATCTGAAGTCAAGACATGGATCCCCGGAAATCACCCTCATGCCGGTCAGTTGTCTCTGCACTCTGAATATCTTTCTGAAAGCCCTCTAAAATTGTCGAAGCTCGCCTCATCTCTATACTACCAAGAGCAAACTCATTCTCACCATGAAGAGTACTCTACAAACAAATATAAGATTAGATAAGACTGCAAAAGTTCAAATTACATGAGTTAAAATCAAGGGAGCAACAACGCACGACTAGGGTTTGCTCTAGTCCAATCCCTTAAAAGTTTTGTCTCATCCAATCCCTTCAAGCCTTGTCCTCTCCTAATCCCATCAAGCTTAACCTCATGCCTAGAGTCTTATCCTTATCAAGGAATCCATCTCACATCTCATGGGATGCTCACATATTTGTTTGGGTCCACACTTTCCATGAAGAATCAAGAGAAGACATGCTTTTTTCGTAACTAAGGATAAAAACGTATAAGCACGCCACTGATGCGTTTTGGCTCAAGGGGATCAAATTCACGACCACCCACAAGCTAAGGAAGGTTAATTAGGTCATAAAACTCCAATAGGTCGTTTCCTAAGAGTCTCAATACATCAAGAGTTCAAACGCAACAAGGACTCCTTTAGAATCAACCGGTACAGTTCGGCATACTTGGTAGCAACACTGAATCCTCCTACGAGTATTTCATTTGAATCCATGATTGCATTAGGACCGACGAAATCAAGACATGTAGTACGATATTCAACAATATTCTATGGTTGTGCTCCGTCTCTTCGGGTTTCTTCGACGCGAGAATTACTGAAAGCTGGGGACTGATGGGCGGCGGAAGTATCGTCAAGAGAGGATATTTCTATTGTATTTCCAGCAAGTATATCTTCAGTCATTTCCACGTCATGAGTCTACAAAAGAAGATGGAATCAAACAAGGTATATCGAGATATTAAAGTGTAAGAGGCAAATTAAGGTTTGGCGACTGAATTTCTTTCACAGGTGGGATTAGGGTTCACATAGACCAAAGCCATGTCTTATACTAACATAAAGAAAGTTAATGAAGTCATAATATCCCAGGAGTCACACTCAAGACGTCATAACATGCAAAGGTCCAAGGAATACAGGAATCCTCTTACAATTAGGATTATTGTGCACTGCCGTGGGAAAACGCGCTAACTGACAAAAATCGTAAGGAATTTTGGAGTAATATCTTGAGAAAATATGCTTCTCTATGTCTCTGATACAACATATCCAAAGGGCGCCTCAAACGGACAAACGAGCTAGGAGATGTCGTCCCAACACCAAAGAAAGTGCAATCTGAAAAACTCCTGAAATTTTATACGGGATTACTGAAGTCAAAAGTATACACGAATTTGATTGTCCAAACAAACTCGGAATCGAGTCATTCTTTTGCGTTATAAATACTATACTATTTCAAAGTTGGGGCTAGTTACTTAAATCAGAGTTCGTATCAAGATTTTACATTCATTCTCCCTAAGTGTCTCAAATCTGAAGTATTATGACGAACACCTAAACGAAGAGAATCCTTGACAAATACGACTACTTATATTAATTCTATGGTCGAAGAAGTATGAATAAGAGATGATCAAAGAGAGATGATCAAGTTCTTATCCACTCATGGCATCAGACCCATACACACGTTTTTCCAACTAGAGTTCAAGTCAAGCAAAAAAAGGAGTTTCAGGAAAAGACAGAAGAGTTCGGCTCAAAAATGGAATTTCAGTACAAATAGGATTTGTCAAAGAATAATGGAATGATCTCCATAACTAGTACACGCCCAAAAGAAGTGAAAAATAGTTGTCTTTTCAATCCTATCTCAAAAGGGGATCTCTCAAGCAAAAGGAAAAGGAATTAGAGCAAAAAGAGGAAATTAAGGCAATTTGACTCAGATAAGGAAACCTAGGCTTTTCCTCCTTCAAAAAATTCCTCCAAGACACAGACAAGACCTTCCCCACTCGTGTAAAAACTCTTTCCAAGACCAATGGGACGTCATCCATTCCCTCGAAATTTTTCAGAAGAGAAATTTGAAAAGAGAATTAGGGTTTTGACCAAAAACCCTAATTTCAAGAGTTCGGCAAAGAAAGGGAATTCTCCAAAAAGGAAAGAGCCAAGCCCCTCACACGAGCAAGGATGATTCTATAGAGTGTTGGGACATCACATATTCTCTCAGAATTTTTTAGAAGAGAAAAATTAAAAGAGAATTAGGGTTTCGACGAAATAACCCTAATTCTGGAAAGATAAATGAAAATTGGATTTTTTCTTCTTAAAACAGGGAACCGAGCCTCTCCCCATTTACTTGGAAGGTCCCTTGCACCTCTCTAAACCCTTCTTTATCTCATCTCTCTTCAAAAAAAAATGAGCTCATAAATTATTTTGACCAAAATACCCTTATTACACAATTTGGAGTATTTTCAAATAAGAAGGCCCTAATACAGCTAGAGACCGACTAAGCTCTCATATACTTGTTACAAAGGCCTCATACACGTGATATATGAGTTCTATAAGTGTTCGAAGAAGAGCGGGATTGAAACAGAACCTAGAAAAGCAGAATTTCAGAGAAAATAAAGGGAATTTAGCTCAAACAGGGAAGTTCAAATTCATAATTTACAAAAGCAGAACCAGAAACACGCCAATCTCTCTTTCAAGACGTGACTATGCCTATGGAATCTCCATGCCTCTCTCATTCCAAAGAAAAATCAAGTTCATAGTGGTTTTTGACGAAAATACCCTTAGTTTCAAAAGTATGTAGTTTCTCTAATAAAGAGGAGTCTGATTGGTACAAGGAATTAAACAAGATCTCATCACACAAGGTGCCGACCTTACAAGATAGATACACGCCTTCCTAGACTCGACAAGCCTCTCCAGAGTGTCTGAAGGAGTTAGATGCGAACAAAAGAGAAATTAGGGTTTAGGTATAATATTCTGGTTGGATTGAAAGAAGTTAGGAGGAAAGCCATCAGGGCTTGGGGCTTTATCTCCCACCATGCTAAAGAGAGTAGCTTTGGTTTCCTGTATGTCGGGTATTCTATTGAGTATGGTGTTCTCATTTTGGGAGATGAAAGTGGGTATGAGTTGAGTGATGTTTGGGTTGATCTTGTTACTTTCAACAGTGACCATTTTTATGAAATGTTTGGTGAAGCATGCAGCAACCTCTTTGGCCTCAGTGATCCATACTCCAACGTCATCTTGTATCGTATCAATTTTGTTTCTTCTGGTTCTGCAGTTGGCTGACCTGTGGAAGTATTTTGTGTTCATATCCCTCAACTTTATAGTTTGGTCCCTACTTTTAGTTTTCCAAAAAGTTTCCTTAATGTCATACCATTCACTGAACTTTTTCCTAGCATTTATGAGAAGTTGACCTCTTTCAAGCTGTAAGTAGTTTTTGTGAAGCCAATCTAAGTGGTTCTTATAGTCTTCAATGTTGATTTTGATGTTGCCGTAGACTTCCTTATTTCAGACCCTGATGAGCAGCTTGATGTACTTCAGTCTATCAATAATAAGGCAGCTGACCCATATGGATTTTTGGTCCAATACTCGGCAATTATACTCATGATCAAGCCAATGGCCAATTTTTTTGAAGAGGATACTACCACTTTTCTAGTGAGGGTTAGAGTTAAACAGGTGTTTGTAGGTGAAAATGGTTTCTGCTGATTTCGGTAATTTTGGGTGCACGGGTGAGAAACAATTTAAACCCTAAACAATGTACTGCAAGGGATTACTTTAGATCCGAGAGATCAATCTGTACAAGTCCGGCCTAAACCAAGAAATGGTCGTTCCAGACTTGCTTCGGTCACAAAGTGAAGGAGAATGGGTTGGTTTTGGGGAGGGAAGCAAGGAAAGTGATGAGACCAGAATAGTTGATTCTGGAAGAGTAGTTGTGTTACTACGACTTGTATCAGAAAAGTGGGAAGGCTAACAAATGGTAAGCTAGCAAGTATTTTCTGAGTGTTGTGTATTCCCGAATGAACTTGTTGTTCTGTGGAAATAGGTAAGACCTATTTATACAAGTCGAAGTGAAACGTACCCTGGTCTCATTAAGGAATGGAAAAATGGGTAAGTAAATGGGAGGAGGTGGTAACCGTATGCATGGTATTGATGTTCCATAAAATCGTTAACGCATGGAATTGATGTCCCATGAACGTTTCACCTTTAACTCCCTGTATTTACTAACCGCCTCACCCTTATGACAATTTCTTATGACGGGCGTAGTGTACGCTGCACGCTGTAAACCGCCAAACCAATACCCAAAGAGGATCCCCTAGTTTGTGATATGTGTTGATGTCTCGAATGTTTTTGTGGAAAACATGTAGCATGTTGTTCTTTCTTGGCAAGTCGTACTTGGGAGACTTGCTAGCTTGGTGACCTTCGACGGTCGAGATTTTGCATCTCAAGAGGAAAGATAGTCGTTGATCGTTGCACGCTTTCGTTTTGGTAACCGTGGAGGGAAGGCCAGCATGGTGGCGCGGCTAGGTTGGCATGCCGTTGGCATGGCATGGTTTGGCGTGGCCAAACTTAGGTTTTCGGGCCTAAGGTTACCAAACTTAGGTTGTCTGGTAACCTTGTATGGCTAGGATTTGCTCCTGGGATTGAAGGGGGACCGTCGATTGTCGCACGCCATTGTTTTTGTTTTTTGGTAGCCGCGTAGGGAAGGCCAGCATGGTGGCGCGACTATGTTGGTTAGGGCCAAGGTAGGGTGTAGTTTGGCTTGGCATGGCGGGGCCAAGGGTTTTCCATGGGCACATGGTACGGCTAGCTTGGCTAGGGCCAAGGCAAGGCGTGTTTGGCTTGGCATGTGGGGCCAAGGGTTTTTCATGGGCGCATGGCGTGGCTAGCTTGGCTAGGGCCAAGGCAAGGCGTGTTTCGCTTGGCATGTGGGGCCAAGGGTTTGTCATGGGCGCATGGCGTGGCTAGCTTGGCTAGGGCCAAGGCAAGGCGTGTTTGGCTTGGCATATGGGGCCAAGGGTTTGCCATGGGCGCATGGCGTGGCTAGCTTGGCTAGGGCCAAGGCAAGGCGTGTTTGGCTTGGCATGTGGGGCCAAGGGTTTGCCATGGGCGCATGGCGTGGCTAGCTTGGCTAGGTTCGTGACCGAGCTAGGGATTTGGGCCAAAGGTCGTTTGGTAACCTCGGACGGCTAGGATTTGCTCCTGGGATTGAAGGGCGACCGTTGATTATCGCACGCCTTCATTTTTGGTAGCCGCGTAGGGAAGGCCAGCAAGGTGGCGCGGCTAGGTTAGCATGGGGCCATGACAAGGTGCGTTTGGCAAGGCGCGATAGGTGTGGCTTGCATGGTTTGCCTTTGGTACTGGGGTGCGGCTGGCATGGTTGGCATGCCTTGGCGCGGTAGGTGTGGCTGGCATGGTTTGCCATTGACACAGGGGTGTGGTTTCTCTTGGCATGGCGGGGGCCAAGGGTTTGTCATGGGGCGCATGGCGTGGCTAGCTTAGCTAGGGCCAAGGCAAGGCGTGTTTGGCTTGGCATGTGGGCCAAGGGTTTGCCATGGGCGCATGGCGTGGCTAGCTTGGCTAGGGCCAAGGCAAGGCGTGTTTTGGCTTGGAATGTGGGGCCAAGGGTTTGCAATGGGCGCATGGCGTGGCTAGCTTGGCTAGGTGCGGTTTGGCTTGGCATGTGGGGCCAAGGGTTTTGCCATGGGCGCATGGCGTGGCTAGCTTGGCTAGGTTTGGCTTGGCATGTGGGGCCAAGGGTTTGCCATGGGCGCATGGCGTGGCTAGCTTGGCTAGGGCCAAGACAAGGCGTGTTTGGTAAGGAGCGGTAGGTGTGGATGGCATGGTTTGCCATTGGCACTGGGGTGCGGCTAGCATGGTTGGCATGCCTTGGCGTGGTAGGTGTGGCTGGCATGGTTTGCCATTGGCATAGGGGTGCGGCTAGCATGGTTGGCATGCCTTGGCGCGGTAGGTGTGGCTGGCATGGTTTGCCATTGGCACAGGGGTGCGGTTAGCATGGTTCGCATGCTTTGGCGCGGTAGGTGTGGCTGGCATGGTTAGCCATTGGCACATGCGGTGTGAGAATTAGGGTTTTGGCCTGTGGAAACCCTAATCAGCATTAAAAAAAGGTACCCTGGTAATTTTCTCGCAGACAAATTAAAGGGTTCAATAAATGTGCTTGGTTTGGAAATTATTACTCAAGTTCTGTGACGTCACTGTCTGACTAGGGTTTTACGATTTTACCCCTAAGCTAAAAACCACCATCAACAACAGGATAGGGTGATGATTAGACCCAATAACGAGCACATTAGAAATAGTGGTGTTGGGGAATAACAATAGACAAATTTAAGTAGCTATACCTCTATTAAGTCTTTGTTCAGTAAGAGCTGACCAAATCTCTTGTTTGACCAAGTAAATGGGCAACCGGTAAAACCAATATCCGTGAGATCCAGATCATTGATTTTATTGTTGAAAAATTTGCTTCGGCAGTGTTTATAGTGTAGGCACTGTATTTTTCAGAATCATACAGTATAATATTGAAATCCCCAATAATCATCCAAAGGAGTTAATGGGTAATAGCAGTATTCTCAATCATCTTCCAAGACTTCATTTTCTTGGTCAGGTATTAGAGGCTACCATAGTAACTAGTGAAGAGCCAAGGAAGGCTGTGGGTAGTGTTGACTATAGCATTGATATGGTTCAAGGAGAAGTTAATAATATCTAAGGAGATATTATTTTCCATATTAAAGCTAGCGCTCCTGCAGTGCCACTAACCCCTTCTGGTTCCAAAAACCAGTAATTTTGTACATTTAGCTCCCTCCTAAATTTGATTTTTTCTGTTTTATTTCAGAAAGAAAAAGATATCAGGGATTAATTTGTTTAGCATATTATTAAGGTATTTCTTAGTATCCCTTGAGCCCATGCCTTCACAATTCCATGCCAAAGAAGTAATTTTTTCTCAGAAGTATGAAATAAAGGGGTATTCAAATGTAATTCTTATAGCAGAGGTCTCATAATGATGTAGCATATTTTTGTGGACCTTGTTAAAGTAATTGACTAGAGATATGCTATGCAAGAGTAAACTAGGTAGCATATAGGAAATGTAAAAAGAGTTCAGAATAGTTAGAGAGTTCAAGAATGTTACTATAACGGCAGTTGAAGTGATTTCCAGGATACTATTAGTCAGACCATTTCCTCAGCCAAGTGCATTACTTTGTTGACAACATCAGTATCTTTGGTTCTTTTTAGCATTTTAGGTTCTTTCATATTGTCGAGCTTCTTCCTTTTTACTTCAATTGGGTGGTTATTCAGAACATTTTGTTTCTCAGTGTTGATATTGAACTGATGCACTTTTTTTTTTCTCCAAAGCTTCCCTCTTTTTCTTTTTTGAGGTCTGCATCCATTCTTTACTTGATTTGAGATAAGGTGGGGAGGGTTTCAAAGGGCAAAGGGTCTAGTGGGCTGATGGCAGGAAAGAAAATGGTTGGGATGGTAACATTTGAGTTTTGGGAAATATTTTTTCTATGATCTCTAGCAGCAACCTTCAGGTTTTTGGGTTTTTTCTTGCAGGTACTCTGAGTTTTTTTTTTTTTCTAGGGTAAGTTTTTTGTTCCCGATCTGGTAGGCAATAATATATGGGTTCTGATTTGTGTTTTCATTTCCAACTCCAATTGTAGGGGGATGACCAACACCTAAAATGATGGGGTTGCTAGATGAGGCACCAAGGTTGGCGATTGTACTTTCCAGCTCAATCCTCTTTGCATGTTTTATTTTGGCTTTGAATTCCATAGATGCATCTTTAACACAGTAAGTTCTATGTATGCATGCGAGCTTTTTCATTGAGCATATTTTTCTGTTTTAGGGTAGGGGATGGTGTAGGAGATTGATTTGGAGCGTGAGTGGGGTGTATTGGGTTTGCAGGGATGGCACAAAGCTAATTAGGGTGGTCAAGGATTCTGCACACTTTGCAAAACTATATTCTATTGAGAGCATATAAAAACTCCAACCCGTGAGATCGGGTAGTAGTTTCAAAAGCTTCTGTTCCAAATTTGAGGGGTCTAGTAACATCAATAGTCAGCTTAACTTCCACGTTCTTCTCATATATGTCCCTGCCATAAGGTCTTCTTGAATCTTGGTAAACTCCAGCAGATTTGAGGATGCCTCTGAGGTCAGGTATGATGTGTATGAGGATTCTTTTGATGAGCATCCAGACCATAAAATTTGCGAATTTCTTCATCAATCAGATCACGACCTCCAGTAGGAACTCCAACCAAAACAATCAGTTTGTCAAAAAAACCTTTAGTTCCTCCTCCTCTGATGGTGTTGTAGTCTTCATCGTTTGTGAGACTGAGAATGTAAAAGTCCTTTCTTATGTTCCAATTATCAACTTCAATTCTACTATTCATTTCCCAGTTCGCATTGATGAGGTTACTAACTTTAGATGTTTCAAAACAGATATTGCTGCAGAGTTTGCCTATGAAACACCATTTCTAGTTCAATACTTGCTTGGTATGGATATTGTCGAGGTATAGAAAGACTTTTGGAAAGAGATCTTCAGGCCTAACAGTTTTCATTTTATCCACCAGGTTATCAATGTTATTTGGGTCTGAATTAAAGGTATAAGCCATTTCAAGTGATAGAAAGATTAGAAGATGAGTAGTGGTATGGTTTTGGGTGAAAATTAACATGAATAATTGAGATTGTATAGGAGAAACTTTTGAATTTTTTTTATGAGTGTATGTTTGGTTAGTTGAGGTTGTTATAAGCCTGAAAAAAGATTTTGGGTATTGTGGATCCTAATGGGATTCCACCAGGTAGTACCACCACATTTGCCCGTCAGAGAATAAGTAGTTTGCACATGTTGAGGCGTGGTCATGTTATAGAAGCTTTGGCTTTTGGTGACTAATAGTATCTTTTAATTTGTTGACCAAACCAAATACTCTAATGGATAAAACAGTAGTATGTTTTTTTTTTTTGTATAGGTGGTTTGTTTGAGTCTGATATGACCGAGGCTAATTCAACAATGTTTTGATGCTTTCCAACAAAACCTAGACGAGGAAACAAAGAGGATGAAATTCCATGCCTGAGTTGGTTTACCTGGACAGAGCGATTCAGTGATTTGCGTTAGGTTGACTAGCTAGACTGGTGTTGACCTTAGCTCGTGCCATATCAGTGTGCGTTTTTAGTGACGAGAAAAGGACATAGTTAGTAGCAGAGTCGTGGTGTTTGGCATCAGGATAGATAGACAGGGCCACATCCCACTCAGCAGTGCCAGTTGCATATGCCGCTAAAAACTGTTATCCATATGTCAAACAACATATAGTCATTAGAAGATTAAGGGAAGATTTTCTTCTCATAGGGTCTAGGCTTTGAGAAGTTTGAAGGGAGGAAACTGAAAAGACTAGGGGATAACAATTAGGGGAAGTGATTATGGATGAAGGGGTTGTTTTTCGGGAACCGCTTTCATGAAGAAAGTGGGAACCCATTTAATCAATATAAGTCTCTTTATAAAAAACCAATCCGTCTTCTCCTTTAACCACATTCTTCTCTTCTGTTCTAAACAAACCTTTCATTGTTTATAAAAGATCAAAATTTGATCAGTGAACTCAAAAATTAAAATCCATTCTTTAGAGACATGGCTGATGATGAGAAGCACTTGTAATCTGAAATAAAAGCTCTGCTAGAAGTTGATATAGAACCACAAATTCATTGGTATTCTTATGAGTATTTGATTCAGATGTTGCCATATGGGATTGCATTCCCTCAAGGATGTGAGTCTCCAGATTATCAGTATAGCTTCAATTGACACTTGGAGAATCTCCAACACAATTATGCAGTAAAATGGAGATGATCATGAGGCAAGAAGGTCCACCCGGAGTTTCTCATCCATTTCTTATAGCAACAATTCTATTGAAGCTCTTTCTGAAGTAATTAATTGCCAAGCTCCTGTAATTCATGATACGAGTAATCCATTTGAGATTCAGAGTCAGTTTTTTTAGATTGGTAGTAGAATTGGAAGCGGTGGTGGTAATGGTGGTGGTGGCAGTAGCGATAGTGGTAGTAATGGTGATGTTGGTTCTGACAATGAACGGGGTACCAGTGGACGAAGATGGTCATGTTGATATCAAAGGAAAGGCACTAATGGAGGATGATGAAGAAAAGCCTCCCCAGACCCACCACCAAACTAATAAAGGGATCAAATGATAAATCCTGGAAGTCGTATGTTGTGCATCCCAGATTTGGGCCATTAGAAGATGCGGGGTTAGCAAAATTGAATTTATGTCCATTACTTTTTCTGCAAAAGTGAGACAAGCCATTCAAATTTTGGCATCGCAGCCTTGGGATCGCGATGCACCCATGCACTTTCTGGTGCTTGATGCCTTGTGCCCATTTGTATCTCAACTTGGTGGTGAAATATTTACAGGTGGAAATCCTCCAGCCAATGATCTAGCCGATCCAGATAACGATCCAGCGGAGCCAGCCGTTCCAGTTGGAACAGTTATCCCGATGCATCCTACACTAGCATGACCTCGGGTTAATGAGGCCCAAAACCAAAGGACTCCAACTCGGATGACAATGATTCGAACTCAGTGTGTATGTCAGGGGACTCGGAACCACACTCAACATCGTCCCATGTAGCTGGTTAGGTAATCTGCTGTTGGTTCTCTTATGATGGTTGATTTTTGGTTACATAGTATTGGGGTTTAAAACAACGGTAAAGTATTTTTTTGGTGGCTTGTGTTTTGAGATACATTACATGGTTAGGTTTAAACATTATCTGAATGCTTTTGTTGTTTTTGGTTGTTCTGAAATAGTGTCTATGAATTGGTTTGGAAATCAGGCCAAATGGCTAGCTGTTTATGGATGTTTTGGTTACGAAATGTAATGGTGTTTGATTTAGTAATCAGGAATGTGGCTAGGGTAATTTGGATAAAATTTCATTTGATGTTTGTGCAGGGTGTCAGGGAAAGTAGGGTATTGAGATGCTTGTTGTAAGCTAGGTAACGAGGGGTATTTGAGATTTAAAATTTGGTTGATTATTGGGGTTTATAGATTTGGTTTATGTATTTGGTTCTTTTTATGAATGAAGGTCTTTTTAGGGTAATTGTATATGAAAATTATAGGTACAATGTTATCATTGGGATTTAGATAATCGTCTTTGCTAGGATTCCTTAAAGGTTTAACCCAGATAGCTTTTGGGTATTGTTGATTAGAAGTAACAGGGTGGATTTTTTGATGTTTGGTGTGAGGTTTAGTCTATGATATCCAGAATGTAGGGTGACTTGGTTGCTGCTATTAGGCGTTGTTGATGTTGCTTCTTTTCCTGTGAGAGTATTGAGGATATTAGCCGGACCGTCTTTTGGACAAGGCAGACTAGGCAGTCGCCTAGGGCCTCAATTTTTTCTTCTTCTTCTAATAGTAGCCAATTTATAACATTTATACTTGTTAATAAAGTATTTTTTCACACTTATTTACATTACAAATAATTTTTAATAGTTTGAGTTGGGTAACAACTGTTCGTTACAACTATAAGTGTTACAAAATTTTTAGTTTTCGAAAGTAACAACCAGTTTTGGGGTACTTTACGCAAATTACCAACTTACAACCAAGAATCTATCCAAAAGGGCTGAAATTTTCTTATGCGACCTTCGGTCACATACCTTAATTCAAGTTATCGCTTTAAATATACAAAATATTCTAACTCTCGCTCTAATTTTATAACCCATAAGAAAGCCCCAAATTTCAAATAGGCCTAGGGCACCCCGAACGTGTAAGACGTCCCTGGAGTTGTTGCTTTTCCGGTGAGTGATTCCAATAGTTCTGGTGATTCGGATGATTGGGTGAGAATATCTGGTGATTGGGTTTTCAATTGAATTCATGATTGAAAGTATAACATGTGATAATCCATTTTTCCATATGAAATCTGGCGAAAAACCGGTGAGAGAGCCGTTAGTTATTGAAAAGAACTGTAATGTTCTGAAAAACAAGTTGAATGGAAATAAATTAGGGGAGAAGAGAGAGAAGAAGTCGTCCAAAAGAGAGAGAAAAAAAAGAGATTACACGTAAAATTATTCTTTTCTCTTTCTCTCTACTTTCTCTTCCCTCTCTAACCCAAGAGGAAAACCCAAACCATCAGCCCCTTCCCGCTCAGATCTAGATCCATTGGGGTTGGATCTGAGCAGGTTTCTTTCAGTTTCTTGCTTTCAAGTAGGTTAGTAGGGTTAGGATTTAGTTTGATCGCTTTTCTTGAATGTTTTGTTGTCGTTTCGGCTTTCTCCTTCGCTTTCATAGCGATGTTATATGCGTTCTTGTAATGTTTCTTCTTGGTCTTCATGGCCTTCTTGATGTTGGGTATGTTATGGTGAAGAGCTTCTTTGAATCACATAGGCAAAAATTGAATCTCTTTTTTAACAAAAGAAATCTAAGAATACCGTTGGTTTTAGAAGTTGTCAAAATTAATGTGAGAATCACAGTCTCTTGTTTTTAAAGTCATCTCTTTCTTAAGAAGAATATGTATCAAATAGTGGGATTTTATTCAAATCACCATCCTCTTTCCGATGTAATCGGATCTCTACATTATTTGAAACTTTTTTCAGTATTCCAATTTTTTTCTCAGAAGAATATTTGAATGTAATTTTTATTCCTTGAAATCTGGTTCTTGATGTTCTTAACCATAATGTAATCGATTTGAAACTATGAATAAAAATGAATTATTTTTTATCAAAACAAAAAAATAATTAAAATTATCGGTTGTTGGTAAAAATGCCCATCAAAATATGGTAGTTGCTAGTTCTTATAAGAAAATAACCGATCAGTTCAGGTTGTTCAACTCATACTCGGCAATGGAAGAAATGCATACTCTACAAGTAATTTGAAGAAGTGCATATCTAAGTAGGTTGTCCAAATTATGAGGTTCTTGTCCCGGTTATCCACCCTAGCCTAGCTAGAGCCACCCTGACAATAACTAACAAAAATGTGTATTGATAAACAAGCACAGATTAAGGGACCCTCACAAAAAATAAATAACATAGTGTGTGTGACAGGTACCAGTGGTTAGTGTTCTAGTGGTCACCTAATAATATATGATTAAATTAATTTAATATATAAAAGAAGGCTATTATTGGTGCGTCACACTCCAATACAGGGACTTCACTTGGATTCTTAATGTCCAAAAAAGTGGTTATGGGATATCCTAACGCATATATAAAATGTCTAGATTACCCTTTAACTAAAATAAAAACTTAAAAACCGTAAAAGTGAGTTCACGTCCAGGTTTGGATTAATTCCAACCGTAGAATTTTATTTGCATGTAGTTTTACGTCCAGGTTTGGATTAGTTCCAACCGTAGAAGCTCGTTTTACGTCCGGGTTTCTTTTAATTCCAACCGTAGAATCCGATTTTACGTCCAGGTTTTTCTTTTAATTCCAACCGTAAAAGTGGTTTTACGTCGAGGGTTTGAATTATTTCCAACCGTAGAATTGATTTTACGTCCGGGTTTGGATTAATTCCAACCGTAGAATTTTATTTGCATGTAGTTTTACGTCAGGGTTTGAATTAGTTCAACCGTAGAAGGTAGTTTTACGTCCGGGTTCCTTTTAATTCCAACCGTAGAATCTGATTTTATGTCTAGTTTTCTTTTAATTCCAACCGTAGAAGTGATTTTACGTCCAGGTTTGGATTATTTCCAACCGTAGAAGCGATTTTACGTCCAGGTTTGGATTATTTCCAACCGTAGAAGTTTATTTTACGGTCAGTTTTTCTTCCCACAAAAACTTTATCCCAGAATTAATTAAATAAGGGTTGTTTAGTCATTACAAAATTATTTTAGATAAGGGGTTTTTGATATTACTTATGAATGACCCGTTTTTGTCTTATTAGATGACGCCCTCTAATGGAATGTGACGCCCCAATAATAGCCTTCATATAAAAACAGAAACAGACAGAAAGATAAATTAATAAGGATAAACAAAGTAGTAAAAGAAAAGAAAATAAAGAAAATAAAAAGAAAATAAATGAAAGAAAAGGAAAAGTAAAAGAAAAAACACAATCTCTCTCTACCCTCTGTGTGTCTCTTTGTCCGAACTCCAAAGCCGTGGATCTCTCTTAATCTCTTATCGTCTATCCTCATTCTCTCTCATCTCTCAGTGGTGCTAAATAACAACAATAATCCGCCTAGAGAAAAAGATATCGCTACTCTAGATCCCTTCTTCTCTTTCTCCTTGTAACATCACAAGGTCTCCTCATTTTTGCTTCTTTGCTTCATACCGAAGGTCGAGGTTTGGGTTTCGATATATCCATCTGTCTATCTTCTTCTTCTTCTTGTCTGATCTTACGATATCTGACTTTATAATTCAGATCTTTCTTACTTGAATTCCATTTTTTTATGTTTAGAAAACTTCATTTGATCTTAATTTTTGGGTTCTGTCTGTAATTGTGAGTGTATTGTAATTTTTTTTTTTTTTCCTGATTAAATCTTGATCAGAGTTGTTGTTGTTGGTTGTAATACTATGTCTTATCTTTGTTCCGAGGTAGATGAGATCGATCATTTTGATCGATTGCCGGATTCTTTGTTGTTGATAGTCTTTAACCAGATCGGAGATGTTAAAGCTTTAGGTAGATGTTGCGTTGTATCCCGACGTTTTCATGAACTAGTTCCACAGATCGATAACGTTGTCGTCAGAGTTGATTGTGTAATATCAGATGACGACGCATCCGCTACCGCTGCTTCTTCCGACAAAACACGTAGTGTTTTTTCTAATCTTATTCGTCTTGTCTTTGGTGGAATCTTTAAGCCGCTTCAAGCCCTAGGCCAATTTCTTGGACCTAGAAAGTCTTCATCATCATCATCATCCTCGTCTACATCGTCTTCCTCATCTATCAGTGGCGGTGTTGGTGGTAATGGTGGGAATGGTACTCTAATCAATGATGACGAAGAAATGGATTCAGGAGGTGTGACTCATCATTCACCTACACAAGTATTGAAAAACTTCAATGAGATCCGCAGGTTACGGATCGAGCTTCCTAGTGGAGAATTAGGAATTGATGATGGTGTTTTACTCAAGTGGAGAGCTGATTTTGGATCCACTCTTGATAATTGTTTAATCCTTGGTGCTTCTTCAATTATTGACCCACCGAAACCTGCTTCTGCTTTTTCTCTTCTCCAAGAGAATCTTCTTCACGGTGGTGCTGCCGCTGCAGCTGCTGCTTCTGCTGCTATTGAAGATGATGGGAGTATTCCTGAATCTTTTTATACAAATGGAGGTTTGAAATTGAGAGTGGTTTGGACTATAAGTTCCTTAATTGCTGCTTCAGCTAGACATTATTTGCTTCAGCCCATAATTGATGATCATCAAACTCTAGATAGTCTTATTTTAACTGATTCAGATGGGCAAGGGGTACTATGTATGAATAAGGAACAGTTGGAGGAACTAAGGGTGAAACCATTATCTGCTTCTACCGCATCGAAAAGGACTCTTGTTCCTGCACTCAATATGAGGCTATGGTATGCTCCTCAGTTAGAGCTTCCTGATGGGTCTGTTTTGAAAGGCGCAACCTTAGTTGCCATTCGTCCTACTGAACAGACATCTGCCAAGAAAGAGGTATCTGATGTCTCTTGGGTTTCAAATGCATTTGAGGAGCCATATGGGACAGCTGCTAAATTGCTGGTAAAAAGACGAACTTATTGCCTGGAGATGAATTCTTTCTGAGAGCCATGAATGCTAAGGTAATAATAAGTTACTTCTTTGTCCACTTTGCGGTTTATTACCTTAATTTTGTATTTGGAAGCAAATTTTCTAGGTTCTAGGGGGATGTTTAGTAGGAAAGAACTGTTCTTCTTTGGGTTTTATGCAAATACTACACTTGCAGAACTAATTAATTTATAGACCTTCATTCAGAAAATTATCCCTGCTTTTGAGTACATACTTGAACGTCCCAAACTTTAAACTTTTTGATCTTAAATGCTCTGAAGTCATCTTCCTTGGATTTGATACTTGTTATACTTCACGCTCAATTAATCTGGTAATGCAGTATTAGTAGGTTCTCTTTTGGGATCTACGCCCAAATTACCTATCTTTGTTTCATAGAACTAATTTTTCCTTGGCCCATATCAACCACATACTAATGCAGATTGCAGCACAGTCAGCCTTTTTATCATTTAGACACCCAGGTTTATCATGGTGGCCTAAATGGTCAGTTTTGGAGAAAGTGCTCAGTTTGCCGACTTGCTTAGCACAACAAATACATTTTCACACTATCATCTTTTTTTACTCGACTTGTTACATAGCTTAGCAGTATGTATGCTTTTCCAGTACTTCCTCAAGTTATTAAAGGACTTGATGGTTGGATCTCTTACTAGATTGTTTTTGCCATTTCAGGTTAAGCGCAATGGTTCAAGGAAAAGGGGGATTTGGGTAATTCGACACTCATATGTAACTGGCTGAGTCTTCCTTCCATCAAAGGGAGCACTTGTTAACTTCTTTACGCAGCCGGAACAAATGATGATCTCCTGTATAGTTGCCTTTTGTGCTTGAACTGGAAGACGGATGCATCTGCTTTTTGATTTAGTTTCTTTTGACTGCGGCATATGCTTGTAAAGCACACATCGAGAGCTAAATTATAATGATGATGGCAAGAGCTTCAAGTTGGTAGCCGTGCACTTCAATCAAAGTTCCCTTCTAACATGTGAATATTGTAGGCACAGTTGTATTTGCTTATGTGAACATGCTTTTCTTGTGTTCCACGAGTAGCATTATTCTTGCATTAAAACCTTTCTTTGTTCTTTTTGTTTTTGCTTTTCTTAAACCTGTCGTCATTGTAGCAAATAAATGCTGTAGTTCTGGGTCTCAGATACTTTCTACTCTACGTTCCTAAAAATAAAGGCATTTTGATACTTCTACCCTTGTTGCTGGTTGTTGTTAATTACACTATACAATGTAATTTCAATGAATTTTTTGTAATTTAACTTCCTTGACAAGACCTCGGTTATTTGTTTTAGTTTCCATTTTTTGTCAATGCAAGTTGTGCACTCTTTATCAGAAGCAACAAATCACGGGTCTTGTGTTTTGTTTGACGAACTAACTTAACAAAAAACAGAACTAAACATCATAATGAACGCATCTAGGTAGGTCGAATCAGAAATGTGTTGATAATTTATGTGCTACTTACGTTACGGAAGTAGTAGCTAGATCCTTCGGTCAGAGGTATATTTAATGTTTAGGCATACTTAGATGGTGCTCGAGAGTTTTACTTTTGCAGCTCTGCTGATTTTTTTTTTTTTTTTTTTTGACACATACTCTGCTGATCGATCACTAGATTTCTTAAACTATGCTCATCATCATTGATGCTGCTTTTATGCCAAGTAGTTTTTCACGTTAACAGATCTAGCTCTTAATTTTATACCTAGGATAAAACAATACTGTTTAGTACAGAAAGTAAAATAGTTTTTTATAACCACAAAACTGAATTAACTACTAAAACTAACCTCCTATTACTAGGATCTGATTCTGACCTGAGCATTCTAATTTCCAAGTATTTGCTTAAACTTTAGTTAATTAAGGGAAAACCTCCCCTAAGCCAGGCGCCTAGATTTGTCTCTTCTTCAAAACCAAAAAGATGAAAAATGGTGTTTCCCCTCTCTAAGCCAGGATTAAAGGTACTCCGCCCGGATAATCATTGAGTGATTATTATTAGGGGGTTTATTTATCCACTTAGCACGTGACTTCCCAAGAATCTTCGTATTAGTAGGAACAACATGGGCATGTACATGGTGTGTGTGTGTGAGTTTCCTTCTTGTCAGGACAGGGTGTGTGAATCAGGTAATTGATACAGTATTTTCTAGTAATCAATTCTTCTTAATTTAAATTAGTAGAAGTACAGAATCTGTTTTATTTTTCTAGGACGGCATTATAAGAGAATTAGTTGTTATTTAAATTAAAATCTGAACATTTAGGATGCCATAAACAAATACAGAACAGAAGTGTTGAAGATTTGCGGATCAATAGTGAAGCTTCGTTTGAGTGAAGAATGATTAATTTGATTCTTTTTAGGTCTTATAAGTCTCCTCTCAAGTAGTTGTATACAGTACACAGTACAATACTACTACTCACGATCCAGACATTATTTATGATTGATTAATTGGGAAAAATGAGTTGGATCTTGTTATTTTTGATCCGAGGGTGCTTAGGCAGATTAGGTTGGGGATTGATGATTTGATGCTGATATTTCGTCAGCAGCCATTAAGATAATCGAGTTTAGTGTGCATGGAAGGCTGGAAGGGTCATTATTCATATCAATTTCTTTCCCAGTGTTTTCGTTTCTCCTTCACCAATAATCCTTTGGAAAGCTACACTTGACTGGGGAGACCATATAAACGTCGTCAAATGGGTGTCCATATTCATAACTAGGGACCGGAGTTTGTTCTCTTTTTTCCCGTTAAGGAGAAAAATTATGCATGTCTATGCAACAAACAACATAGCCCTAGCTGGGCTATCAGCAAAACATCTTTATAAAAGGGACCGGAGTTTGTATAGGACCTTATAAATGCAATAGGGCTCGCGCCTAAACTAGCGTTTAAATATCTGTTAGCCATGTAGCTTAAGTATTTGTTTGCTTTTCAACCGTGAAAAATTCCGAAGGTCAAATTTGCTACTGTCCAAAACCTGCTTTACCACCCTCACCACCATGAGCCCAAATATGTCATGAGCCGCAAATGTCATGAGTCGCAAAAACTGGCAACGTAAACAAAAATACATTATTGCGAAATTAAATTTGTAAGGCCAAGCACTATGATTGAGCATTTCGCTTCGCTATAGCCTAATTGAAGCTAAGCGAAAAGAGCATGAAAGTGCACCTTACTATGGTTGAGGGGCATCACTTAGCTTAACCACATGGAAACTCAGTTTTCGAGTAAATAGTGTCAGACAAAAACTCAGTTTCCGTTTCCAGAGTATAAACTCTCAGGAGAAGCGCGGGCTTGGCACTTTTCCTGCTTCGCTTACTCTTTTCTTTCTCTCACAACCCTCTCATACTTTTCTTACCCCCTTTTGATTTTGATGGTGGTTTAGTGAAATGATGAGGGTACCCAAGTATACCACAATCTTTTCGTTTGAACCAATAAGTCCAATACCAAGTGTGATCGTCTATGGACGAAGTCAAGACAATACGACAACAAGGTATACACTTGATAATAGTTACGGTATGAAACCGATATACTATAGGATCACAATCAAGTGTCTTGGATTAACGTACAAGTGTTATTTACTTTATTATAATTTAAACAAATATAATGCGGAAGTAAAGTAAATGACACCACAAGATTTTGTTAACGAAACCAACGGGGATCAGACCAGATGGCGAGGGGTTGAACTCCTAAGTTATAGGTTAGGGGTTCAATTCCCGCAGTTGATTGATCAAAAAAAAAAAAAAAAAAAAAAATTGTTAACGAGGAAACCACAAATGCACAAAAACCCTGAGATCTAGTCCAATTTTGAATATTCTCAGAATTAAGCCGCTATACAAAGAACAAAGCCAACTTCGTATAGTTGAGACCAAGTAATCTACCTCTAGTTACTTAGTTCCCTCAGTATCCCCGCGCCTACAACCGTCTGGCCAACGTTCGTGAATCCCAAGATTGAAATCACTACCCCGAGTTGTTTTACCAATGTAAAGTCCTAAGCACTTAACTCCTTTTGATCGTATTCCATACAATAAAGGAACAAGGTTGTTTGGTAACTCCTCCGTCAATCTTTTAAAAAAATATATGTTGAGTAATGACAAAGGATCTTCTGTTTAAACAAGTAAAATCCTTTGTCGGGTAAGATCAATAAAGATCCGAAATAATCAGATCTAGATTCACAACTATCAGATTTGGATATTGAAGAATACCACCAAATGATAGTTGCTGATCTATACGACTACTTGATCAAATCTATCAAAGATAAATCAGATGTTAGTCGGATCCTAGCCAATCAAGATGTGTGCCCAAAGTAATATCACAAGATGCGAAACCAAGAAGGAAAAATCTTCTTGTCTTCAAATCTTCATTTGTCCTCAATTGTACCTGCACACAAAAAAATTGATTCCACTTATGATCGATCATGCACATAACGGAGTCTGTTAACAATGGATGATTACAAGTTGTCTTCAGATAAAAAAACAACAGTTCAAAAGTTCCCGTCGATAATTTGATCTAGTTTGAGTGACATTATGTCATAAGAGAAGGATCTCAAGAATAATCAAACTAGGTGCAATCAAAGTTTCAACAATCGTTAGTTAATCAAATCAATAATTGAATACTAAATAACAATGCTCTTTGTCTAGTTTCCCACCAACGGTACTTGCTAGAGCTTCTTGATCCCAAAGAATTCTTTAAATGAGCGGACGTAAGGGATTTCGCCTAATTAGGGTACTTTCCTCTCCAGTATAGTATTACAGTAATGCTAGTAGTCGGCTCCACTGGAAACAATGAAGTTCACCTGGCTTAGAATAGTTTGTAAGAAGAACAACCTTTAGTTTTTATAGACCAAGGTTGTTTGGACAACAAGGAAATTCTAAAACAAAAAGATTTTCAAGATATGCAATAAAGTGCCTGATTTCGATTTTCATATTTCCAACTAATATCCAACCTGTAATTCTGAAATCTCTATTCAGAAAATACCTAATATTAGTTTGCACTTCACTAATATAGTTTTTCTAGAGATATGTTTTGATTGCTGGAAAATCAAAAAACATATAATTCTAAAATCTTAATTAAAATATTCTCAATATCTCGGTTTGGGATCACCTTGAGTATCAAGGAATATCTTTGAACAATCAAAGATAAGAATTATGTCGACATCGAGAACTTTCCTATCTAGCAAACCCTAATTCTAAACTCACACAAAACCGTAAAGTGATATGTGAATGTTGAAAATCGGTTTTGCTCTTGGACCGGTTCTACCATGACTCCTAACATAGGTTAAGATCGGTACTACCAATTCTCCAAATATAGGTAGGGCTCGTTTCTACCATGACTCCCAACAAAATCTAGAATCGTTTCTACAAAGACTCCCAATATAGGTAGGGAATGGTTCTACCATGATTCCAACAAAACCTAGGATCGGTTCTACTAAGTATCCCAAGATAGGTAGGGATCGGTTCTACCTTGACATTCAACATAAGTTAAGATAGATTCTACCTGAATTCCCACCTTAGGTTCGAATTGGTCATTCAAAAGATCTTCATAGAAAACCAGACCAAAACACCTATTGATTTCTTTTCGATTACGAAGCAAGATCGTATATGTAGTTCCTTTAAACCAATGTAATGAAACATGGTTTCCTAGGATGAAATCACACCTATATCCAATACACAATCAATTAACAAGTTACATAGATTATGTCGATGTCATATTTACGAAGTTCAAAAGATAAACGTTATACTTCGTAATTCCATATACTTCCTTGACACTTTGATCATACAAATATGACCAAGTCGAATACTAGAGTATCATATATATAACCTTGCATGTTATGTTTTCAATCTTAAACTAGTTGAAAGATACGATAGGAATGGAAACAAGTCAAGTTAGCATCACTAACCTCAAGTGGAAGGATGATGTCCTCGGTGTATTCGATACGTCTTCACGTTCTTTAGGTCTTCAGAGTACTACTTGTATATCTCAACATTCATAGACTTTCTAGTCCAACATAAACGAAGTTGACTCTAGTAATTTTAATAAAGTGACTCTAATTGAGTTTCGATACTAAAATATGACAACCAACCTTGACATACCAACGCTTGGTGGGTTCAACCGAGCAATGCTCTAACATTTAGTTTGATTCGTTGTTGAAATTAAAAGGTTTTGATCCATCCTTGTAGGTGGTTCTACTGCATTCTTCAATTTCGAATTCCATTCACAAAATCATCAAAGGTAAGTCATTCTAATATTAGGGTTTGGAGTTAAAGTTTATTTTGATAATCATGAATTTTTCGGTATTAATTTGATTAGATATATTGTATACAAGTCACACACAACATTAAGAAATAGATGTAGTTAATAATTCATGATTATGTTTTGTGATATATCTCTTGATTTATGTTGAATGAAATGTTTATAAACTATACCATTCTATTTATGTTTATTGTTCATTGACTTATATTTCATGTATGGTATAGAGAAATTAAAACTATAATTGTTGTTTGCAAAGGTGTAATATATATGATTCTAATGCGTGCTTATGTGAGATTTACATACAGAATCCATTTGGATACTTCAAGTGATGAAGAAGAAAAGTCTTTGGTAATTTTTACACAATTGTGTTTGGAAGAACGTCTACATATTATTCGACAACCGGTGCCTAAGGAAGTGCAGACACGGAGTATACTTAACCAAGATCGAGTCTAGCATGATGCGTAAATAATGAATGACTATTTCACACCTGGAACTGGTCATTGTTAGAGCACTGCTCGGTCGAACTCGCAAGCGTTGTTATCTCAAGCTTGTTTGTCAAGTTTAGTTGCCAAAACTATAAGTCTTGATTTCTAGTAGTCTACTTACAGCTAAGTCTCGGATTAGGATAGAAAGTGTAGTTGAGCTTTAGAATTCATGGCGTTCATCGATTGAAGACGAAGAACTACTAAGGAGAGCTTGCGGAACTTCACCAACAAAAGGTATGTGGAGACTTGCACTCATCTATCACTCAAAAGTCTATCTACTCTATCTCCTAATTGAGACAAAAGTCGTATAGCTATATAGACTTCAATTATACACATTTGATATTTTGAGCTGAGTTTAACTTGCTTACATATTTCTCGAAATATGTTTTGGTAAGCTTTCGCTTTAACCAAGTTCATCTTATAGTCTTGACGAAAGTCAAAAGATGATCATGTGAAAATCGCCTGGTAACATTTTACATGTTTTGTGTGAGACAATCATTTGATGCAGACTCGGAATATTTCGTATTGATCATTCGATCACTTGAAAATTGCTTCGAAGCTAATATTTTGTGTGAGACAGCTATCCCATCTTATAAGAATGTTTCGATGATTGAAATGAGAGTTTAGAACAAATTAACCATGATTGGATATAGCACAGTATGCGTACTTGTATGCTAACTGTTGCAAGTTATTCCAAGTCCGGGAACCATGGTATGCTTACCCGTACGCGTACTGGTTGGTTAATGAAAGTCCGGGAACTTAGTATGCGCACCCATTCGTGTACTGGCGTAAGTTCAAGTTCCGGAGTTCAACTGAGTTTGGTGGTATGCGTACACGTTCGCGTACTGGCGAACCCAAACTTAGTTCGTCCACTTAGGTATGTGTTCATGTTCGCATACTTGAGTAGGTTATGTTCTAAAATCGGTTTGTTCATGAACTAATACATTTATACAATAAGGAATGCAATCTTTTGCAAACCGTGGCTATAATGTTCATGAATTGATTCGAGTGAATCAAAATCGATTTTGCTTCAATTGTGTTTTATATACTTCTATGAGATTATAAACAATTGAACAACTCTAGAACTAGTTTCATTTGTGTCATTTGAACTAGTTATGGTTAAGATGAATAAGGTTGATATGAAAGTGTTCATATGGCTATCTCAGGTTAACTATTGTTGAGCCAACAAGGGGTACACGTTTAGGTACGGTTACCCATATCTAAATGAAGTCACTTTTCATTTGTGTGTAACAAGCTAAGTCCGATCTAACGGTTGAAAGATATTAGCTTGAGTCTAATCAGGTTTTCATCTAACGGTGAATATTGAATGCTTTGTTACCAAGGTAACATTGATTGCAAACCCTGATTTGAAGACTATATAAGGGAGAACTCTAGCAACTGGGAAACCTAATCCCTACACCTCATGTGTGATACTAGTTGCGACTAGAGTCGATTCCCCTTTAGCCTAGGTTTTTCTAAAACCATTAGGTTAACGACTTGAAGGCTTCATTGGGATTGTGAAGCCAAACCCAACTATTTTCTCTGTAGTTGCGTGTTCTGATCTTGTTGTTTGCTATCGTATTGAGTATTATCTTCTTTAAGATTTGCTCGAGATTTATTCTCCGATAAGGAAGATAAAAAGTAGTCACAAACATCTTCGTCTCATCGTTTGTGATTCCACAATATCTTGTTTCGCCATCATAAAATTAAGATTATTGTGAGGTGATTGATATTACTTGGTTGTTCTTCGGGATATAAGTCTGGTGTATCAATTGGTTCCTGTTCACCTTGATTTATCAAAAGACGAAACAAAACTCGTAGGTATTTCTATGGGAGGCAGATTTATCTATTCAATGGACTTTTCTGTGTGAGACATATTGGTTTATCAAGTCTTCGACTTTGGGTCGTAGCAACTCTTAGTTGTGGGTGTGATCAATTAAGGGAATCAAGTGCGTAGAGTCCTGCTGGGATTCAGAGGCGTAAGGAACGCGACTGTACCTTGATCAGTGTGAGATTGGTTAGGGCTCAACTACATTCTAGTCCGAAGTTAACTTGGAGTAGGCTAGTGTCTGTAGCGTCTTAATATAGTGTGGTGTTCAAATCTGGGCTAGGTCCCGGGGTTTTCTGCATTTGCGGTTTCCTCGTTAACAAAACTTCTGGTGTCTGTGTTATTTCTTTTTCGCATTATATTTTCTATATAATTGAAATATCACAGGTTGTGCGTAGTTCAATCAATTAGATAATCCAACCTTGGTTGTTGATATAAATCGATTGACACTTGAACATTGGTCTTTGGTACCGTTCAAGTTGTTTCACATAATAATCAGGCTCACGGATTTCTATCTATTTGATTTGCTAATTACATTGTGAAACAGAGATACAACTCTTAGATATATTTCTTGATTGAGCTCACTTTATTAGTTGGTGCTCTCGGATTTATATTGGAGTTAGACCATGCAGATTGATAAACGAAATATTGGGTGAGGTTGTTAGACCCCCGCTTTTTCAATTGGTATCAGAGTAGGCAAACACGTTTAAGACCTTATAAGTCTGTGTTTGTAGCGATCTGACTCTATGGACAGAAGTGCTATCTCAGTAAACGTACCACCAGTCTTCGATGGCTCAAATTACTTATGGTGGAAAATTGCTATGCGTGCTTTTCTTCAGGCGCGTGATTTTAAATCATGGGTATATGTTGTTAATGGATACAATCCTCCAATGGTTACAGTAGACGGTGTCTCTATTGCAAAGGATATTGGTAAATACGAACCTAACGAGATTCTCGCTGCAAAGCAAAATTCTGACGGTTTAAATGCTATCATATATGCTATTACCCCAGATCTTCAGCACCATGTGACTACGTGCACTCGGTCTAAAGATGCGTGGGATATCTTAGAAACTGTATTCGAAGGGAATACCCCTGAAAAGGAAGCTAGGCTTCAAAACCTAAATTCTGATTGGGAAAACCTTCGTATGGCTGATGAAGATTCATTTGATGAGTTTAATCACAAAGTGTCTGAAATTGTTAATGCATCTTTTGCATTAGGTAAGACTATTCCTGGAAAGGACATTGTGATGAAAATTCTCAGATCGTTGCCAACCAAATACGATTCTAAGAAGCATGCCATCGTTGAAGGAAATAACCTTAATACGTTATCCAGAACACTCTGGTTGGGAAGTTAAAGATCTTTGACCATGAGCATTCATCCAAATCTGGAAAGGATATTGCTTTCAAAGTACAAAAGAACACAAAATTACTTGATAAAAGTAAATGTGTTGGCAACTCTGTGAATGATCCTATTGAGACTGATTCGTTGGATGAAGATCTTGATAATTCAGTCTCTCTGATCACAAGACAGTTTAGAGATCTTCTTTTGAAGAGAAGTAAACGGTTCATCAGAGATAAGCCTAGATCATCAGTTAAACCTCAGGACCGTGTTCCTCCTAAAAATAGGGATACGGTCGATACTGATGATGAGGATATGCCTCAGGGCTTCAAGTGTAAAGGTTTTGGTCATTTCGCAAATGAGTGTCCAAATCGTAGAAAATATACTGGGAACAAAGGTCTTGCTGCAACTCTTGATGAAATGTCTGATCACTATGATTCAAATGAAGATGAAAAATCAAGTGTTGCACTTCTTGCCGAAATATTGATTTTGATAATTGTAGCAATACTCACATAAAATGGATCTTTCTTTGTCTACTGGAAATTCTATTTCTAATATTTCAGGTCCTACAATTTTTCTAGCAGCTTGCTCCGCTATGGCGTCTGAACCATCCTCCATATTGACATGTTCTTATTGTACTCTCAAGGGTCATGAACTCTCCAAATGTTTCAAATACAAACACAAGATAAGATATGTCAACAAACTTCAATGGAGAACAAATCGATTAGCAAACAAGCTCAAACTTGTTCAGAAGTCGTCTGAGGTATGTAAACTCAATTATTCTCCAAAGAAGTTAATTTCCAAAGAAAATATTAGACCACTAGAGAAAAGAATACGGTCTAAACATTCCGTTCAAGACGGTTATGGTGGACAAATCATTGTTCACCCAACACAACTTAATTGTGTTGATGGTGCATCTTGTCTAATGTGCCTGGTCAAAAGAGACAAGGGTCATGCACGTTTCAGGCTTTAGGAAAAGAGAAATTTGGTTTACTTTCTTTTTGTTTTTAGTCTGCTTGGAATTCTATTGCCTTTCTTCATATCTAATTGATATTGAAAAGGCTTTCCCTGTTTGATCATTAAAAGATGGTTAAAATCGACAATTCAACCTTCTTTAGGGTTATTAATTGGTCGTACGTGAAACCTACTCTGTATATAGGTTCTGTAACCCAACATTCCTTTTTCCTTCCTTAAAAACTCTTTTTTATCACAAGTTTGCTTGTAGAGCTTGGTTTGAGAATTTCTCTCATAAACCCATATTTGTATGGAGACTCCAAGCATTATGACTTCTGATGGAAAAGAGGTTAATATGATTGTTAATCCATCAATCATGAAGGAAAAAGATAAATCTCATGTATCCTCTTCCTTGAAAAGAAAACGGAGGAATGTGAGGAAACCAAGAACTTCCCCTTCAAATCTTCAGAAATTATCTGGTGTTCTTGAAGAGTTGAAGGAAATAAGAAAGGATATGCAGCAAATAAAGGTTATTGTTTTTAGGACTCGTGAAATTCAGAAGGCCCTGGTTCGACATCAGTCAAGAAATTTTGTTGAAATTGAATCCTTTCTTCATGAACCTTATGTTCCAATGGCTGTTGACGACAAGGAGTTCGAGGACGATAAAGAATTCTTCAAAGGTCTTAATGTCTAGGAAACTTCTTATGAGAATTTATTCTTGTGTTTTAATAAGGATAACTAGGGTTTGGAATAAAAATTATTGTGAGTACACATAGCTATTGCCAACGATTTTCATCTTGCAATGTTTTTAGATTTATTTATTTAAATTCTAAAGTTGATTTGGAATATGATTTTGCAGTATTAATCTTTATTGGTTTTATATATTGCAAATAATGTTATGGTATATGTGTGTTTGCGTCCGTGAACTATGATTGTCCCATATATGTCAAAAGTTAAGTCTATTATATGTCATTATGCAAATATTGATGGAAAATAGAATGAACTTTTGATAACAAAGATTAAGTATATGATATCATTATGCAAATATTGATGAAAATAGAATGAATCTTTGAATATTCCGCGGTATTGATCTTTCCCTGATCCACTTCTATGTGTAAGTACTGTGCGGCTCCGTAAGTTCTCTTATGTTGAGCATTTCCGATTAAATTAATCATGGGTTCTCTTGTGGTTAATTTAATTGAGTTTTCTGGATACAAATTCATGTTTTATGTAATTTGTTAATGTCCAAAGAAATCCTTCTTTTCTTGTAAAAGTAAGGTCGCTCTTGTTGTTCCTTTGGGAATGACATTTTATGGGGAGAGTTCTTAATTGAATTTGTGCTTAATTGCCAAATCTTTGTGGGGAGTGCGGCTGTGGAATATTGTAGGAGTTTTCTTGTATCTTTATAAACTCCTTGATGAACACACTAAGTTTCGACTATGTGAAATCATCGAAACAAAGTTGATATGTTCTCTTTTAGTCATGAAGTATCTCTATGAGATTTTCATTATGATACCACTAGTTTTCGTACCTTTGCCAATTTGTATTGACAAAAAGGGGAAGAATTAATGTGTAGTTCACACTACAAATACATATGGTTTACGGATCATTATGTAAGGGGGAGTGGTTTTCATTGTGAGATGAAGTATTGACTAAGGGGGAGTGATACATATCACCATTGTATTGTTGTCAAAGTTGTGATACAATTGGACTTTGATGTTGTGTAATAATACTATGACACTGTATAACAATGATTGAGAGCTACTGTTTTCTCATTGTTATGGCTACGGATCTTCAACAATACTGATGCTGAGTTGAACACGTTTAGAATCACTGGAGTACTTGGAAGTGACGAAGATTTCAAGTAATGTTGAAGAACCAAGGGAATCAAGCATTTGGATGAGAAGCTACAAAGTTTATTTATTTTTTAATCCATATGTATTGATAGTTTTGTCACTAAAACTGACAAAGGTGGAGATTGTTAAAGCACTGCTCGGTCGAAATCGCAAGCTTTGCTATCTCAAGCTTGTTTGTCAAGTTTAGTTTCCAAAACTATAAGTCTTGATTTCTAGTCTACTTATAGCTAAGTCTCGGATTAGGATAGAAAGTATAGTTGAGCTTTAGACTTAACGGCGTTCATCGATTGAAGATGAAGAACTACTAAGGAGAGCTTGTGTAACTTCACCAACAAAAGGTATGTGGAGACTAGAACTCATCTATCACTCAAAAGTCTATCTACTCTATCTCCTATTTGAGACAAAAGTCGTATAGCTATATAGACTTCGATTATACACATTTGATATTTCGAGTTGAGTTTAACTCGCTTACATATTTCTCGAAATATATGTTGGTAAGCTTTCGCTTTAACCAAGTTCATCTTATATTCTCGACGAAAGTCAAAAAATGATCACGTGAAAATCGTCTGGTAACATCTTACATGATTTGTGTGAGACAGTCATTTGATGTAGACTCGGAATGTTTCATATTGATCATTCGATCACTTGAAAATTGCTTCGAAGCTAATATTTTGTGTGAGACAGCTATCCCATCTTATAAGAATGTTTCGATGATTGAAATGAGAGTTTAGAACAAATTAACCATGATTGGATATAGCACAATATGCGTACTTGTATGCTAACTGTTGCAAGTTATTCCAAGTCCGGGAACCAAGGTATGCGTACACGTACGCGTACTGCTTGGTTAATGAAAGTCCGGGAACTTAGTATGCGCACCCGTTCGCGTACTGGCATAAGTTCAAGTTCTGGAGTTCAACTGAGTTTGGTGGTATGCGAACATGTTCGCGTGCTGGAGAACCCAAACTTAGTCCGACCACTTAGGTATGCGTACATGTTCGCATACTTAAGTAGGTTGTGTTCTAAAATCGGTTTGTTCATGAACTAATACATTTATATAATAAGGAATGCAATCTTTTGCAAACCGTGACTATAATGTTCATGAATTGATTCGAGTGAATCAAAATCGATTTTGCTTCAATTGTGTCTTGTATACTTCTATGAGAATATAAACAATTGAACAACTCTAGAACTAGTTTCATTTGAGTCATTTGAACTAGTTATGGTTGAGATGAATAAATTTGATATGAAAGTGTTCATATAGCTAACTTCGGTTAACTATTTTTGAGCCAACAATGTGTACACGTTTAGGTACGGTTACCCATATCTTAATGAAGTCACTTTTCATTTATGTGTAACAAGTTAAGTTCGATCTAACGGTTGAAATATATTAGCTTTAGTCTAATCAGGTTTTCATCTAATGGTGAATATTGAATGCTTTGTTACCAAGGTAGCATTGATTGGAAACCCTGATTTGAAAACTATATAAGGGAGAACTCTAGCAACTGGGAAACCTAATCCCCACACCTCATGTGTGATACTAGTTGCGACTAAAGTCGATTCTCCTTTAGCCTAGGTTTTTCTAAAACCATTAGGTTAACGACTTGAAGACTTCATTGGGATTGTGAAGCCAGGCCCAACTATTTTATCTGTAGTTGCGTGTTCTTATCTCGTTATTTGCTATCGTATTGAGTACCATCTTCTTTAAGATTTGCTCGAGATTTATTCTCCGATAGGCAAGATAAAAAGTAGTCACAAACATCTTCGTCTGATCTTGTTGTTCGCTACCATACGATTAAAACTATTGCGAGGTGATTGATATTACTTGGTTGTTCTTCGGGAATATATGTCTGGTGTATCAATTGGTTCCGGTTCACCTTGATTTATCAAAAGACGGAATAAAACTCATAGGTATTTCTGTGGGAGACAGATCTATTCAATAGACTTTTCTGTGTGAGATAGATTGGTTTATCAAGTCTTCGACTTTGGGTCGTAGCAACTCTTAGTTGTGGGTGAGATCAGCTAAGGGAATCAAGTGCGTAGAGTCCGCTGGGATTCAGAGGCGTAAGGAACACGACTGTACCTTGATCAGTGTGAGATTGGTTAGGGCTCAACTACATTCCAGTCCGAAGTTAACTTGGAGTAGGCTAGTGTCTGTAGCGACTTAATACAGTGTGGTGTTCAAATCTGGACTAGGTCCCGGGGTTTTCTGCATTTGCGGTTTCCTCGTTAACAAAATTTCTGGTGTCTGTGTTATTTCTTTTCCGCATTATATTTTCTATATAATTGAAATATCACAGGTTGTGCGTAGTACAATCAATTAGATAATCCAACCTTGGTTTTTGATATAAATTGATTGACACTTGAACATTGGTCTTTGGTACCGTTCAAGTTGTTTCACATAATAATTAGGCTCACGGATTTCTATCTGTTTGATTTGCTGATTACATTGTGAAACAGAGATACAACTCTTAGATATATTTCTTGATTGAGCTCGCTTTATTAGTTGGTGCTCTCGGATTTATATTGGAGTTAGTCCATACAGATTGCTAAATGAAATATTGGGTGAGGTTGTTAGATCCCCGCTTTTTCAGTTATACTTTTAAGACAATTCAAACAATGTCTAGGCATGAAGGAATATTTATTTGAGAAATTGTTAGTAAAATTACTTGAAGGGGATTGACGTTGATTTATTATTTGTTAATCATAAATCATATGATGCCAGCGCCTCTAGGTGAGAACGCCAAACAAGGATTTCTTGGAATGCTAGGTAGTATTGATTGTATGCAGTGGCCATAGAAGAATTGTCCAATAACTTGGCAAGTAACTTATTTGGGTAAAGAGAAACACAGTTCTTTGGTGTTAGAGGCGCTGGCATCATATGATTTATGATTGACGTGTTTTTTATTTGGATTGCATGGGTCAAATAAAGATTTTAATGTGTTGGCACACTTTATAAATGCTTAATTTACATGTTTTGAACGTCAATTCCATAATTGTTTTAGCTATATTTCTTGCATATTACCTCGTATGATGATTGTTTTATAGTTTAAGTCTTTTGTTAGGTGAATCATCCAAACGTAATTGGAAATTGCTACAAAAGAGCTAAAAAGTGAATTTCTCTGAATATTCAAGTGTTTAAAACAAAGAGAAGTGGAAGAAATGCGACGGAAAGAAACAAAGAACATTGAGACACACAAAAAGGACTATAAAACCAATTTCAACTAATCCAAATTAAGGATTTGTTATCACCATCTTGAAGAGAAATGAAAGGCGAAGAGAACGCAAAAAGAATGAGTAAATTCTGAGTTAGTGCGAAGAAGTTATGAACAAAATGGTGAAACCTATTTGGATTTGGTTTCTGCTGGGCCTATTTTGGGCCTACGCGGGAAGAGCTAATTATGAACGGATTTTGATGTTTCTTTGGGACTTGTAAACCAAGGAAACTTGCACCTAAAGGGATTCTAAACCCTAAGGATACTTAATGACCAAGTATTGGAGGCTATAAAGGAGAAACCTAAGGCTTAAATGTTAGAGCATTGCTCGGTCGAACTCACAAGTGTTGCTATATCAAGCTTGTTGTCAAATTTAGTTGTCAAAACTATATCTTGATTTCTAGTCTACAATTAGTTAAGTCTTGGTCTAGGATAGTGGAGTTGAGAAACGATCCAGTCATCATTTGCGTTCTACCGTTTGAAGGCGAAGATCAACCAAAGCTTTTGGAGAACTTCATCGACAAAAGGTAAGTGAAGACTGAACCACCTATTTCTCAAGTTATATTCACCTTTCTATCATTGAGACGATTTTCGCATAACTAATTAGACTAGCTTGCATAGACAAGAATTTCGAGTTGAAAACTAATTATTTAGTTTACGAATTTATCAAAATATAATGACTAAGCTTAATGAACATTTGTTGATACTTGATCAAATTCGGTGGAGAACAATTTATTGTTCGGAACCAAATCATAATTCAAGTTTATCATTCGAAAACAACATGAAACAGTGATATGTGTCATTGATATTATTCAGGAATGTTTCAAATTGATTTAGATAAATATATAACTACTATATTCGGAATACAAGACAGTGTTATCAGTCTTACAAACTGAGAAAACCGTTATATGTCTGAAGTCATATTACATATATTCGTACACGTAGCGGAGTAGCTATATATCGACTTTAAGATTTGTGCGATATGCATATTCGTATGTACATTATGGGAATATCTGTTTGTTTCATGATCCGGGTAGGTATGTATTTTCGTATACAAACCATTGTGGAACTGTGGTAAGGGAACCGGGTTAAAATAATCAAACCGGTAGGCGAGCCAAAAAAAATCTATGTTCTAGAACCAGTTTAGTACCCAAATAGGTACGCAAGCTGGATGTTCTGTGAACTCCGGAACCGGCAAAGGTCTTAAGTTTGGAAACCGGTACGTGAACTAAAAAGTTATGTAGACTCCAGAACCTTGAGTTGGTTCAAAGTTTGCAAACCGGTACGTGAAATGAAAAAGTTCTGTAGAGTCCGGAACTGGGTAATTGCATAAGTTTGCAAACCGGTTTATGAACTGAAAAATTTTGTAGACTCCGGAACTCGGTAATTGCATATAAGTTTGCAAACCGGTCCGCGAACTGTGACTCAGCCGATTCACGAACGATTCAAGTAATTATACTTTGTACATTTACAAACTATGTCGATCATGATTCAATTGCGATTAAATTATTTCTATAAAGTAATTTGCATTTGATCATTTCTCTAATTAACACTAGACTCATTTGATCACATGATTGTGACTCAATATTAATATCTCAGTGAACATGAAAATGAGTGTTAAGCTTTTAAGTTCAAATCGGCTAGTTTCTGCTAACAATGTTGAACATAGTCTTTATACATGGTTCGGTTACGGTTTACCTAACCATAGTGTATATCTTGTATATGTGATTAAGATTCAAAGCATTCATCTAACGGTGGATATTGTTTGCTTGGTTCCAAAGCTATCTTAGCTTAAACCTAAAGAAACCTAGGCTTTGAAGTCTATATAAGGGGAACTCTTGGCAACTGGGATCTTTGAATCCTGATATTACTTTTTGGTGTGTTCTAGTTGTATCTAGAGTCGTCCTCTCCAGAAACCCTTTTAGGGTTTAGTGACTACAAAGTCTTCAATGAGATTCGTGAAGCCAGGTCCAGTTATCTTTTATCTTGATAACTTGAGTATCCTGATATGATTGTTTGTAGAGCTTGGTCCATCAATCAAGATAGATAGTAATCAACGAAGTCTCTTCGTATCATACTTTGTTGATTCCGCAAGTTTTATACTTGTGAGGTGCATAATAATCTAGGCTGCACTTTAGGTTACTATCGATTTCCATCATCTGGATCTACCGTTTGATCCGATCATCTATTTAGATCGTAAATCAGGAAATCAAATATAGGCTTAATCTGTATGAGGCAGATTTGGTTTAAAGTCTTCAATTGGGTTGAAGCAACTATTAGTCGTGGGTGAGATCATCTAAGGGAATCAATTGCGTAGAGTCCTGCTGGGATTCAAGAGGCGCAAGGAGCGCGACTGTACCTGAATCAGTGGGAGACTGAGTTTGGGCTCAACTACATTCCAGACCGATGTTAATTAGTAGTAGGCTAGTGTCTGTAGCGGCTTAATACAATTTGGTGTTCAATCTGGACTAGGTCCCGGGGTTTTTCTGCATTTGCGGTTTCCTCGTTAACAAAACTTCAGGTCTATGCATTTTTTTTCCGCACTATATTGTTTATCTTTATAATTGAAATATCACAGGTTGTCGCTGATCAATCACAGTAGCTAGGTCCAACCCTGTTAGTTAGAAAAGACTTGATTGATCCTTGGACATTGGTTTTTGGTACCGTCCAAGAACTCTCTTTGTAGTTAGGTTCACGGATTCAGTTCTGTAAACGTTCTAACACCAAGAGAGAGAGAAAGATAAGGAACTTTCCATGATTGAGTTTTTACTCTCGGAGATTTGTTGAGTTTGTCCATACAAATTGCCTAAGAAAAAGTTGGTGGTGTATCTTGGTACCCTCAATACTTTCATTACACAAGACATCTCACATCTCATATAACACTTTTGTTATTCGTACAAACCGGGAAACGATGTAATCATGAGTAGCTAATTTCTATTTGGTTAAGAATCAATCCAATTTTCTAAGCGTGAAGCTTTATTAGTTATATAAATCTATTTGAAGTTTTTATCATAATCGTTCGTTTTCAATGTATATAGGGTTTATGATTGATTTCTCGATTGTTCAAGTGTACAATTGAATTAATCTATTGATCATTTTACTTCTAGTAGAGAGTTCAGCGATCCATAATTATCGTGCACCTCCTACACAAGTAGACGTCGCGAGACCTTACAGAGAGATTATGTGGAGCAGTTTCAAGTGAAGATAACATTATTAAGTGGACCTTGCGCTAAGAGTCTAACTGCCAGGATCAACCTAAGTTCACATAACTTAAAGCTTTCGAATGGGTTACACCTTGAGTGTGCTAGTACTTGGTGGTTCGGTTGGATATAATCTGATATGCGAGTGCTTCCATATCCGGTTACATAAAAAACTTTGGGGATAACACTGAGCTAGCTGTTATTCTATAATTGTTGATGAATGGTCCTCACGAAAGATAGATAGGTATACTAACTCGGTTAACATTTGGTAACGAAGAAGGATTTCTTAATCATATTTTTATTCTTATTGTCTTTCTATTATTATTTTAAGTTAACTCATCAAACAATCCACTAGTATTTGCCCTTAGTTATTTACTTTATTTCGCTGATCCAAATAATATATCAATTACACATCTCTCTGCGGGAACGATCCTTACTACCGTTATATTACTAGTTAATTAGTGGAAATATATCGATTCACTTGTTGCACTTACGACACACATCAACACTCACCACTTTTTGATAACATTCTCAAGGGTGTAGCACCTCCATTCAATTATGTCATCAATGATCACCAATACAAGATGAGTTATTTCTTAGCCAACGGTATTTATCCAAAGTTGACTACAATTGTACAAGCTTTCAGATATTGGATGTTCTAGACATGGTAAGACTCAACAAGTATCATATGGCTAAAAGAAAGGATGTTGAGCGTGATTTTGGAGTGCTTCAAAGAAATTTAGAATTATCGGATCACCATGTAAGTATTGGCAACAAAATGACTTGAAACTTGTTAGAGCATTGCTCGGTTGAACCCGTCAAGCATTGGTATTTCAAGGTTGGTTGTCATATTTTAGTATCAAAATCCAAGAGTTGCTTGATTAGAGATGTTGAGACATACAAGTATTACTATGAAGACCTGAAGATTCTAAAGACATTTGACATCACCGAAGACATCATCCTTCTACTTGAGGTTAGTAATACAATACTTGACTTGTTTCCATTTCTATATCTTTACTTTCAAGTCGTTTAGATTGAAAACATATTATGCGAAGTTATATACATGAAACTCCAATATTAGAGACTTGATCATCTTATTATGATCAAAGTGTCAAGGAAGAATCTACCTAACTTGTAAATACCTAGTTGTGGTTGTAGATGGGGCAAAACGATTTGCTGGTTTTTACGGAATTGAGGAGATGATCGTACGAAAGAGACTCCTTGAACCGAGCGAAATGTTTAACCTCACACAAATGCACTGCAAGAAGGGAGTGCTTTGAATTCGAGAGATCAATCTGTAGTACTCCGGCCTAAACCAAGACAATGGCCGTTCCAGAGTAAATTCGGTCACAAGAGAGGATGGGTCGATCTGTAGGAGGAAAGCTGAGAAATGTGTGAGATCAATGGTGATCGAAGATTGTAGGTGTGTTGTGTATTCTGAGAATAAGATAAATTCTGAATGATTGAATTTGCTCTGTTGAGAGTTGGATTGTTAATCTCGTGTTGTCTGTTTGACGTGAGATTGTCCCTGTTTCAATCATCATTCAGAGACTTATTTATATTGTTGGAATTGAAAACACCATGATCTCATGAAGTGTGAAAGTTGATGGAATCAAAGAATGGGGAAGTGGAAATCGTGTTAAAACCAGTTGCTCAACATGCGGAGACTTGGTTGATTTTTCATCCACTACTTTGTTAACTCCTTCAACCGATTGCACGACTTGCTCACATTCTCATCGTGTGTATGAACACACGTGCCGTAGACCGCCAGACCAAAACCCTAGTTAATATCCCCCCATGTGACATGATTGATGTCTCGTGTGATTGTGTAATCTGCAAGGCAGACGTGTATTTAATTAGTCAGTTGCTGACTTCATGACTTCATGGGACGATGAGTCCTTGTATTGTTGAGTCGAACGTGGTTTGGAAATGTTCTGAGACTCATGAATTGAACGTGTCTATGAGATAGACATGATGTGTGAATAAGTTAACGTGAGCAAATATTGCTCATTCGATGAATTGAATTGTTGAATATTGATAGTTGAACCAGTATTCCTTGGTTTGAGCAAATATTGCTCATTTGAGCAAATGTTGATCATTCGATGAATTATTGGTAGCATGACCAAATAAGATACTGGCATTTGAACCGAGTATGATAAATAAAATTTTGATCACGGGTTCAACGTAAAATTATTAGCGTTTGAATCTGGAATCATTAACCTTGGACTCAAAACCCTAATTCGATCAATTGATGATTTATTGATGGTTTATTGAGAATCAACCACAGAAAAGGAGGGACCGGCTACATGGGATTATGAGTCGACCATGTAGTGCCCAGATGCTCACGTGAGAAAATATTAAGATCTCTGTAGACCAGTTAATTTGTTGAGAAAAGGATGATTAAATGCTGGTTTAATCATTTATTCAAAAATGCTCGTCCGAGCCTTAGATGATAAAACCTAATTAATTATGAAGGGATGAGGGACCGACCAAGGGATCATGAAACCGGCCCTGGGTGTTCATGGGATCAATTGATGATCGTTCCATCAATTTCCAAGTTGTTTGGAAGATTTTTGGACCTAATACGTGCAATTGTGCAAATTAGGTCAAATCATGAGAATACGTGGGACCGGCTTCTTGCAAGCCAAAGAGCCAACCTTGGTCGGTCAAGGTAACATGCTCACGTCACCAAAGTGTCCGTATGTTAATTCTGAAAATTTTGATATTTTCTGATGTGCATTTGAGTAATCATTTGAGAAAATATGAAGAAATCAAGGTTTTTTGACGAAATCATCAAAACTTCATGAGATGAAGGAAAAATAATAAAAAGTGAGGGAATCATGAAGTGTGGGACCGGCCATGGCCAAGACATGACTGGCCGGCCGAGGAGCTTGGTCCCACACGTTTTTCCCAATTTTCATAATATTTTCATGATTTTAGGGAAATATGATAAAACCAAGGAATTTGTTAAAATCAAGGAGTTTTTGTTGAAATCAAGGAGTTTCCATGAGATGAAGGAAACAAAAATATTAATAATAATAAAATAAGGGCATGTGGGACCGGCTTGAGCATGGTTGGCCGGCTAGGGCCCGGTCCCGTGAGTTTTCCCTTATTTTATGTATTATTTCATGATTTGAAGGAGTTTTCATAATTTGAAAGAATTTTCATAATTTGAAGGAAATATTATGAAATCAAGGAATTTCATAAAATCAAGGAAATAAAAATAATAATAATAGAATAAGGGGTTTGTGGGACCGGCTAGGGCATGACCGGCCAGCTTGGGCCCGGTCCCACAAGTTTCCTTAATTTTATGTATTTTTGTGTATTTTCCCATAATTTGAAGGAAATATTATGAAATCAAGAAATTTCATAAAATCAAGGAAATAAAAATAATAATAATAGAATAAGGGGTTTGTGGGACCGGCTAGGGCATGACCGGCCAGCTTTGGCCCGGTCCCACAAGTTTCCTTAATTTTATGTATTTTTGTGTATTTTCCCATAATTTGAAGGAAATATCATGAAATCAAGGAATTTCATGGGATTAAGGAAACATGAAAATATAATAATAATAAAATAGGGCGTGTGGGGCCAGCTAGGGCATGACCGGCCGGCTATGGCCCGGTCCCATGGGTTTCCCTAATTTTATATTATTTTTCATGGGATCAAGGAAATATCATGAGATTAAGGAGTTTTCATAAGATTAGGGAAATAATAATAAAATAATGAGGAACCATGAGGTGTGGGGCCGGCCGGGATCAAGGCATGGCCGGTTGGCCAATAATCACGACCCCACAATATTTTCCCTAATTTTATATTATTTCCCAGTGTGAAGGAAAACCATGAAACTGAGGAGTTTCCTCAAAACGAAGGATATTTGTTCAAATGAAAGGATTTTCATGAGATCAAGGAAAATAATAAAATATGATAAAATATAGAATTTGGGCGTGGGACTGATCACGGCATGACTGGCCAGTCGGTAAGCCAGTCCCCTAGCGCTTTGACTATTATTTTATTATTTTCTTTCCTATTTGCATAGGTTCATCGTCTCGTCGTATTCTGAAATACTTGTCTGTTCATTCAGGTGTTTGTTAATGCATTATTTGTCGAATACATTTACACCATTTGGTTGGGGCTTACTTGAAGGTAACTCAGATGCCCATGTGTTGAATATTTATTACTAACCCATGGAATTCTGCTGGGAAGAACCATAAATTGAAGTAACGAAATATTATGAAAATATCGAATATTTTACATGGATTTGAATCCATTGATTCTTGAAAATAATTAATTAATGGCTCTATACTAGTACAATCTTCTAGGAGCGTTAATTATTCAGTGAGTGATATGAGCCTGTTGAAGCGTCATACTTCTTTCATATAGTCAGGGAAAACATTGTTACATCCTGAAGAAATTATTGCTCTATACTAGCAGGCAAGCTGTCTAGGAGCCGTCTAATCTTTCGATTCTATATAGAAGTAATTACTGAAATTGCTCAGTATTCATGAGATATGATGTTGCCTCAGCTGAGAGACTACATATCTATATATACTCTGAGAGACAGTATTCTCAGTCAGAGATTCTCATAGCATGATCTTTCATGCTTTCGATAAGAGACACGAGCCTCAATATTCATCTGATTGCTAGATCAGGAATACATATAAGTAAGGGTTTACGATTTTAGCCTTTGTTGAAAATCCACCATCTACAGTGGTATATTGATTAACGAAGTATAATGCTTATCTTTTGAACTTCGTAATTGCAACATAGACGTATTCTTTGTAACTTATTACTAGATTGTGCAATAAACTTAAGATTGATTTCATGCTTAGAAAACTATGCTTGATTACATGAGTTTAAGGAAGTAGACTTACGAACTTGTTTCGTAGTTGAAATAAATCAATAGGATTGCTGATCAAGTTTTTATTGAAGGTCTAAAGAATGACTGATCCTTACCTATATTGGGAGTCAAGGTGGTACTGATCCTAACCTATATGGGAATCATAGTAAAACTGATCCCTACCTACATTGGGAGTCATGGTAGAACCGAAACCCATATTAAAACCGATTTCTTTAGTCACATACACTTTAGGGTTTGTATGATTTTGGAATTTGGATTTGCTAAATTGGAAAGTTCAAGATGTCGACATAAAAAGTAATTTGAACATGTGAATAAATCTTATATTTTATCGTTCAAATATATTCCTTGATACTCAAGGTGAGATCCCAAACCGAAATGTTTGATAATCTATTTGTTATGATTTTCGAATGTATATGTTTTATTTTTCCAGCAAGCAAAACATATCTCTGGAAGATATATTACTTTAGTATCTTGTATGCTAGCTAATATTGAGTTGTATCCATGAGGTATTTCAGTTATACAATTGGATATTGGTTGGAATTAGACAAAACTGAATTTAGGTGCTTTACTGCATATCTTGAGAATGTTTTCGGTTATGGAAATTCCTTGGTGTCCAAACTACCTTGGTCTATAAATAGTGAAGTTTGTTCTTCTTATAAACTTATCCAGAGGCAGGCACTTCATTTTTGTAGTCACTGTTGTAGCCGACTAATAGTATTATTTGTAATAGTATCTTGTAGAGGAGAGTAACCGAATTGGCGAAATCTATTACGTCTGCTAGTTTAAAGACTTCTTTGGGATCAAGAAACGTCTACTAGTACCATTCGTGGGACACTATAATTGTACTGTTATTCTAGTTTTCAATTATTGATTTGATTGACTAATGATTATTAACTCTTGGTTGCACCTAGTTTGATTATTTTTGAGAGTCTTTTCTTTTGACATAAGGTCACTCAAACTAGATCAAGAGATTAACGGTAGTTCAGATCTGTCTTTAAATCTGACGTTGACTTGTGATCATCCATTGTTAACAGACTCCATTCTGTGCGTGATCGATCATAAGTTGGAATCAAGTTTGGTTGTGCTGGTATAAAAGAAGATTGAAGATTTAAAGTCAAGAAAATTTCTTATTGGTTTCCTATCTTTGTGATTTGCTTCATGCACAAACTTGATCGGCTGAGATCTCACTAGATCTGGTTTATCTTTGATAGACTTGTTATTTCTAGTCGTATTAGATTGGAAAACTATCGTTTGGCAGTATTCTTCAGTATCTGAATCTAATAGTTTGTATACCTAGATCTGATTAACTTGTTAATCTAGATCTTGGTATATCTTACCTGACAAAGGAGTTTACTAGATTAAACGGAAGAGCCTTTGTGAACTCAACTAGAATATATCTGATTTACCTTTTGCGATAAGAAGAGTGGTTACCAAACATATTTGTCCTTTACTTTTCGGAAGATAATCAAAAGGAGTTGCGTGCTTGAAGTCTTCACAGCGGATGAAGCAACTTAAGATAGTGGAATCTATCTTAGGATTCAGGCGCATTGGCCAGATAGGTTCTAGGTGCAGGGATACTAAGGGAACTAGGTAACTAGGGGTAGTTTACTTGGTCTCAGCTATACGAAGTTGGTAATGTTCTTTGTATATTGGATTAATTCTGAGAGTATTCAAAACTGGACTAGGTCCCGGGGGTTTTATGCATTTATGGTTTCCCCTTTAAAAAAATCTTGTTGTGTCTTTACTTTTGCTTTCCGTAATTATAATTATTGTTTTAGTTGTAATTAAAAGTAAATACACTATACGTTAATCCACACTTGGGTGATCCCTATAGTTGTGTTCGGTTTCGAACTAACACTATATACCAAGGATATACCTTGTGGTTTGCTATCTTGTTTACAGTCTTTATCTATATTAGATCACACAAGGTATCAAAATTATAGGTTGATATCGTAAAGTTTGTGGTGTACTTGGTACCCTCGTCATTTCAAGTGGTATCAGAGCAGGAAAACACGAAAAGATCTAACAATCTGTGTTTGGTGCGATCCAACCTATAGGACATGAGCCAGAATAAAAAAAAAAGTCTAAAAAGGGCTCAATTAGCGCACATCGAGATTTTGAGAATAATCTCTCAGAATAGTCTATTGGTAATCAGTCTCATCCCTCACTTACGTCAAAATTAAGTACAAAGTCCCTCTCTCATAAATTCTTGAATGAATCTTCTCCTCACGACAAAGGAAGGGTATTCCAAAAGAAAATGAGCAAACGCCTTTTTTCAGAGCTGTTTTGGGACCGGTCCCAATCAATGGACTTGGAGATTCTTCAGCTCCGATTACTCTATTATATGTGAAATATAGGGATTCTACTTCCCGCTCTCATACAAAAGACTTGTCTAGTCTATAGACCTTTCTATATAAAGTCAGTCATTGTTCAGAACCAGGAAGAACTATCAGTTGTCTGGAAGATATTTTAGAACTTATTATTCTGCAGCAAGTCAGAATTTGTGAATTAAGGCGAGAAACACTTTGTTCTCAAAGTATTCTATCTGTGTGTAAGGAAGTGAATCAAAAAACTTCAAAGTGTGAGAAACTAACACAATCGCTGAATATTTCACAAGAAGAGAGCCAAATTCGTGAAAGCGAACTTCTAACCGAATTATATCAAGATTTATCTTTTGATAAAGCTCTAGAAAAACATCTTCATCATGAACTTAGTATCTTGAGCAGACACATGATGGAACCTGAATCAAGGAGTGGAACAGGAACATATGTAAAATGGTTTTGTCACTAAAATTGAAAAATAGGGAGATTGTTAGAACATTGCTCGGTTAAACCCACTAGCGTTGGTATGTCAAGTTAGTTGTCTAATTTAGATGAAAAAACGCATTCTTGATTTAAACACTAAAGTTAGTTTCGGATTAGATTAGATTTAAGACGTAAAGTATAAAATCAAATATATCCTTCAAGAATGGAGATCTTTGAGAACTTCATTAAATGTTGGTAACAAACACCTGATTCTCTTGTTTACTCTACCCCTCTATCCATCGAAACCAGTTCTCACTCTATGGAACAATTCTTATGATGGTAAATATACACTTTTGTGTACCCTCGAGGATATGTGAGCCCAAGAATTTTGTGAGAATGACATTTTTCCTTGGAAAGGTCCTCATGTTGTAGTGAATGAGAATGCGAATTCAACGAGCCAAAAATCACTCAATTCCGAGTTATAACGAAGAAGTTATGAGTGATTTATTAGAGCAACACTTATTATGTGTTGCTACGGCAGTTCGTGAATTGGAAATTGTACACGAACTTTTGGCGACAGTTCGTGAACTAATACGAAAAATACGTGATTAAAAAAAAATTTGGTCTAAACTGAAAAGACGAGGGTACCCAAATATACCTCAATCTAAAACTTTTCCACCTATAAGTCCTTTCTCCGAAAGTGATTGTCTATGGACTGAGTCGAGACAATACAACTAATCGGTTCACACTTCGTGTGATCGTCTATGGATACGAGATCGAGACAATACAACAACGAAGTATGTTTACTTGATAAGAGGTTCGGACTTAACCAAACACAATAGGATTACTATCAAGTAAATATGAATTAACGTTTGTGTATTTTACTTCTAATTATAATAAAAACAATTATAATTGCGGAAATAGAAAAGTAAAAGACACATCAAGATTTTGTTAACGAGGAAACCGCAAATGCAGAAAAACCCCGGGACCTTGTCCAGAATTGAATACTCTCAGGATTAAGCCACTATACAAAATCAAACCAACTTCGTATAGTTGAGACCAAGCAACTAAACCTATAGTTCACTTAGTTTCGTCTGTATTCCCACGCCTCCAACTTGTAATAAGTCACGTACTTGAAACAATTCCTTTGGTTCGTATTCCAAACAGTAAAGGATCAACAAATCTGTTTGGTATCAACTCTTTTCAACCAAGTGATGTGAGTTCGACAAAAGGCTCTTCCGTTTATCTCAATAAACTCCTTTGTCAGGTCCTTAGATCTATCTACTAACAACTACCGAAGTAATCGTCTAGATTTTGCAATCAATACTTTGAATCACAAAGAATTGTATTGATGCCGATCTACTCAACTAATCAATCCAATCTATCACAAGGATAAACTGATTATAGTTGGATCCTCTTTAACCGAAACAAGTATTGTGCACACCAAAGATTATGAACCCAAATCAGAAATCTTCAAAGTCTTCTTTGTCTTCAAATATTCTTAGATCTAAAATAAACACATGCACACAATCAACTCGAATCTCTTGTGATTAATCACGCACAGAACGGAGTCTGTTAACAATGTATTATCACAGCACTAACAAATCCTCACTGCAACTCCATCTCCATCATTAAGACTGTCTCGAGTCATCGACAAAGGCTATCACTCGCCCACTTTATCTCACCATCCGCCGCTGCAAACTCTTTGATTAACAAAGACCACCATAGTCACAATTTGCTAGATAATCTACCCATAGCCTGACAAGACTACCCCGTAAGAATTCCAGCAGAACATCTTCATCAACTCGACGTTTGATGCTAACCCATTCTCGAATTTTGACGTAAACCATCTTTCTGCTTCCTAATCTCATTCCTCTCTTAACATTACTCCGCTCAATCATGATCTCAGGATTTAACTCAAACCCTCAAGAAACTTAAATACTAGATCTAAAATAAACACATGACACAATCAACAACCCGTGTCAACAGCCACGGTCACTTTTAGCAACATCCACTAATGCAGCAAAAACCGAAAGTTCTGAATTCTCTGCAAAAACTTATTGGTAAGGAATTGGAAAACATTTCACAAAAGTTGTTCACCTACGTGTTTTCTACACAGCAAAATTTCTTTTTGATAAACGGTCTGACAGTTATGGACCCTGGACTGAACTACGCGCAGTCTGAAATGAAAAGGTGTTCAGATAGTTACGGACTCAATGAAATTAAACAAAAGTTATGAAAAAACAGTAAAAATAAATAAACGAAACAAAAATAAAAATAAAAAGCAAAAGGATTACAAACCGGTACTTAGCGCTTGTATTCCCACGCCTCCAACTTGTAATAAGTCACGTACTTGAAACAATTCCTTTGGTTCGTATTCCAAACAGAAAGGATCAAGCATCTTTAGATCTACAAACAGTCTAAAGATCCCCGTCGAAACTTCGATCTAGTTTGAGTGAATCTTATATCAGAAGAAAACATTCTCAAGCATAAACAAACTAGGTGCAATCAAAGTTCAACAACCGTTAGTCAATCAAATCAATCGAAAACTAATAATAAACCGCAATTATCTAGTTTCACACCAACGGTACTAATACAACTTCTCAATCTCAAAGAAGTCTTTAAACCGAGCGGCCGTAAGAGATTTCGCCTAATTAGGTTACTTTCCTCTCCGAATAGGCGGCTCCACCAGTAACAACACAACTAGGTAGTTTTGCTGGCTCTGAGGATTAGTTTTCTAGAAATGCAAACTCTGATATTTATAGACAAAGGAAGTTTGGACACCAAGGAATTTCCAAAACCGAAAATATTCTCAGATATGCAATATATTCCAGATTCGGTTTCCATAATTCCTGGAAATTCTTTGTCCAAACATTGACCGAAAATCTCTTAGAAAATCTCCAATTAGTAAATGCACATTACCAATTTTCATTTTCCAAAAATAAAATTAAAAACCTTAATCAAAAGATTCTCAACTTATTTTTCGATCCGGGATTTTCCTTTAGCTATTAAGGAATATCTTTGAACAATAAAAGATAAGCATTACTGCACATGTTCAAAGTATGTCGACATCTTTACTTTGTAAGTCCTCTTTCATACTTACAATCTTGAAACCGATTTGCCACACTTCCAAACGAGTTTAGAATTGGTTCATCTGACTTTCAAGAACTATGTGATTGATTAAGAACACTCAATCACAAATCATGGGTTTCACGGTTCTACCAAAACAAGTTTCAGTTCTACCTCCATGTGAGTATTGTGCATAGTCACACTAGCTTTCCAAAAATTCAGTTGACTAGGTACTAGGATCGGTTCCCCACATACTTATGGTAACTACTTGTATTTACTGCACATGTCCATAGGATCGGTTCCCCTTTCACTAAAAACTTGTTGCACATGTTCATAGAATCGGTTCCCTCATCTACTAAAAACGTATTGCACCTCTTACAAGGATCGATTCCCCTTTTGTGATCGGCCGCACCTCTTCATAGGATCGGTTCCCCTTTGCCTAGAGTTGGTCATACCAATAACACTAAATCGATCATACCATCTCAGGTGATTACTTAAGATCGGTTTCACTAATAAAAGTCATACCAATATAAAAGTCAGGCCTTGTGAATAGTTTTACCAAGAACATAAACAAGTCATGAGCGGTTATACTAATCACACATATTGGTAGTTTAAAAGATATGCAATGAATCCCAATACCAATAAGCCTAGCGATTTCCCTTTCGATTCACGAAACAAGTTCATGAATTTACTTCCTTTAAACTAATGTAAAACATTGTTACCTAGGTTGAAATCTTCACCTCATACCCATACATAATCACAATAGCATTCAAACGATTATGTCGATGTCTTATATACGAAGTTCAACAGATAAGTGTTATACTTCGTATTGTATTCCCTAATACTACGTCTAACTAGAGTGTAATAATTCATGCTTCGCAGTTATGTTTTCAATATGCACGACTTGAAATATACGTTAGGGAATGAAACAGTTCAAGTCAAATATCACTAACCTCAAGTGGAAGGATGATGTTGTCATTGTAGCTCATTACTTCTTCACTTCTTCAAGTCTTCGCAATACTTGTAATGTCTCATATCCTAATACTTTCAAGCTAACCTATACGAAGTTGACTCTAGGTAATAATCAAGCGACTCTTTAAATGAGTTTTGGTTCACTAAAATATGACAACCAAACTTGACATACCAACGCTTGGTGGGTTCAACCGAGCTATGCTCTAACAATCTCCCCCCCTTTGTCAATTTTAGGGACAAAACTCTTACATCATATGGATAAACAAATTACAAGAATTCATTACACATACGCTTGATTCCCAAATTCAACCGGACAAAAACTTGTATACATTCAATCCATAATAACAAATCTAATACTCCCCCTAAAGGTAAGATAGGTAGATTTTATCAGTCCGCACGTCTTTGTTATTCCTTTGTAGTCCATATAACTACAAGTATCATATGATATGATACTCCCCTTAGTCTATGCTTTACCCTTTCGTTAGATAAACGTTTAAGCACCAATGTCCTTTCCCTTAGTGATACCAATCAATATAAATCAATACCAGTATCACTTGGTTACTCCATATATTTCTCCCCCTTTTTGTCACAAAATGACAAAGGTACGAGCAAATAAAGGACAAACCGAAAGGATCTTACAAATCTCAAAATAGACTTGCAAACCTATAAGAGTTAAGCACGAGGGTTCCATACACCATTTTTGATAACCAATATCAAAACCGAAACTACAAGTAATTTTGTTTTGATATGTTACCAAGGATTCAATTGCCCGAAGCAATTTTCGCTAATAGTTTAGCAAACAAAATCGACTAAGCACCTTAGTTCCTTTGCTAAACCGATTGTACAAATACAATCGCTTGTTCGATAAGATCAAAATAAAGATAACTCTATTTTTCTCATCAGGTTCTCATTATCCATATAACTTAGACCTTTAACTTTTAAACAAGACAAGTACTAGGTTAGTTAACTAGCATTCCTTGTTAAGGCATTCGATTAGACTTGAATAACCGAAACCTCCACTTTGATAAGTCTAACTAAGATCAGAATTAACTTAGTTTCTCTTATCCTAATCGAATTGGACTAAACAATTCATCATCAAACCTTTTCTTTCGTTAAGCCATAAATAATTCATACAAACCAAATAAATCAACTTGCATAATTATTCACCTCAACCTAAGCAATTGAAACAAAGATAGACATTAAAGCACCGCAATTGCACCGAAATTTTGTAAGCCTAAACGATTGATACCAAACAATAAAGCAAGATAACAATAGTTTTTATTAACCAGAAACAATTGAATCACACACACATCCATACACAAATAATGGAATAAAACATCAATTGTACTGAAATTTTGTTAAGAAAAAGCAATAAATAAACGCAATAAACTCATGCTTTTCTTAAACAGGAAAACGATTAGTCGTTACCTCAAATTTCGCATCCTCTTCTCCAATATGTTTGCATCTTCTTCCGGGGAGAATTGATATCGAAATATCATTATGTTGTCATCCTTATGCAAAACAAAAGAATAACAACAAACAACCTTTACCAGAGAAAGGTTGAAAACCAGTTTTTAACTATTGCAAGCAAAAGTTGAAAACCACGAAACACATATTGTTTTATGCTAAACCAAAACCGATTCAACATATTGTGACTTTTTCACATATTGTTTCAATCAGAAACCCTCATGATCCTTTGATAAAGCCTACCAACATGGGATAGAACTTAATCCTGCTAAACCAAAAAGTCACCCAAACCATAAGGGTTCACAACATATGAGATCGAATATTAAGGTTATAAAATCGAAATCAAACATCCCATACACATACATAGCAATAAGATAAAGCATTCAAGCACAGGCTATGTAAACAAAATTATAAATCAAATAATTGTATTCATATATAAGATAGTTTTATTCATAAAATAGACTTTATTGAAAGAGATCAAAAACTACTGTCTATTTTTCTGCAACTCAGTCCTTCATATCAGTGCTAAACGAAGGTGGATTATTACTTTTAGTCTTCAGCTTGTGAATTTCTTCAAGTAGATAACCTTGTTGCTTGACCAGAATTTCTTGCAGGTGAGAAATTTTCGTGAAGGATTCTGCAAGAGCATGTAATTCTGTCTTTGATTGAACACAAAAGTGTGTCAATGCTTCAATACACTGATATTTCTTCAGCATATTCTCTCTTTCCTTCTTGCTAAGCCAATCTCTCTTTTTGATTTTGCTCTTAATATCAAGAGAAGATCCAGACTTAATCTTAAGTTGATCTTTCTGATCTAGCATATTACAAAGAGAAGATGTTGGATCCAGACTCATGGTTCGGACAAGGAATGACCAAAGAAGGAGAAGGATCTTTTTATAATTTTCATACTTACGAAAATATAATATTCCTATAAATACGATTATATTAAATATTTTCAAATACTAGATTTTATTCCCATAATCTACACATAAGTGCCTTGATTTTTCTTCGCCCTCACTCAAAATTCGGCACACATGATGAGGAAAGAATTCTAATACCGATCAGGTGGTATTAGTATGAGATTTTCTCTCATTATGGAATTTTGAACAACCAGAGTGTCCTTGATCTAGCATCGTATGGGAAATTCTCCTCTTGTTACCTCGAACTAGCGAAGTATCTTGAGATTGACTTGGGTTGCCTATGAAACTTTTAGCAATTCTGTTTTTGAGACAGTTTTTGCATCTTGTCTTATTTTTCCCTTTACCATTATATGATTCAATAACATCGGAAGACATGTCCATTCTTAAAATGGGTAAATCACTAATGGAGGAGGAAGAAATAAGATTGACAACTAATGCAATATTAGTTGTTTCCTCTTCTTCAGAATCATATGAATCAGAGCTCTCATCTAGAGTTACATCCAGAGCCTTTCTTCCAGTGTATTTCTTAAGATTGGGACAGTCTTTAGCAATATGACCAAATCTTTTATACTTAAAGCACTGCGGTTGATATTCATCATCTTCTTCATGATCCTTTTTGACAGGAACTCGATCATGTGGGCGAGAATATCGATGAGTATCATTTATGAATTTCTTATTTCGTTTCTTTAAGAGATCTCGAAACTGTCTAGTAATCAATGATAATGATTGTTCAATTTCATCATCAAAATTTTTTGCAATATGTTCGTCTGAATCATCCATCTGTCTATTCCTCTCCATTGGAGCTTTCATAATTTTTGCAGCTTTAAAAGCGATTCCTTTACTTTGAATAGACTGTGATTCATGATCAAAGATCTTTAACTTTCCAACGAGTGTGCTTTATGAGAGAGTTGAAAGATCATTTGCTTCTATGATTGCATATATGCTTCTTAGAATCGTATCTTGGTGGCAACGATCTGAGAATTTTGCACACTATATCTTTTTCAGAGATAGTCTTTCCAAGCGAGAAAGAGGCATTAATTATCTCAGAGAGTTTAAGATGAAACTCTTCAAAAGTGTCGTTGTCATCCATTCGAAGGTTTTCCCAATTAAACGAAAAAGTTTTAAGTCTAGCTTCTTTCTTTGAAGTGTTTCATTCGAATACAATCTGAAGATTATCCCAATCTTCTTTCGAAGTTTGACATGTTGATACATGATGTTGTAGATCACGACTTACAACATGTATTATAGCATTCAAACCATCTGAATTCTGCTTCGCAAGAGCCTTTTCTTCGTTTGAAAAATCTACTAATCGTTTAAACTCAGTTTCCGAATTTTCTATCTTTGGACGACTATAACCATCGACGACTAATAGCCATGTATTAAAGTCTTGTGATTGAAGAAAAGATCTCATAGAAGATTTCCACCATAGATACTTTGTTCCGTCAAATCTTGGCGGTACGTTAATTGAAGTCGATTCGTAAGAACTCGAGTTCATTCTTATAGGTTGGATCGCACCAAACACAAATTATTAGATCTTTTCGTGTTTGCCTGCTCTGATACCAATTGAAAAGACGAGGGTACCCAAATATACCTCAATCTAAAACTTTTCCACCTATAAGTCCTTTCTCCGAAAGTGATTGTCTATGGACTGAGTCGAGACAATACAACTAATCGGTTCACACTTCGTGTGATCGTCTATGGATACGAGATCGAGACAATACAACAACGAAGTATGTTTACTCGATAAGAGGTTCGGACTTAACCAAACACAATAGGATTACTATCAAGTAAATAGGAATTAACGTTTGTGTATTTTACTTCTAATTATAATAAAAACAATTATAATTGCGAAAATAGAAAAGTAAAAGACACAACAAGATTTTGTTAACGAGGAAATCGCAAATGTAGAAAAACCCCGGGACCTTGTCCAGAATTGAATATTCTCAAGATTAAGCCGCTATACAAAATCAAACCAACTTCGTATAGTTGAGACCAAGCAACTAAACCTATAGTTCACCTAGTTCCGTCTGTATTCCCACGCCTCCAACTTGCAATAAGTCACGTACTTGGAACAATTCTTTTGGTTCGTATTCCAAACAGTAAAGGAACAACAAATCTGTTTGGTATCAACTCTTTTCAACCAAGTGATGTGAGTTCGACAAAAGGCTCTTCCGTTTATCTCAATAAACTCCTTTGTCGGGTCCTTAGATCTATTTACTAACAACTATCGAAGTAATCGTCTAGATTTTGCAATCAATACTTTGAATCACAAAGAATTGTATTGATGTCGATCTACTCAACTAATCAATCCAATCTACCACAAGGATAAACTGATTATAGTTGGATCCTCTTTAACCAAAACAAGTATTGTGCACACCAAAGATTATGAACCCAAATCAGAAATCTTCAAAGTCTTCTTTTTCTTCAAATCTTCTTAGATCTTCAATAAACACCTGCACACAATCAACTCGAATCTCTTGTGATTAATCACGCACATAACGGAGTATGTTAACAATGGATTATCACAAGACGTCTTTAGATCTACAAACAGTCTAAAGATCCCCGTCGAAACTTCGATCTAGTTTGAGTGAATCTTATTTCAGAAGAGAATATTCTCAAGCATAAACAAACTAGGTGCAATCAAAGTTCAACAACCGTTAGTCAATCAAATCAATCGAAAACTAATAATAAACCGCAATTATCTAGTTTCCCACCAACGGTACTAATACAGCTTCTCAATCCCAAAGAAGTCTTTAAACCGAGCGGCCGTAAGAGATTTCGCCTAATTAGGTTACTTTCCTCTCTGAATAGGCGGCTCCACCAGTAACAACGCAACTAGGTAGTTTTGCTGGCTCTGAGGATTATTTTTCTAGAAATGCAAACTTTGATATTTATAGACCAAGGAAGTTTGGACACCAAGGAATTTCCAAAAACGAAAATATTCTCAGATATGCAATATATTCCAGATTCGGTTTCCATAATTCCTGGAAATGCTTTGTCCAAACATTGACCGAAAATCTCTTAGAAAATCTCCAATTAGTAAATGCACTTTACCAATTTTCATTTTCCAAAAATAAAACTAAAAACCTTAATTAAAAGATTCTCAACTTATTTTTCGATCCGGGATTTTCCTTTAGCTATTAAGGAATATCTTTGAACAATAAAAGATAAGCGTTACTACACATGTTCAAAGTATGTCGACATCTTTACTTTGTAAGTCCTCTTTCATACTTACAATCTTGAAACCGATTTGCCACACTTCCAAACGAGTTTAGAATTGGTTCATCTGACTTTCAAGAACTATGCGATTGATTAAGAACACTCAGTCACAAATCATGGGTTTCACGGTTCTACCAAAACAAGTTTCGGTTCTACCTCTATGTAAGTATTGTGCATAGTCACACTAGCCTTCGAAAAATTTGGTTGACTAGGTACTAGGATCGGTTCCCCACATACTTATGGTAACTACTTGTATTTGCTGCACATGTCCATAGGATCGGTTCCCCTTTCACTAAACACTTGTTGCACATGTTCATAGGATCGGTTACCCCATCTACTAAAAACGTGTTGCACCTCTTACAAGGATCGATTCCCCTTTTGTGATCGGTTGCACCTCTTCATAGGATCGGTTCCCCTTTGCCTAGAGTTGGTCATACCAATAACACTAAATCGCTCATACCATCTCAGGTGATTACTTAAGATCGGTTTCACTAATAAAAGTCATACAAAAGTCAGGCCTTGTGAATAGTTTTACCAAAAACATAAACAAGTCATGAGCGGTTATACTAATCACACATATTGGTAGTTTAAAAGATATGCAATGAATCACAATACCAATAAGCCTAGCGATTTCCCTTTCGATTCACGAAACAAGTTCATGAATTTACTTCCTTTAAACTAATGTAAAACATTGTTTCCTAGGATGAAATATTCACCTCATACCCATACATAATCACAATAGCATTCAAACGATTATGTCGATGTCTTATATACGAAGTTCAACAGATAAGTGTTATACTTCGTATTGTATTCCTTAATACTATGTCTAACTAGTGTGTAATCGTTCATGCTTCGCAGTTATGTTTTTAATATGCACGACTTGAAAGATACGTTTGGTAGGTCTAGAAAAGATAACTACAATTAAACTGCAAGTGCACAGTGCCTTATTGTGTATATTGTAAATACAGGTCGATCCACAGGGACAAGGTGGGAGTAGAGTTGATTCCAAAGTCTTACTAAAACTGATTCAAAAGAAAGAATAACGCAAAGGTTGTTTTGTTGGGTGTCGATACGACGAAACAGATGATATGAAATATAAACTAGAATGCAGAAAACAAATGGATAGAGGATTTAAACACATAAACAAGAAGTACTAGGGCAGTCGAATCCACTGCTTAACCTAGGCTAGATAATTCAGTTATGGATATTACTCTTGTCCTTTTAAGGAATAACGGTGAAGATTCGAGTCTGCCGCTTATTCAAGGTGATCTAAAGATGGATAATTAATCACAACTATAGTATTCATCCTAAGCATTAATTGTCTGATTAAAGCACAACTAATCAAAAGACAAATCAATTCATTAAAGCTTGAGTTGCAGCACAATAACATAGAATTATTCCAACTACCTAGGTTGCATAACAAACAAGGTGAAAGTAATATGTTGTAGCACAAAGATTAAATCTATCCTTAAGCAGTTAAGCATAACAAGAACAAATTTCATAACCAAAATCATCTAGTATTAGATTAAGAGTTTCATCTCTAAAGCCCTAGCTAAGAAATTAGAACATAGCAAACACAGAAATTAAACCTAAACTAACATTACAGATTGCACCGGCTAACCCGGGCTTGGATTCAAAATACAACTGCAACCCTATTTATACAAGATTTTCCACCAACTATTCAATCCCATTGACCGTAATTACACAAGCAAAAATCTAGGAAATTGATAGTCTTGAAACTCACCACTGACTGATTGAGAAAGCCCTCTCTTCAATTGTCTGCTCTTGTTGCAAATATGATGGTGTCTGCAGCGACAACCCATCACTATCTCTTGCGCTCAAATAAAGCCACCCTACCTATTAGGTTACTATGATGAAGGAGATAAAAACCGTGAATCAAAGATGGATTGATGAAAGTGACAGACTCAGTTTTAGGGTGGCGGTATCAGTAGAGAAAGATTAAATTGGGAGAGAAAGAAAGGTCGATGGTCAGTGGGGGTATGGGTTTTGCAGAGAAGTTGAAGAACATTGTCGGTGGTGTAAGAGAGTAGAAAAGAAAATGTTTCTGATCTTGGAATTTGGTGAAGAGTATTAGAGGGTGCACTAGGGTGTGAGGCATTAATACCAAGTTCAGGTGTATGAGAGAATGATAGTTATGACTTGTATTATATCTTTGTTTCCCATATGTGAACAATGTGTCATATGGCATGACCATCTTGACGTGTAAGCTTTGGCAAAGTCAGTTGGTCCTCCACTTTAACCCTTATGGTCATATGCCTTCTTTTGATCTCCATTTCTCATGTGAACACCAAATCCTCTCTGATCTTTCCCTTTGTATCCACCCACTGCTTTCTTTCTCACCATTTACCCAACCACCTAGAACACCAAACAAAATGAGATTATTCCGACAAAATTACCCGATAATGAACAAATGCGCAAAATACAAGATTTGATATAAAATGAGATATTATAACACTTGGGATGTAATAAAAGACAACAAAATGATCTATAAACATGCATTATTATGCACCGATCACACCCCCAAACCTGCATTTTACTCATCCTCGAGTAAACAAAAAGCTAAGAAAAGTTCTAGGACAAAATATAAGCTCAAATTCCATGAAGTGTGACATGTGCAATTCAGTTTTAGCTCACAGCAAATGGATATGTCAATCTAGCTTTCAAAGGCATAATTCTAATACTGGAACAACTAAAGACATGTGATAAGAGTGTAAAGTGTATCTACACATGTTTATATAATGACCAGAAGTTATGACTGCCAATCGCTAAGAGATAGTTTTTAGACTAAGAACTGAATTCAAAGCCAAGCTAGCTGTCCGGCTTTACGAGAATTGTGAATGTTCACCTAAGAGTTGGTGATATTTCAGCTTACCCGCGTTGTACATCGATGGCTACACCCTCCATTGCTTTATTACATGACTATTTACAACACATAACAGAACAAAGACATTGACTGCAATATTTACATTGACTACTCTCATTTGAAGCAAGAGAGACACTTTAACATTTTTACTGAAATAGAACACAATAACAAACAATGAGTACTTTTTTTTTATAGAAACTGAATTTTCATCTGACTTTGCAATAACAAGAGATACAAACACAACATGACACAACTTTACTCAAAAGCTCAAAAATACATTACATGACACTTTTAGCAAGAGGCATCCCTTTTCGATGCACCCAGTCAAATTCAATGGTTGCTTTTCTTAACGTATCCTCCACCTTCTATCCCATCCAACCAAAGAACAAGCTAGTCAAGTCTCATTCAGTATTCTAGATGATTGGCAGCCTACGTAACCGATAAAACACCTGCCCGAGGCCATACATGCATTGGTAGATCGTGCATGTGCAAATTTCTTATCAACATGTGAATTGTGCTAGAATCAGGGGTGCCTCATCATCTAGAATAAGAATCCTAAGATTTTATATCATGCACAGGTATCACAGATCAAGGTAAATGAGCTCCATTTTTTCATTTTTTTCATTTTTTTATAAGGCAGAGTTCAGTTTCAAAATATAACACAGTGACAGTCAATGGCATCTACTTTCCACCCCCAAACCTAAACTGAACAATTGTCCTCAATGTTTCTAAAGATGAATAGGATTGAAAAACACACCAAGAGAACCATGTTGCGCAAAGAAAAGGAAAGAGATTACCCGATGTCGGTGAAAGCATTTTCAGAACTCCATTATTCATGGCCAAGATCCAACAGATTTCAGCTGATATCACATTGGATTAGCACAATATACATACACGAAAAAGCTAGAAAATAGCATTACCTACTGGATTATATACAAGGATGTTTCACCATAAATATACAACATAAAGAGTTAAGGATCAACCCAAAAGATGATATGCAGAAACATCAACAACATTACACATATATAACATGAGAGTGCAAGCAAGGCAACAGATGTGTTTTTTAGCACAAAATCTTGCAATTTTAGAGGTGGATCATGCACAAGGTCTAGTTCAAAGTGGACACTTTTAGGAACGGGCAGAGATACACATTCCAACTGTGGCTCTTCAAAGGTATTGTACTTAGCTGCAAAATAGTCCAAGAGGACTTGGGAGGCACACAGTTCTAATCCAAAGCTTGGAGCTGTCCACAAAGTGGGTTTGACAACCTCTCGGCCGACATTAAGACAATCATGTTGTGACTTAGCAGGGAATCATATTTGTCTAAGTTATTTTCATTTGTATCATTACATGATTCAACTCTCCCTAAGTCAGACACAAGTTGTGTGTAATGCTGTTCTTCACAGGAAAATTGCACAGGTTTCAAATCAAAAATTTCATGCACATACAAAGACTGAGATGTATGAGGAACAAAGGAATTATCAGCAGTGGAGGTTTCTACAGCATGTTCTAATGTTTCAGAGTCGCAAAACTCTGCAATTTTATATTCACAATTGATAACCGCTTCTAATGCCATATCATCATCATCGTCATCGTAACAAAGATGCAATTCCCTATTAAAAACTATAGTGTCTCTAGTCAACTCAGTCACCTCTAGATTAGGTTCATATTCAGTGTCAGTTTCATGAGTAGGAATAGAAACACTATTTTCAAAGTTTACTTCATTAGGGACAACAAACATCCTATCATGAAATTCCTTCCTTTCTTCACTTTGTAAATGAATCGGGTTCATTTTAAGAATCATATTAAGTTGTTCAATGGAAGGACTAGTGGGTATGCACGTTTCATATGGATATTCAGTACATGGTTGTGCATGAGATTCACTACAGAAGGGGAATTCAGAGGTGTTGCTATATGGATGATCATTCAATGCTTGCAATTCAAATCTAGCATTATTTTGTTCAATGAGTTTGATATTTTCCATCACAGATTGCATACAAGGATTCATGGGAGTACAAAATTGTTCAACTTCCCATTGTGGTGACTAATACATGTGTGGATAACAATTAGGGTCTCTATATTGTAGCTCCGGACCTAGAAAAGGTCCATAATAATCCCTATAATTATCAACACCATGGTCTAACGGAAACTCAAAATGTGAAGCATGCTCATGTGCGAGTTTTCTAATAGATTTCTCATCCCTAATGCCAGTCCAAAATCCTGACATGATCTCTCTCTAGTGACAGACTAAGTTATCGGAGACAGGACAGTTACAATGTTTAACAGAGATGGAGAGACGCACAACAAAATAACAAATTTAACAAGTAAATATTCATATGCGCACACTCCAAATGAAGCATTGGTTGAGTTTCAGGAAAACATGGGGTATCATTCAAACAGAGTATGAAAGGTGCATATATTCAATGATGAACAAAGAGTTACAGGTTCAATATATTGTACTGATCAATCAAGCAGCAAATGCACCAATCAGAAGATATCAATTTGTTGGGGCTATGCACGCAGAACTAGTGTGTTTCAGAAATTAGATAGCACACAGGACTCAACAGAATCAACAAGTAAACATGCTATTCAAGCATCACAGATTCATACATAACGGTACCAAGGTGATAGGTGTCGTAAAACACCTAATTTTATATCTAGTATTTATGCTTTCTTTGCGAGTTTTCTTGTAAATTATGTATCTTATGTTTACTTTTGAGTTTATCAGGGTACTTTAGAGTCATTTGGAGCAAAAAAAAGGAGAAATCGTACATTTGGAGCCGACGAAGGATATGCAGCAAAAGGGAAGTGAAGGATGAACTGTCAGTTCCCCGCAATTGACAGTTGAGTTGAAAAAGGAATTAACTTATCAGTTCTGCGAAACTGACATGTCATATATGATTTTTGGCTGGCCCTTATCCAGTTCATTTGGGTGGCTATATCCAGAACAATTCCTACACTAAACCTAAAATTCAGTGTCTCATTATCTTTACTTTACTTTCTCCACCTGAAATCAAGAGAGGAGAGGCGACATCATTAGAATACCGAGAAGATAAATTAAGGAAGAACACGATGGGAATTGGATCGAGAAATTCACAGAAGAGTGGGAGAAGAAATTCAAGCTGTTGGTTGTTAGATCGATGAAGAGATTGCAGTTGGAGAAACAATGAAGAAATAAAAGTCGGGTTCTGTTGAAATGGGGTTCGCTGTTGATTTGGGGGTTTCACAGAAACTAGGGTTCGATAAGCAAGAATGATTTCTGCTGCTCCTGTAAAGATCTGAAATTAATGGAGAAGAAGATGGAGTTAATACTGAGACATCAGTGATGAACAAGGATGAGAAATTAGTTGTTTTAGTTGATATGACTAAATTACAGAGATGGGTAATGACCAGAACTTGAAGTTGAGATGGAGAAGTTAGGAGTTCTCAATTTGTGTCTGAATCTGAGATTGAGAAGGGTCTGATGGATCGATTTGTGAAGGGTCTGTGCTGAATTTCAGTCTCAAGCAAAGTAGAAGAAATCTGAGCTGAAGGTGATTGTATTGTTGTTGGTGGTTGTGAGCTGAAATGATTGAATGGGTCAAATATGATACAAAGGAGTTGGAAGCTGCAGAATGGTTAGGTTTGAGTAAATGGTGATGGTCTGCAGTTCAGATGGCTTGAGCTCATTCAGGGAGAGAAGAGATAGAGAATCTGGTGGATGTATGAACTAAAATAGTTGTTGATACTCAAGATGATGGAAATAGAAGGAGGAGGAACTGGGTAGCTGTTGAAAATGATTTTGGTGTTACTGTCATGGCCATAATTGTTGTGTTTGACTGTTCTGTTGAGAAGATTCAGAGAAGATGCTGCTATGTGAGATGATATGAGACTTGGATGATGTGCTGATGCTCATAATGATATTCTGATGGTGATTGTGAGCCAATGGTACTACAGTTGCAGGTGCAAGCTGAGGAAATGATAGCAGAAGTGATGAACTTGGTTTGTTAAATGAAGGTATCATGAATTGTTTTTGGAGTGTTGTTAGCAGTGTGGTGTGGTAGCCAGTGTTGGTGTTGGTTCTGGTGGAGATACTTCATAGCAGGTTGCGAAGGGAATGGTATCTCTGCCAAAGTAGTTTTAACTGAGATGAACTAGCAGAGTGCAGCTGCTAATGAGGCAGTGGCTTTGATTGGAGCAGTTGTTGGTGGTTCAGGGCAAGGAGGAGAAAAGGAATTGGTGATGCTGTGAAGTTACAGGTACTAACTGAATTGGTTTTGAGCTGAGAACTGAGTGGCAGGTGGTTGAAGTTGGCAGTGAAAGAGCTGAAATTGCCAGCAGATGAACAAGTCAGGGAGAAGCTGAAATGGCAGTGATGCAGTAATGAATTGGCAAACTAGGGTTCGATTTGAGATGAGTTATGGAGTCGAAAGATGCTGTTGTTGGGCAGATTCAGATGAGAAAAGAGTGTGTATGAAATGCGGATGGGGTAATCTGTGGTTGAATAGGTGGTGCCAGAACTAGGAATGGTGTTGTGCATGAAGTTACATCATGATTTGTTAGCTGAGTTTGCATTGCTGCAAACAAGTGAAGCAGAAACTGTGGTGATGAGTCTGTGAAACTGCAGTTTGCTGGTGATGGCAATGGAATGATGGAGCTGAACTGAATGGCAGTGAAAAGGGTGGTGCATTGGAGCTGAAGTGCAAGATGAATAGCCAAAATGGATGTACATGCATTAGTGAAGTACAAGGATGGTGCAGCACAAGTTCAAGCTGTGTAAAGGCTTTGGTAGAACCAACTCAGCCAAGTCAGATAGATGATCCAGACCATGACTCACCTGACTCGGTCGGTTGACCCGAGTTGACCCGGATGACTCTCAAGATCGTTTGACTCGGCCTGACTTTCTGAGATGACTCGTTGATCGGTGACCGGGCGGACTTTGCCGGTGACCTGAGATATATTTTCCGGCCATAATACCAGTTTTCCGGCGACCTCTTTTGGGACATATTTTCACATGGGTATTCCTCACATATGGGCTTGGTGGACATCTTATTATTGGACTTTGGGCTTTGAAGACCTAGTTTTGGAAAGATGAAAAGCTACAAAAAGAGAAAGTATTTAGGTTTAGTACTAGTAGTTAAACTAAGGTTAAGCATTCACTTTCGCGTTGTTTCTACACACAATTGCTCCACGGAATCCCTCGCGAGGTCTAAGTATTTGCTACTTATGTAAAAGAGTCGAACGATTGTTACTTATCTCTAACTCTCATGATGGAATTCGCTAACAAATCAATTTGCTTCATTCTAAACAATCTATAAATAATCATAGATGTCATTAAGATCATTCCTATTAGTAAAAACAAACGATAATTACTCATGAAAAACTTCAGATAGAATCAAGAAAGCAAAACTCAAATCATAACAAGAACTAGGAATTCATCTCGATCAATAAAATTAGCTATAAATATTAAGAGTTCACACAAAGAATAAGAAAGAAAAGAATTGTGTGTGTGTAGAGATGTGTGTAAAGGTATAGAAAGGTAGAAAGATGTAGAGAGGTTATTAAAAGAGATGCTAGAAAAAGATGTAGAGAGAAGATCTTAGAGGTGTGTAAAGA
>JAJJWW010006173.1:0-45657 GCA_023531295.1 Papaver armeniacum | reverse complement strand
AAAATATCCAACATTCTCCCTTATTTTCAAAAAAAAAAACCAAAATAAAAAATAAAAAAAAAGGTTTTAAGATTAGAGTGGCTGCATCATCTAAGTGACTGCCTATGTACCCGACTGGGATCAAGCCAACATAGTTCAAGCTAAGTTGAGACAAAGCATCATCGTGGAAACCAATACATAAATGATAGGTACCTTTTGGGTTTGAACCTCCACTTAGATCGAACCCCGGAAGCTCCCTAAATGCCTTCAATTCAAGGGTTTGTTGAAAATATCCAACACCATTTACCACCATATGGAGGGGGTGGACTTGGGAAGACCACATTAGCTAAACCCGTTGAAGAATCGTGTTCACCATTATTAGATACTAAAAAGTTCATATCTTTAAGAAGCCGTCTAATTTATCTTCAAATCTTGTTGATTTCAATTTCAGGTGGAGGAATTAGGGCATTTTGGTTTAGAGTAGGAGGAGGAGAAAATGAAATTAGGAGTTTGAGAAAGAGAAAGAAAATCTTGTTAGATTTCAATTTTAAGAGTAAAATTATTGCATTTTTGTTTAGAGGTGGAGAATAAAATGAATTGAGAAAGAAAGATAAAATTGTTTATAAGACTGAATGATTGATTGGTAAGTGAGAACAGTGGTCATATATGAACCGGGAGAAAAACTAAAGCAAAACCGTCTCTCACAATCTTTTTTTGTATTATTTTATTAGTGGGTCCCAGTAGGGCCCGCCCCTCGGGAGACGTGCAGGGGTGGGTTTGTGAGAGGCGTTTTTTTTTTTTTGGTGGTTTTTCTCTCGGTTCGTTGAGAGTTTTTGAAGTGAGAAACCATTACTAGAGAAGATGGGTGGCCCTTATCATATTTTTTTTCTATGCTTAGGATTTGTGTGTTGTCTTTCATTTGAGTTTCTTACGTGGGCCAGTTCGCCATAGAATTTTGGGCCCTTCTCTTCGACCATCATGAAGCAGACCATGCCCTTCAATACTAACGACCTCAATGCCTCAACCGTTTACTACATCAACCACCATCAACCAAATACTATAGCTCAAACAATCTATATCTGCAACAAATTCTTTTTGCTTCATCCTATGGGCACTGTGGTTAGCCAGGAACGATTTGATACATGGTAGAAAACATAAACCTCTTACTGATATAGTTAAATTAGCGAACCACATGCATCAAGAATACAATTCGGAAAATTCTGTGCTACCTCCACCCCAGCCCGGCATGAATGCTACAACGCTTTCCACTTCGTCGCTCCGGATGACAAAAAGTATTCAAGTTGGACGGAAACCACCGAAACCGCACCGGATCAAAATCAACAATGATGGAGCTGCCCTAGGCCGCCCGAATCTCGCGGAGGTTTCATTTGCAGGGAATCGCCAACCAAAGTAATTTTTGTAATGGCCCAACCTTTGGGGATCACAACATCACTGCTAATAGAGACATGGGCATAACTAATGGCCCTGAGAACGGTCACACTTAACCGATGGACTAAAATCTACATTGAATCAGATTGGTAGACCTTAGTTCACTTCATCAAGAAACTGTCTGATCCTCCATGGTACCTGAGAGACATGATTGTTGAGATCACCAAAAGATTGGAAGAAATTCCCCAATACAAAATTCTCCATAACTACCGGGAAGCAAATAGATAGCGGACACTCTCGCTAATCATGTAGCGGATAATAGTCAACAGGGAGTATTGCAAACTAAAATATGGGAATACATGGTTCTCAGTTTTTTAAAACAAACTATATTAAATGACACTAAGGGGGCAACATTCCCACGTGTAATTACTCTTTAATCTAATTAATATTTCATGCTTCAAAGAAAAAAAAATAATAAATAAATTCGTAGTACTCACCAAACATGTCTCAAATTTTCTTTGTTTTTTTTTTTTCATTATTATTATGATTTTATATTTTATATTTTTGTTTTCTTTTTTCTTTCTATTATAATTTTTTTTTTGTGTTTGACGAGTTTCAAACTTTGGTTCACATTAGTATGATCATTCAATAATTTTACTATTGTACCACGGCGGTACTGGGAACCGACACAAATTTTAATTAAAATGCGAGAGGGAGTGTCAAATTTCTTCAGGAGTAGTCATGACTCATGAATGATCAGGGACTGTAGTGGAGGTGGCTTAGCTAGGCCGTAGCCACTTCCCCCACTCCCACCCAAAATATGGAAAAACTAATTTCCAAGGTAATTTTCAAAATATATATATATAATGGCCTCGGCAAAATTGTAGTTAGCCCATTGTTAGTCGGTCAGTCTCGTAATATTCTAGACGCAGATTTTTATTTATTTATCAAAAATTCTATACGAACCGTGTGAAGGAAACCACGTCAAAACTACGTCTCTCACAATTTTTGAATTGTGGGGCCCAAAAGTGGCCCATTGTTAACTCCAGCAGTGCTGGGACCCGCTTCCATATGAGGGGACGGTTTTTACCTGGTTTTACTTACGCGGTTCACGCAGAACTACTCTTTATTTATTTAGTTTTGCTAGGACAACAAAGAAAGAACAAAAGAAAAGTCAAACATAGAAGTCGAGAATTAAACTGCCATTCGAAGGTAAGGTGATCCACAACAACCTTAATTTGCTAACGAATGAGCCACCACATTGGCCTCTTTATGGATAAACTTGGACTCAATGCTCACAGGAGACAGGGTTTGGTACCTAATTCTATAAAAAAATAGCCAGCAACGGATCTATTTGCCCTTTATTTTTAAAAAAGAGATACTATGTTTTTTGATTTAACATAACAGAAAGCCTTTATGAACGGAGGAAAAAACCCTCCGAAAAACGGCCCCTAAATTCTCTCATAAATACCGCCCCCTGTTGTCTTCCGCGGGGCCCACCGGGACCCACCAAAAAAACTGAGTCTAGCGGTTTTAACATTGTCCAAAAGGACGGTCTGTTTAGAAGGGTTGTTTGTTGGCACCCCGAGAGCAGCGGAATTACATGATCACAAAGGGAAATTGGTGAACCAAACATGAAGAAATAATAAGAAATAGACAGAAGATAAAGAAACACACAACCACAACACAAGATATACATGGTTCACCTTTACAAGCTACATCCACGTCCAACACCACCAGAAAAACTTCCATTAAATCAAAGGACATTAGATGCTCTTTCCACAACCCAAGACAAGACCCAAAGAGTTAACAAGACATACCCGAGAACACCATCGAAGAAACCATAGAAACCAATTCTCTAACCATCGCTCGAATTAGCCTCATGTCTTCTCTTTTACACCTTCTTAACATATGCTAATAACAGAGGAGAAACATGGAAACACTGGAAACTTGGTTTAGGGCAAAGCCCCAGACCCTAAACACTAGAACACGAAAATCCTCTCTCTACAAGTTTTTCTCTCACACCGATGTTGACCTTCACGGTAGCACACGATCCTCCCTAACAAAGAGACCACAATCCTAAGCACAAGGATTTACCTCTTTTCTAGGTTGGATGTCTAAACACATATAATTATAGTCCTATATATAGAGAACACAAGTCTCCAACTAGGAAACTAACTCTTTCCTAAACTCTATGAAATCTAGAATAGGAAACCATCTCAATATGGAAGAGGCCAAAAACAGAAATCACACTTAATTTCCTAACAATCTCCACCTCGGATTATGCTATCAAGCATGAGACGATCACAAGAAATCACCTCCATCTTCCACCAGAGTTTTCACCATCTCTATATACCCGTATAATTTCTTTAGAAGCTCAAACCCGAACTTCCATCTTCATAGAACCATCTCTTTCATCTCTTTGATCAAAACACCATGACATTGATAAAAGTCTTCAAACCATCTCATTTATGAAGAACACTTTTGAAATTGATCATGTTTCACAAACACCATGAAAATATTTAATCACCATCAACGAATCCTTGCACAGACTCCACCATTGATCAACAAGAGAACCATTCAGAAGAATCACCGTTAGCTCCACCTAACCAAAAAACTTACAACATATTGAACACTAACCCAGAAAAGAAGAATTAGCTTCAATATCATACTCCAGCACATGTCACGATTATCGTGTATCTGAAACAAACCATCAGACATCTCCACCGTGATTAACATGCTTAAACATTTGAGCGATTCACAAAGCCATCACCAACTTTACATACTTTTTACCACCATCACACCCAACATACTCGCTCAAAATTTATACCGAATGCCCATAATTTTGTGGTACGTGCTACCGAGATCGGGCACATTCTTGAAATTCCGTGCAAGCCATCAAGAATAATTTAACATAGACTTAAAAACATAAATCTATAACATCTCGTGCATAACTTCGAAGCATTGCTGGACTTGCTTCTACATGAGACCTCACAGTCTCATCCTTTCTTCAAATTTTGTAACCCATTCTTTATAGTGTATGATTACTAACACTCTTCAAGAAGTATATATGTATTCCACCTCATTCAACTTTATTTTGCATCTCATACTACATCATAAAACCGAACGAAGAACATACACACTACACCAAAACTAGGATTTTCTCACAGTGCAGATTATCACATATTTGTTTTCAATCATGTATACACTGTGATGGTCTTATAACTAGTATAATCATTAATCGAATCGTGATGAATTAGTAACTTAGTTAAGTAACAATAATATTTGTTGACAATTTTTTTTGAAAACAACAATTATCATCTAAATACTAATTCCACCCACTTTTTTCAATATCAAAAACAAACCCCAAATTTTACCACAATTTGGATTTCTTTTATCACTACCATATCAACAATTAAACAAATCACACTTTCATTAAAATTTTAAAAATAAATATAAATATTTTCTTTTTCTGAAATATTAATCCATTCTTATCCAAAATACCAAAGACTTATAAAGACTTGGTCAAAATCAGTCTTCTCCTCCTCACGACCCAAACTTGTCTAACAATGACGTTGTTACTTGTTACTAGAGAATTTTATATAGGGAGGATTTTTATTTTTATATAGGGTTTCTTGGTCAAAATCAGTCTTCTCTTCCTCACGATCCAAGGGATCTCTAATTTCTTAGGGTCCGTTTGGCACACGAGTTTTACTAATGCAGTGTAATTCCAATTGCACGTAGTAGAATGTCGTGACGTTGAAAACTACCTGCAATTCAGTATTTGGTGTTTGGCTGTGTTACGGGATAAGGTAGAGAAAGTGAAGGGTTTAGGAAGAGAGATCATCTTCCTCAAATGGAGATGCAATAACAAACTGCGACTTATTTTGATTTTCGATCTCTCATACAATACATGGAGGTTTCTTTTGCGTTCCAAAAAGCTCAGTTAACATTAGGGAAGCAGATGGAGATCTATCTTCACAAAGAAAAATCGAAATCAGACATACAACATACCTCTAACTTACAAGATCTATATTGATTTGAATATAGGTAACTCCTATTGAGGATTTCACTGCTGTATCAATGAAGAATAAAAGAAAAAGAAGATCAGATGACCTAATTTTTCTATCAATATCGTACCTAGAACAGTTCTTACAGAGATATATGTTTACAAAGAAGTAGAAGAAAAAGATGGAAAAGACAATAGTCAACATTTGTCAAGGCGTGGACATAGTAAAGGGATGAAAAGGGCATCATTCAATTACTTGCTAAATAGGTGGGTATTGAAAGTCGCCCATTGGGAGTAGTTGGAACTACCAGGAAGTTCGTATGTTGCCCGTTTGGGACGAGCCAAATATGCTTATATCAAATGCAGCCCCTTGACTACACCTTTGACTGCACTACCTCCTCCTATTACATGATGCCAAACGGACCCTTAGAGCAGACACCAAGTTTCTTGTACTCCATCCAGCTCTCGCAAAAATCCTCCTTCCATCGCTGCTCCTTCAATTCTTGGCCATCCCCCTCTCCCCTCTGTAAATCCCGCCTCTTCTTCCCCCCTCTCTATATCCCCCTCTCCTCTTTTCACCGCCCCCACTGCATCCACTTGCTGGTTAACACCAGAAATCAATAGGTTACTCAATATTGGTCTTAGGTCTGGTATCAATTTCAATTGTGACATAGCAATTTGAAAGAAAATGTTGGAGATTAGGCTCACGAAAGATGGTCCGATTGATAAAAAAATTGCATTAGGTTTTCTTGAAGACAAACCTATGACTGAAGATTTTGTTTTTGAGAAGAAGATAGTTAATAGAGAACCTCGAATCAAGTTTCCACAAATTGAAGATCTCAATTTTATGACAGTGTTTTTTCAGTGAGTCCTTCCCTAATGAATCGTTAATTGAAAATGAAGATGAACATTGGGTTCCTGATAATACTTCAAGTGAGCAAAATTCTATTTCTTGTTCAGTTACGAATTCAGATTCATATTTAACTCCAATTCATATTTCTTCTGACATCGATGATGAGGAATCAGTTACAAATACCCCTATTGTACAAAATTCTTATCAAGATGAAGTAGATGCTCCACCAGGTTTTTACTATCAAGAACAGCAGCCGGTTATTCCTAAAAACCTCATCAGAGAATGCAAGCGTCTTGGTATTTCATCTGCAGAGAATGTCAAAAACATGACCCCTAGGTCAACTAGAGGAAAGGGTTCGAAGAAATCTCAATGAATTTAAAGTTAGTTTCTTTGAATGTACGATCTAAATATCGTAGAATTATTGTTAAAAATCTCATTAAATCATCCAAGGCCTCAATTATTCTGTTGCAAGAAACTATGTTGGAGAAGTGCACAAAAAGAGACATTTTGCAAATTTGTGGTTCTAGTAATTTTGGTTGGGTAGCTCAAAATTCGATTGGTAGGTCAGGTGGTATGTTGATTCTTTAGGATTTCGAAGTCTTTAAAGTGTTATCTGCTTTTGAAGGTTATTACTCACTGACAATTGAAGGTTTCTTTAAAAATGATGGCTTCCCTTGCTGTTCTACAAATGTCTATGGTCCAAATCACTACTCACTGAGGGATGAACTTTGGGAAGAATTATCAGCTGTAAAAGGCATGTGGCCTGTTCTACCTTGGGCTTTAGGTGGCGATTTCAATGTTGTTAGAAGATGTGAAGAGAAGAAGAATTGTAGAAGAACAACTCAGAGTATGCTTAATTTCAACGAATTCATTCTTGTCCATGAATTGATTGATCTTCCACTTAAGGGAGCTAGATTTACTTGGACCAATGGTGAAGAAAATCCAATCTTGTGTAGGCTTGACAGGTTCTTACTTTCTTCTGGTTTTGAGCAGAAATTTCCTCTTGCAACTCAAACAGCCTTGTCAAGACCCATATCTGATCATCTGCCCCTTCTACTAGACACCGTTGATGCAGCTTGGGGTCCACCACCATTCAGATTCGAAGCAATGTGGTTTTTAGTCCCTGGTTTTGTTGATAAAGTTCAGACTTGGTGGAATTCCCTCAACTTCAATAGAGAAGAATTGGGTAATCTTAAGGAAATGGAAGCTTGAAGCCCTGAAGCTTATCCTAAGGAAATGGAATAGAGAAGAATTGGGTAATCTTAACATAAAGAAACAACTATTTCTCCATCAAATTGATTCGGTGGATAGATTAGAGGAAAGGCATAGAGCTAATGAAGAGGATAGGTCTCTCAGATTCAAGTCCAAAGTTGAATATGAACAAGTTTCAGTCATGTTGGAAAGATCTATTAGGCAAAACTCAAGGGTTCAATGATTAAAAGAAGGTGACAAGAATACTTCTTTTTTCCATGGCATAGCATCCAATAGAAGAAGACAAAATAGAATAAAGAATCTAATTGTTGATGGACATCTCACTGATGACAGGAATAAAATCAAGTCAAATATTATCAATCATTTTCAGAATCTCTTTACTGAAGAGTGAAGACTATCATAATAGACCTTATGTTGATGACCTGGATTTTAAATGCGCACGCTCTTCATCCTCTCTTCTTCTTTCTGCAATCAACCTTTCTCGAAGTTCCTCGATTGTCATGTTATCTTCATCCCCTTCTATTAGTCCTGGAGCTCCAGTTCTTTCCTCTTCTTCTTCTGTTGAATCTGTATTTGCGGTATGAACACTTACTCTGTCGTAATCGATAATGTTATCCTGCACTGGTTCGCTTTGGATTTAAGTTTGGGCTTGATTTCCTCTATTGTTTCTTTCTCCCATCCTTGAGGATTCGGCGATTTCGCTCTTTATTCTTCCAGCGATTCTTCTGCTCCTCCTAGTTGCTATTGCTTGTTCTGCTGCAGTTGTTCGTCTCACCATCTTGTTTATCTATAACTATTTTTTCGCTATTCTAAGATAAAAATAATCTCTTAAGAACCAAAGATTTTTCTAGTGAAGACTGTTTTTCTTGAAACAAAAGGCTATTGACTGAATCTGTTAGATCTAAACTTCCAAATTTTTCCAAGGTTATTAATATCTTCTAACTTGTTTTTAAGAACTTCCACCAAAATAGTTTTATAAAGAACAAAAATAAAAGTGCAGATGTTTGCCAAATCAGATTGATTCCCTCATGTTCCATCCAGGTGTAAATAATTAAAACTTAAATCTAACATTACATGGGTATTTTTTCAAAATAAAAACTAATATGACGGGAAACGAACCCTCTCAATTCCTTGAAGAAATACCAAAAGCTCATGCTCCCAAGCACCACAGGGAGCATGCTTCCCGGAGGGAAAGATACGACGGGTATCATCTGCCAAAAATGGCTTAAGCAAATATTATCATGCGTTTCATTTATTTCTTTCTCCCTTGCTCTTAGTAAAATCTATGGAATAATCTAAGTTAACCCCATGAGAATCACAAGAACATGGCAACCCTAATGTTGATGGTGGTTTTCACAACGCGACTAAACCTTAAACCAACCTAGTGTTCCCACCTGACATTAACCGAGCATTTAACTGATTGGGAAAGCAGAGAAGAACAATTGTTCAAACACAAAATGTTTGCGTTCCAGGTTTTTGGTATCTGTTTCAAAGAACAATTCCAAAGCAAACAAGCCATTTTTGGGACACCATATAAAAAGGCTAAGCCAAGCCGCCTGCTAACCATCTAGGATACATCATTCCCACTGCTTCTAGTGCCAAAATGTAGTTGCAGGAAATCCTACAACCACACTCTTAGTAAAATCTATGGAATAATCTAAGTTAACTCCATGAGAATCACAAGAACATTCATTAAGATATTCAAATTGGATACAAAGTAATAAGAAAACCCTAATGTTGATGGTGGTTTTTAAACAAGGGGTAAAATCTTAAAACCCCATGACCTAGTGTTACCCGCAACACATTAACTAAGAGCATTTAACTCAGGTGTAAATAAACCAAGCTAAGGGTCTGTGTGTTATTCATTATAGGGTATTTCACACCGCGCACCGTGGCAACAATGCCAAACCAAGCCGCACATCTGCGCACCATGGCAACAATGCCAAACCAAGCCGCACATCAAGCGCACCATGGCAACAATGCTAAACCAAGCCGCATATCATGCACCGGGCAACAATGCCAAACCAAGCCGCACACCGCGCACCGTGGCAACAATGCCAAACCAAGCCGCACATCGCGCACCATGGCAACAATGCCAAACCAAGCCGCACACTGCGCACCATGGCAACAATGCCAAACCAAGCCGCATACCGCGCACCATGGCAACAATGCCAAACCAAGCCGCACATCTGCGCGCCATGGCAACAATGCCAAACTAAGCATGACATCGCGCACATGGCAACAATGCCAAACCAAGCGCGCACACGGCAACAACGCCAAAACCAAGCCGCACACCGCGCACCATGGCAACGACGCCAAAACCAAACTACATATCGCACTCATTGGCAACCATGCCAAAACTAAGCCACTATGCCATTGGCACATGCCAAATATAGCGCCCTAGGCTTGCAAAACGTGCAACTAGGTCAACATGGCCATACGTGCCATTGGCACATGCCAACACGTACCACAAGCCATACTTCCAAGCCGCTATGCCATTGGCGCATGCCAAAGATAGCGCCCTAGGCTTGCAAAACGTGCAACTAGGTCAACATGGCCGTACGTGCCATTGGCACATGCCAACGCATACCACAAGCCATATTTCCAAGCCGCTACGCCATTGGCGCATGCCAAATATAGCGCCCTAGGCTTGCAAAACGTGCAACTAGGTCAACATGGCCGTACGTGCCATTGGGACATGCCAACGCGTACCACAAGCCATATTTCCAAGCCGCTATGCCATTGGCGCATGACAAATATAGCGCCCTAGGCTTACGAACCATACAACCTAGGCCAAGTCGGCCATGCATGCCATTGGCACATGCCAACATGCTCATTGGTAGCTTTTCTTACCAAGGCCACGACCCTAACGACCACGCATGCCATTGGAACATGCCAACATGCTCGGGCCGGTAGCTTTTTCTTACCAAGGCCACGGCTCTAACGGCCACGCATGCCATTGGCACATGCCAACATGCACGCTGGTAGCTTTTCTTACCAAGGCCACCGCCCTAATGGCCACGCATGCCATTGGCACATGCCAACATGCTCGGCCGGGTAGCTTTTCTTACCAAGGCCACGCCCTAACGGCTACGCATGCCATTGGCACATGCCAACATGCTCGCTGGTAACTTTTCTTACCAAGGCCATGGCCCTAATGGCCACGCATGCCATTGGCACATGCCAAACACACACGCTGGTAGCCTAACTTGCAAACCGTGCAACCTACCACCAAGGCATTCCGCACATGCCATTGGCACATGCCAAACACACACGCTGGTAGCCTAACTTGCAACCGTGCAACCTACCACCAAGGCATTCCAAGACATGCCATTGGCACATGCCAAACACACACGCTGGTAGCCTAACTTGCAAACCATGCAACCTACCACCAAGGCATTCCGCACATGCCATTGGCACATGCCACGCACGCCACTAGCAGCTCTGGCATTGCCACTTACACTCAACGTACAACCTACCACCAAGGCATTCCGCACATGCCAATGGCACATGCCACACGCGCCACTAGCACGCCACTTGCACTCAAGGTGCAACCAACGAGATATCAACACAAAACTGGGGATGCTTTCCGGGTTTTGGTTTGGCGGTCACAAACTTACGCCGTACACTATGCTCACATTAAGAAAGCGTGAAAAGGAATAAAGCGGTCAAATAAATGAGGAAATAATGGTGAAAACGTTTTCACCCATTAACACCATGCGGTTACCACCTCCTCCCATTATTTCACCCTTTACTCTCTTCCTTCATGAGGCCAGGGTACGTTTCAATCTCGACTTGTATAAATAGGTCTTACCTATTTCCACCCGACAACAAGTCTCGGTCGGAGAAAAATACTACACTCTCGTAAAAGGCAACTTTGCAAGCTCTCCAAAAAGCTTTCATCTCTTGCAAGCTTCCTAAGCTTTCACTTTCGATACAAGTCGAGACACTACTCTCCCGTAACTATTCTCGGTCTCAACACCTTTCTTTGCTTCCTCCCCAAATCAAACCTTCTCTTCCACTTTGTGACCGAAGCAAGTCCGGAACGGCCATTTCTTGGTTTAGCCGGACTTGTACGATTGATCTCTCGAATCTATAAAGTGCTCACGTGCAAAGCACATTTGTTTAGGTTTAAACCAGTTTCTCACTAACCTACCGAATTTACCGAAATCGGCGAAACGATTTTCACCCATAAACAATTGGCGACCACAAATGGGAGGATTGATCTATCGGTTACAATACCAACTCCGACTCCCGATTACGTTTCCCGAACGTCAAATCCCAACATGGTGGAACTCAGGTCCGGAGCGGCTGACGAGAACACCAAAGGCAGAACGCACCCCCGATGTTAGCATCTCTCCCAATAACGTTGTTACGTCACTGGCTGACAATAGCAACATCGAATGCACTCCCTCAAGTGTAACACCGCCAATCACCAGGGCCAGAGCCGCTGCCTCCTCTAGCGTCTCTACACAACCCTCTAATCACGGCAACGAAAATATCTTTTCGGTGTCGCACCACCGATCACTGTGGCTAGAGCCGCCGCCACGACCCCAAATGCTTCATCTAACATGGCGCCTCCGTCCGCGACTCAAGATCCCAACTACCCCGCCGACGGATGAGAAACCGGAGGGACAAGAGGAAGTCGCCTTACGTCACCATCGCTGATCTCGATGGAACGACAAGAGATGCTCTCCCGCGAGCCCGGACAGATATGGTTTCAAATACGTAAGAGGTACTCAACTTTCTCAAGACCCCGACGTAACGACTACCATGTGAGTCGCGCCTCCGCAGCCCATTTAGAACGTCTCCAACAACCCCGACGCCCATGAGGAAACTCGCACTAGAATCCCGTTGGAAAGAAATAAGCTACCCAACTTTGTCACGAGAGAAGATTTGGAACAACTCCTCCGCGACCGAATCAAGAATGATGAGTTGGACGTGCATCATCACCAACCCCTTACCCATCCGAAATACAGAGAATCCCTCTCCCAAGGGGGTACTCTTCTCCTCAATTTACCCTGTACGATGGCACCGGGAATGCACGTGAGCATGTTTCTCGCTTCCTCGAATCCCTAGGTGAACATGAATATAATCACGTTCTTCGTTTAAGGGAATTCTCAAAATCACTTACCTGGAAGGCGTATACATGGTACAACAAAGATCCCGCCGAGCAAAGATTCCCAACCGGAGTAGCATGGTCACCGCGTTTTACAAGAAATACTTCTTCGTGTCTCGAACAAGTTACTTTTTCTGACCTCGGAAGAATGTACCAGTGGGGATAACGAACATCCGAATAATTTCGTCAAAAAGGTTCGGGGTTCAAGCACTCGACCGTCACGACCCAAACGTGACCGAGCAACAATTGGTGGACGATGCATCAATGGTATGGTTCCAATCTACCGCGCCCGCTAGAAAACTTGCGTTTCCAAACGTTCTCCGAACTCCATGAAGCCGCCGACGATCTGCAACAACAACACCAAGATTACTTTGGAAAGAACTAGGCCAACTCGAATCAAGAAGACGCGCGAAAACCCGGGAGTAGACGCCTCATCGACAAACAATTTAATGCCGGCTCATCCTCCGTGAACATAGTAAACGAAAGAGGAAAAAGGAAAGCCGCAACTACGAGCTACCACTAAACGTGAAGCGCCTTGCGCAACGGAACCCTCGCAACGGAAGATCATCACTAAAACTCCTATGCAAAGATCGTGAGACCAAGGAAATACCCTTGATTTCCCATTCCCCATCGAGGAGGTGATTGACCTCCTAGAAGCCTCGGGTTCAAGATGATGTCATCGATTGCTACCGCTCGACGGCCACCAACTCGAGGCCGAGATGGCGAACCCCAAATACCGCCATTACCACAGTTCGTTCACCACCCGACTAGCGATTGCAAATGGACTAAAGCATATTTTCAAAGAAAGGATAGAAGCAGGAGAACTCCAACTAGGAGACGAAAGAGTGCATCGAGACCCACTCCCAATAAGAAATCTGCGGTTCCTCCGGGGACTCCGTACACGAGACTGCATAATCCATGATGCGACATGTATGATAAATTCTCTATCTTTCCAAGGTTCAGGGCCAAGATATTTTCGCAGCTCTCAATCGTGTTGTATCCGAAAACGGCTTTTTCTCTCCTCTAATCCACGCCATGGGCTCAAGCTTCCCAAACAAAGCGAAGCGGAGAACCGGGACTGCTGACCACGTCCCGTTTAAGAGGTAACGAATTTGACGACACGCTCATCGACACGGCCTCCTACCACAACATCATGACTTTCAAGACACTGAAGGCAGCAGGATTTAAGAAACAAGATGCTACCTATTCCCCGTCCGTGATTAAGGACTTGAGAGGAGAAGCTTTGAACGCGCATGGCTACATCAACTTAGAGATCGAGATGGGAGACGCTATAACACATAGCAAATTCCATATTGTCAAAGAACTAGATCACGACATGATATTGGGACGTTTATGGGTGCTCAACAACAAAGCGAAATTGGATGTGCGCCCTCCGCCAACGTCCACGCCCGAAGGAAATTCCAACAAATCATCCCACCGGGTTATCGCATCAACAAACTATCAAGAAACCTAGACATCCTGGAGAAGACCCGTTGGCGCTAGCTCATGGTTTTCAAATGCAAGTAAGTCTCGACCGAGCAACCTTTTTCGCAACCAGTCTTTCCTTCCCCCTTTCCTTCATGGGGACTCGGCGCGATTACTGGCACGAACGCTTTCAAGAAATGCGAATGGGAGGCTATACCATTTGAACACTTTGCAAGAAGCTTGTAAACTTATATTGAAGCCAACGAAGCCAAGACTCAAACGGTTGCACGACGTCTGAACCCGTTTTCAATTGGAGATGTAGTGGTCAAAGAAAGCACGTTTCAAGTTGGGAAGATGACAAAAATGGATTTGCCTCGGTGTAGGAGAAGACGAGCCGTATCTGGTTGCGGATACCCTTTTGGGAGGATATTGCAAGCTCATCAATGCAGTCACACCTGAAGGCGTGATAATTCACTCGTGATGGCTCAAGGAATCCAATCCATAAAAAAAAAGGGGGGGGCTGTACTTCCCATTTACTCCTTTTCATTTTCAGTATTTCCTTTAACAATTCCTCTTAGTAGTTGTACTTCCCCAAGATGAATACACCGTTTGTATTTCTCCCTAGGGATTCCCTTCCCGTCAAAAAAAAAATATACATCTTTTCCAAGCAAATTCTCCAGATATCAGAGAAATACATCAGATAAACCCAGAAAACCACTGCAGAGCCATCATACCACAACCTCTTTCAAAAATATATATGAAGCAAAATGTTTACTGATGAAGAAGAAGGAAAAGATGAGTTTACCAAAAAAAAAAAAAAAAAAAGGCATCAGGGGAACTAAGCAGCTAACAGAAATAACAAAAGGGAGGAACTAGCCCTCGAAAGATGGAGCACAAGTCCCCTCGGGAAAAAAGCTATCTTCAAACACTTTCCCCAAAGAATCCTTCGGGCAACAAAGGTTCCATTCAACGGTTTTAGCAAAGAAGAACCTCAATATCCCATCCCGAAGCAGCCACACAAAAAGCGAAGTGTCCTCCCGACGACCATTCCAAAGATACGCCACCATGACCTCTCTCGCATTACCAACAACACCTTTGGCATCAACTTCAAAGGCTATTTCGTTTCCATCATATGCTCCTTCAAAGGTTTTCTCATTGACATTTCGAAGAAAGTTCTTCGGTTCACCCGCATCAAAATCAAGAATCATGGCGCTCTCCTCCACGCTCACTGAACCCAAGAGAGTCCGAGCATGTACATGTTCTTCGTTGGGATAGATGGAAGGAAGGTCCTTAACAATTTCACTAGCTTCATGGAGCAAAGACTCAATCCCAACCAATGCCTCCTCAAGAGAAGAAGATTGATCTCGCGCCACCTCAAGTCCTTTCCCGAAAAGTTAAAGGCACGTCCATCCTCGGAAGATCCCATCATGCACCGCAAAGAATGGGAAAATGATCAAGTTCCATCCTATCTATACGCATATAAAAGAGGATAACATGAACAGAGAGAAGAAGAAGAAAACATACCGATATGATTTTCTTAGCCCGAATAACCCTAGTCGGGTGTTTTCGCAAGAGTCAGATCTCGCGCCTTCACTTGGAGAATCTCACTGTTTAGAGGATGATTCGTCTCTAGGCAAAGAAAAGAGAAACCAACAAGAAGAACCCCTCTCAAACAAGGGAGATGATGCAGTTGCGTTAGGTATGAATACGGAACCTTAAAAAGGAAAGGAAGCAATGAGGGACATAACGCTTCCATATTTTTTGGCATGGACGATGCCCTAATTGAAGCCGCGCATGAAGGAAAGGCAAAATAAGGAAACTTTGCTATCTCAAGAAACTCCTCCTTATTTACATCGGTCACGCCAAAGCAAGCACGCGCAGCCTTCCACACATTGCGCCTGGCCCCACCAGAGCACACTCAGTTTCCCAAGTCGCGCCTGCAAGCACGCACAACTTCCACATTGCGCCGGTCCCACCAGCTAGCACACTCAGTTTCCCAAGTCGCGCCTGCAAGCACGCACAGCTTCCACATTGCGCTGGTCCCACCAGCTAGCACACTCAGTTTCCCAACTCACGCCAACTTCCCAACGTCGCCCAAGCTGCACCGGCCCCACCAATTGTGCCACCCTCCCGATTTGTGCAAAACTCCCAGAGGCAAGGATTCCAAATCCTATTTATAAAAGGTCGACAAGCCTCCTCAATTCTCTTTACGGTTTGTCACGATAGTTTGTCACCATCTTATGCTTACTCAAAGAACAAAGCCCCCTGCTCCGAGCTAAGCATGGGACTCAATGTTGATGGTGGTTTTTAAACAAGGGGTAAAATCGTAAAACCCCATGACCTAGTGTTACCCGCAACACATTAACTAAGAGCATTTAACTCAGTGTAAATAATTAATAGGGGTATTTTTTCAAAATACCGATTAGGGTTTTCGACACGTAACCCTAATTCCAAAACCAAGCCGCACATCGCGCACCATGGCAACAATGCCAAACCAAGCCGCACACCGCGCACCATGGCAACAATGCCAAACCAAGCCGCACACCGCGCACCGTGGCAACAATGCCAAAACCAAGCCGCACACCGCGCACCATGGCAACAATGCCAAGCCAAGCCGCACATCATCGCGCACCATGGCAACAATGCCAAACCAAGCCGCACATCGCGCACCATGGCAACAATGCCAAACCAAGCCGCATATCACAGACCGTGGCAACAATGCCAAACCAAGCCGCACACCGCGCACCATGGCAACAATGCCAAACCAAGCCGCACACGCGCACCATGGCAACAATGCCAAACCAAGCCGCACACGCGCACCATGGCAACAATGCCAAACCAAGCCGCACATCACGCACCATGGCAACAATGCCAAACCAAGCCAGTATATCGCGCACCATGGCAACAATGCCAAACCAAGCCGCACACCATCGCACCATGGCAATAATGCCAAATTAAGCCGCACACCGCGCACCATGGCAACAATGCCAAACTAAGCCGCACATCGCGCCATGGCAACAATGCCAAACCAAGCCGCACACGGCAACAACGCTAAAACCAAGCCGCACACTGCGCACTCATGGCAAACGATGCCAAAACCAAACTACATATCGCACTCATTGGCAACCATGCCAAAACTAAGCCGCTATGCCATTGGCACATGACAAATATAGCGCCCTAGGCTTGCAAAACGTGCAACTAGGTCAACATGGCCGACGTGCCATTGGCACATGCCAACGCTACCACAAGCCATACTTCCAAGCCGCTATGCCATTGGCGCATGCCAAAGATAGCGCCCTAGGCTTGCAAAACGTGCAACTAGGTTAACATGGCCGTCGTGCCATTGGAACATGCCAACGCGTACCACAAGCCATATTTCCAAGCCGCTACGCCATTGGCGCATGCCAAATATAGCGCCCTAGGCTTGCAAAACGTGCAACTAGGTCAACATGGCCGTACGTGCCATTGGCACATGCCAACGCGTACCACAAGCCATATTTCCAAGCCAGCTATGCCATTGGCGCATGCCAAATATAGTGCCCTAGGCTTACGAACCATACAACCTAGGCCAAGTCGGCCATGCATGCCATTGGCACATGCCAACATGCTCGCTGGTAGCTTTTCTTACCAAGGCCACGGCCCTAACGGCCACGCATGCCATTGGCACATGCCAACATGCTCGCTGGTAGCTTTTCTTACCAAGGCCACGGCCCTAACGGCCACGCATGCCATTGGCACATGCCAACATGCTTGCTTTGGTAGCTTTTCTTACCAAGGCCACGGCCCTAATGGCCACGCATGCCATTGGCACATGCCAACATGCTCGCTGGTAGCTTTTCTTACTAAGGCCACGGCCCTAACGGCCACGCATGCCATTGGCACATGCCAACATGCTCGCTGGTAATTTTTCTTACCAAGGCCACGGCCCTAATGGCCACGCATGCCATTGGCACATGCCAAACACACACGCTGGTAGCCTAACTTGCAAACCGTGCAACCTACCACCAAGGCATTCCGCACATGCCATTGGCACATGCCAAACACACACGCCGGTAGCCTAACTTGCAAACCGTGCAACCTCGCCACTCAAGGCATTCCGCACGTGCCATTGGCACATGCCAAACACACACGCCGGTAGCCTAACTTGCAAACCGTGCAACCTACCACCAAGGCATTCCGCACATGCCATTGGCACATGCCACGCATGCCACTAGCGCCTGCATTGCCACTTACACTCAACATACAACCTACCACCAAGGCATTCCGCACATGCCAATGGAACATGCCACACGCGCCACTAGCAAATGCCACTTGCACTCAAGGTGCAACTAACGAGATATCAACACAAAATCGGGGATGCTTTCCGTGGTTTTGGTTTGGCGGTCACAAACTTACCGTACACTACGCTCACATTAAGAAAGCGTGAAAAGGAATAAAGCGGTCAAATAAATGAGGAAATAATGGTGAAAACGTTTTCACCCATTAACACCATGCGGTTACCACCTCCTCCCATTATTTCACCCTTTACTCTCTTCCTTCATGAGGCCAGGGTACGTTTCAATCTCGACTTGTATAAATAGGTCTTACCTATTTCCACTAGACAACAAGTCTCGGTCAGGAGAAAATACTACACTCTCATAAAAGGCAACTTTGCAAGCTCTCCAAAAAAGCTTTCATCTCTTGCAAGCTTCCTAAGCTTTCACTTTCTGATACAAGTCGAGACACTACTCTCCCCTTAACTATTCTCGGGTCTCAACACCTTTCTTTGCTTCCTCCCCAAATCAACCCTTCTCTTCCACTTTGTGACCGAAGCAAGTCCGGAACGCCATTTCTTGGTTTAGGCCGGACTTGTAAAGATTGATCTCTCGAATCTATAAAGTGCTCACGTGCAGCACATTTGTTTAGGGTTTAAACCAGTTTCTCACTCACCTACCGAATTTACTGAAATCGGCAGAAACGATTTTCACCCATAAACACCTAACTTGGGAAACAAATAATTTTTCTCTCTCCTAAATATCTTGTCTAGACTCTCAAAAAAGCTCTCTCTCAATACAAGGTCGCTCGGCTCATTATATAGGAGTTTACATAGTGGAGGACAGCTAATAAAGCCCTTTTTTTTTCGGATCTGGCGTGCTTCATTAACGCACGCTTACATTGAGTCTTCTCGCATATACTCTACAACATAGCATGGTTCTTCACACTTTTTTCGTGATTAAGCTGACGTCACCTGATGCGTCATTCTGGATAAGCTGTGCGCGGTTGGCTTTGCTCGGTCTTGATGATTATCATTTCGCATACTTGATTGGTGTGTTGTATTTTGTATCTGCAGCGCCTCCTCAACATACAAGATCAACCTCTCATGCTGTGTCAACTTGGATCTTAACGACTAACAAATTGTCGAGATCGAATATCAATACACAAAGCTCTAAGCAGAAAACAAGAAATATCTTGGGAATCTTTCTAGGTTTTCTAATGGGCTATTTATATACACATAGGTCGGACACATTCCTTCTCTTACCTAACAAGGAGAATTTGAATTTCACCAATGGAAATCCCCGAATTTAGTGGATCGTCGCATGAGATGTGGAAGACTACAAGAAATTATGGTAACTCGTGGAGTCATTAACTCGCAAAATATTTTCAGCCATATTCACGGCTAATTTTATGATTTCTCCAACAAGGAGGCTTCCAACAGATACCCTAAAGTTCAAAATCAAGGATCCGGTAAGAGAAGGAAAAAACAACGTAAGCCCAAGAAAAAGAAAACAGATTGCATTTCACCAAAAATTTGTTTTGTCATGTGGTGCGCGGTACATGGAAGGCTTAACTCTCTAAAGATGCTGAATCGTAAAGGTATGGACTTGTATAACTCTTGCATTCTTTGTGGTGATAGTACTGAGACAGATTGGTCTGGTATAACTCCGAACACAGATTGGTCTTAGGACTTTCCTGAAACTATGCATGCATTGTCCGTCTCTTGGACAAGCAATTACAATATACATGTAGGATGTAGCTGTGTCCTTCATCCATTCCTCCCCTTTCTCAACTAAGTCCATGTGTTCTATGGTAAATAAAGCTTGAGCCGTCATTCCATCAAAGTTCAAACACTAGTGGCTAATAGTATCGTATAAGGTAAAACTTTGAAAAGTACTGACCATACACTATTAGCCAGCAATATAAGAATCAGTCCACTTGGTTCTTATTCAATCAAGGCCACTGATGCTGAGCAAAGAGAAAATCATTTATAGGAAACGTTAGTCGAGGTAACAAATGTCCATTCCTAGACAACGAAATTCTTAACCATTACAAAACTCATAGGTAGCAAAACCGCTCCTAATGCTTACAAACACTAGCTTCCTACATGTTTGCATCAGTGAGAGGATCAAAAGTTGGAAGGAAAAAAAAAACTGGAGGTCGTGAAAAGCAACTAGCAATCATAAATTAAGTTTTCTTTTTCTTTTCATCATAAATTCAGTTGAAAGTTACATATTTCAACAAATCACTTTCGTGTTGCATGATCATCGTTTTGCACAAGTGCAATGCAACAGTATGATTCTAAAGAGTAGAAGATCACACCAATTATTAAATAAGAAGTGCCATAGGACCAAATCATTCAATTTGATCAAATGTTCTCTTAAGTGAAGTCGATTTCCTTAATTTGTGAAGGTTTGTGGCTAATTCTTGCAAACTTAACTTGAATAAACTGGGAGATTTAAGTAATCCATCACAAATCTGCCAAAAGAAAAAAAACACGTCTAATTAGATAACAAAAACTAATGCGCACCTAAAACGCATTAAGAAAAAAATAATCTAAAGTTGTTTATGATGCTTTAAAAGGAAAGAAAAAAGTTGTTGTTTTTCCTGTCAATTTTAGAACAGACACAGATCTAAACCAATAGAATAATCACATTCCCGTTTCAGTAACTAGACAACATATATACATATAAAAGATACTCAGAATCAGAGCTGATATCACTGATAAAGCAATAATTAAGAAAGAACTCATTTGGAAAAAACAAAAGTGAATCACGGATCGTTTAAAAGAGAAGATGAAAGTATAACACAATTAAAAGAAACAAACCTTGCTTTCGGAATGATGTAAGACTTTACTCCCATCACGACAATGAGTAAAACGAACAAGTTCAAGTTGATGATTTTCAAGCTCATCTAAAACAGCAGATAATAACAGATTCTGTGAAGGTCCCTTAGTATCACTTAAAGAAACATTAACTCGGTCACCTCTAACTCGAATCGCTACAGAAAAGGAAGGTTCAGGACGAACTAGGATGTCACAGTCGATTATTGTATTAGCTGCAGCGAAAGTCGCTGAGTTTTTATTATTATTTCTGTAATCCCAATCTGAGACTTGAACAGATGGCACCGCAGAATATGATTTTGATTTTGTTTTTGTTTTTGACAGTACAGACGAAGATAATGAAGACGAAGAAGATGAAGTCAATGAAGAGCGATTAGATGAATCACTGCTATTATTATCTGTATGGTTTTGAAGTGAACGAAGACGAGCAGCAGCAATTGGTATATATTTGATGATCTCATCAAGAATTGCTGATTGTTCTTTACGTACTGCATTAGAATGAGGTAATAATGAGTGAAGAGATAAAAATAATTCTCTCACTGATTTTCTTCGTTCTCTTTCTGCAAATTTATGTCTTTCTTTAGCATCAACTCCACCTCCATTTCCTCCTCCTACTTGTGATCCTGATTTTCCTTCCCAATCAGTTGCCATTGATGATGAATCTGACGATGATAAGTTTTTCCTCGATTTCTTAAATACCCTCTCTATTGCCGCTGTGCTATTATTCTCAGAATAACCACTGATCATGGAGGAAGATAAAAGATTGGTCTTGCGGACGAACTAATCTCTTTGAATCAGATGCAACTACCACTAACTATACCCTCAACATAATGAAATACGCAGTCCCTATTTTTTTTATTTTTTTACTCTATATTTCTTAAAAAGAGATATTTTGACTTTTTAAATTTGACATATTTTTAGGCCAAAATGAAAAGAGGAGATCCCCTAACACCTTTATCATGACACTATCTCACACGCGCTTCATCATTTTTTTGCGAATAAAAACCAAACCGCGACCAATTTGTTTCAATATTTTGGGGATATGCTTCCTTACCAAGTTCTACATGCCTACCAAAAATACACTCATTTTTGGTAGGTATATGAAACTTGGTAAGATGAACATATCCCCAAAATATTAGCTTTCAAATCCGTTTCTTTTGGTTTTTATTCACAAAAATGATAATAAACGTGTGAGATAGAAATCACAGAAAAGTGTGAGAGGATCCTTCCAAAAGCGAAAATATATTTTTTCAAAAAATGAGGTAATATTAAATTTTAAACTCTACTATACCGAATGGAAAATATTATTCCTGTCCCCACTCTGTTTGAGGTGGCTAGATGAGATGTGCATAAAGTAGAGAATTAGGGTTTGATTTGAAATTCTACGGGAAGAAATAAGGAAATAAACAGGTTTGATTTAGAGCTATATATTAAACTTATCATGATAAGGTTTCTGTTAGGAAAGATTCAAGAGGAAGAATGATGAGAGAAGAGAGAAAGATAAAAGGATAAATAGATCATGTGTTCTGTCGGAAAGACTTTAATACAATTTGACTTTTGTAACACGTCACTCTGCCACCTCTTACACGGAGGAGAATGGAGACCGGGGAGCGGAATAATTTTTGCACGGAATAGAAGAATAATGATTATGTGGCATTAAAAAGAAAATTATGGGCCACTTAGAAAGAAGCTGCAATGTGGGAGACTATACTCAAAGAAAAAAACTAAAAAAAACTAAAAAGTTACTCCGTCTCTATCACGTTATGGTGCACAACCAAAATTTGGTCAGGCACAAGTTTAGTATCCCGCCCAAACCAGGCGCAACTTTAGTATCCCGCCCCATGCAAAAAAATTTAATCGGGCGCAAGTTTAGTATCCCGCCCCATGCAATTTTAGTATCGCCCCACCATCGGGCGCAACTTAAACTTCCGCCCCAACATCAAAGCAACTATAAATTACGCCTGCTCAAACGCAACTTTAAATTACGCCCAACTAAAACTAAACTAAAGACCAAATATGGTTTGGTTTTTGGTTTTACTCGTCTTTGATCTTTACTCCTTCCCACTCACATTGGTTTTTGGACCAAAATTTTAGTTTTGGTCTCCCGCCGTGGATGCTCTTACACCCTATTCGCGTAGTCCAATTTTACGCACACCTCTTAAAGAATATGCACAAACAAATTAATCCACGACCAAATATTTTGCGTAAAAATATGTATATTTTGGGTATAAAATAAAATTCGGTATATATATATATATATAGTTGTTGCACCACTGTGCGTTGCAAGGTTCTAAATGTTTTGTAGGTATTGCTAAATAAAAATAGGCTTATAGTTTAGTGTTAGATATTTTTTTTCCATACTCGTAAAAGAATGACAAATTCCTTTTTACCCGTGAAGTATTTCTTTTCATTCAATTTTCTTTTTCTTTTACCCAGAATGTATTCAAAAACGGTACCTAGCTCACCCGGTCATCCCCGTTTCCCAAAGTTTCATGCGTTCCAGAAGGTCCCAGTTTCGAGCCACAATGGCGTAATATTGCAGAAATTAACATAGAAGGTAGAGTTAGTTTGCCCCCCTTATGACACAATCTCAGTCCCCCAATCCGTTTCGGCTCCCTTGGCTAGGTTACCCATGAGGCTCACTGGTAGGCAAGCACAGCAACCTGTTCAATTAAGTATAGGCCATACTTATCAAAATATTTTTATAAATTAAAAAAAAATATCCCTGGAGTATTTTTTTACTCAAGATTTTTTTTTCTTTTACTCATGAAGTTTATTTTTTTACTCGAGATATATTTTATTTTTGCCCGTGAAGAACTCCCAATTCTTTTTAGTTTCAAAAAAAAAATTTTACTCAATATATTTCTTTTTTCTTTTACCAGTAATTTCTTTTATTTTACTTAAGGAATTATTGGTAAAAGCGTGAATATGAATTTTTTTTATTTTTTTATTTCTTTTTAGTTACAGCATGCAGCGTACACTACGCTCACATTAAGAAAGCATGAATAGGAATAAAGCGGTCAAATAAATGAGGAAATAATGGTGAAAACGTTTTCACCCATAAACACCATGCGGTTACCACCTCCTCCCATTATTTCACCCTTTACTCTCTTCCTTCATGAGGCCAGGTACGTTTCAATCTCGACTTGTATAAATAGGTCTTACCTATTTCCACCGTACAACAAGTCTCGGTGGGGAGAAAATACAACACTCTCGTAAAATGCAACTTTGCAAGCTCTCCTAAAAGCTTTCATCTCTTGCAAGCTTCCGGCTTTCACTTTATGATACAAGTCGAGACACTACTCTCCCCCGCACTATTCGGTCTCAACACCTTTCTTTGCTTCCTCCCCAAATCAACCCTTCTTTCCACTTTGTGACCGAAGCAAGTCCGGGAACGCCATTTCTTGGTTTAGGCCGGACTTGTACAGATTGATCTCTCGAATCTAGAAAGTGCTCACGTGCAGCACATTTGTTTAGGGTTTAAACCAGCTTTCTCACTCACCTACCGAATTTACCTAAATCGGCGGGAAACAATGTCGACTGTTCTCGATCTCGTTTCTTCACCCGATGTCAAGATGGTAGAGGAAGGCGACTCAATCCGACTCAACTACCCGATGTTACAACCTAAGCACAATCGTAAAGACTACACAAGAAAACCGGGACTCGGCCAAGATGCTACTAGCGATTGGGGACTTGTCGGCAACGCTACCAAAGAAAGCCGCCTTTTACATGGAGAGGGGCATGTTCGCAAAAAACCCTATGAAGTGAGTAAAGTTACACTGGGCAAGATATACGATCTGTTTTTAGGTTCTTAGTAAACCGTCATACTATTGCGTCTTGTGCCGATTCACTAGCACACACTTTCATAAAAGCAATATTCCTTTCACAAAACATAATCGAGTTATATTATCAAAACCATTCATCCGATAAATAATCTAATATCCTCAAAAGCTACCACTGTCTATCAAAACCTAATCGAACTTTGAACAAGACATCCAATATGTATTTCAAAAAATAAATAAACAAGAACCTAAATGAAAGCTTAACGAGAAACATTCAAGGAAAATCATCCAACAGAGGTCTTGCTCTTCTTGGAGAAAGTCAATTTTGCATCTTCAAGAACCGCTCTCTTCATAGTCAACATCTTGGAAAGCTTTTCGAGCTCTACCTCCCCGCCGAGCAATCTCCTCTCGAAAGGCTTTCGACCAAAAGATCTTTCGACTTCTGATCTCAAGAAGGCCTTCGACAAACCACGGCGCGTTGAACTCCTTTTCTACACACACGTCGCGATGGTGCTCCCGCCGGCAATAACGTCTTCGAAACGGTGTGGCCAGTCACCTCACGCATGTCCTCGATGGAAGATAAAGCCTCTTCCACACGCTTAACCAGCAAATCGACTAGTGATCTTCTTGGTTTTGGCCATATGTCCATACTTCTCCCAAATTCGTGTACAACGCCTCATACTTAGCCAAAGATGTTTGAAACCGACAACCAAAGACATGACCGGATAAGGAACCAAGTACGGGGATCGAAAATGGCGCCGCAATCGGCCTCACGACTCGTAAAGGGTCTTTTTCCATGTCTACGGCAGCAACCATCAGGGAATCATCCACCGTTTGAACCACATCTGTGCCCAGTGATTGGCTAACTCCCATCTCCAAGTCACCAGCGGTGGTCACCAAAGGCAAGTTTTCGCGCGGCTTCATCCCAGAATCGTCTTCCGAACCGGATTCCTCCTGCGAACTTGAGTTAGACATTTTTCAAAAGAAGAAACGGAAGAAGAAAGAAAAAGAAGCGCGAAACTCACCAAACTACTTCCCGAAAAAGAACTAGTACTGTCAGAAGAATCACTCTCACTTGTCGAGCTTTCTTCTTTTTCTGACTCATCACCGTTATGAGAAGGCTCGGTCGGGAATTCTTTCAAGAAATTCTTTGCCTCTCGGCAACGTGCAAGGGCAATAAAGCATTAACACTACCGAAGCCCGGAAGAAACAAGACGCATGTTTTCAAAGAGAAATTCACGTGTTTTGAGACTAACCAACAAGGAGGCGACACATACCCGGTTATTGGAAGAACCGAAAGACACGAGAGCTGCGGGAGGATCTTTTGAAACCGCCTTAACCCGCCAAAGACGATTCTTCGTTCTCTGTTCCTTTGCTTGGGGACTTTCCGAGTTCTGCCGGCAACCTCGCTTGAGGTCTATCAACATTGGATACTTCTTCAAAACTGTTTGGGGAAGGTTTATAACGAACATTCTCCACCATGTTATTTACAAAATCTTGGATCATAGTGAACTCATCGCACTTAACTCATTATAGCCAAAAGTCGTCGGGTTACTCTTCCCGATTGAAAGAAGGGAAGGCGGATACCCTCTCAAGGGCACCGGCATTGAGGGCGGCACGCAATGAATCCTTAGGAACCACCACCGGGTAAGCAAGAGGCACCCCTTGATCGAAACCCATGTGACGAAAGAAGACGGTCAATATTGTAAGCGGCTATTCTAATGACCCCATGAAGAAAGACGATATAACCTGACATGCAACTTTGAATAAACAAGTTTTCACCAACACTCAAGTTGCCGTCGAAGACAAAGACATGATCGGAGCGAAGCAAAGGTGTCAATTTGAGTCACCGACCTATGGACCTAAGCTCCCATGGGCGAAAACCGATTTCATGCGACTTATCAAGAAGACTAACCAAGCTCATGCCAACTCTTGGACGCCCGTTCACCCAAATCAAGAATTCGGGAGCCGTCCTAACTCGCGGGAATCGAAGGCAACGGTTTCGGAGCGTACTTCTCAAAGTGCTCCCATAACCAGCTTGCGGAAAAAAAGCAACGTGCACATATGAATCCACTTTCATGAAACCATTCAAACTCGCATGTTCGCAACTAGGTGATCCAGATGCACATACAGGGAACCAAGGAATAGCTTGCCAATGGGAAGAACTTCACCTTTTGCCAACTTCATAGCGATCACTAGCAACTCTGGTCTTATTTCCTTCTTGCCGTAACCGTCATCAAAAATGTCTCTAGATGACAACCAGAGAGCCAAAATGCTGCAACATGAAGATCATCGCTTCATTAGGTTCCACTCGTCCGGAAACCATTGAGATATCCACCAGCTGTAAAAGCACCTTTCATCCTCTTTCCCACAGAATTCTTCGACTTCGCAAAGGAGTCTTTTCGAGCGAAATCTCCCAACTTAGCGGCAAGGTCACCCCGCATCTTCTCCTCACCTTCGACAACCGGATATTAAGATTCCCGATTCTAAGATTCACAAGAGAGCCACACTCTGCAAGGAGAAAGTTATTTCACCCCGTCTACATAAGATCGTATGAATTTCCGAACACCATCTGGAGATGAAAGCAACCAAGCCCGAGATATCCTTCCTAATCTGGAGATTTACTGAAGCTCTGACAGCATCAATAATCTGAGTTCGAGCCAAGTTGGTATTTATGTGCTCCTTACTCACCATGAACTCAACCCATCTATCAAAAGAACAAAATGGGCTTTGACACATCCCGAAATCAATGTTGGAAGAAGAATATACCCCTTTATGAAGACAAGAACCAGTATGGTGTTCTCTTCGGGCAACCGAACGTGTTTGCTTTTCATCTTCACCACTGGTTAACGAAATTGGCATGAAACCTGGGTGATTCTTCCGAGCAGGGGGCGATGGGTTTGGCAAAGAATTCATCATCCGTGTTTGGTTTGGAACTATGAAAATCCTTTGAAGAGAAATTTTGTTCAAGTATTTTCTTCTGGGTTCAAAATTATATACGCAGATTTTACACGGTCTCAAGTGCGTCTGCAGTATCCTTCTTCGGGTTCAAAATTATATACGCGGTATTTTATACGGCTCAAGTGCGTCAGTATCCTTCTTTGGGTTCAAAATTATATACGCAGTATTTTATACGGGCTCAAGTGCGTCTCGCAATATCCTTCTTCGGGTTCAAAATTATATACGCAGATTTTATACGAGCTCAAGTGCGTCCAAAGTATCCTTCTTCGGGTTCAAAATTATATACGCAGTATTTTATACGGCTCAATGCGTCTGCAGATCCTTCTTCGGGTTCAAAATTATATACGCAGATTTTATACTTGGCTCCAGTGTGTCACAGATCCTTCTTCGGGTTCAAAATTATATACGCGATATTTTATACGGGCTCAAGTGCGTCTGCAGTATCCTTCTTCGGGTTCAAAATTATATACGCAGTATTTTATACGCTCTCAAGTGCGTCTGCAGTATCCTTCTTTGGGTTCAAAATTATATACGCAGTTGTTGATGGTGGTTTTTAAACAAGGGGTAAAATCGTAAAACCCCATGACCTAGTGTTACCCGCAACACATTAACTAAGAGCATTTAACTTAGGTGTAAGCAATTAATAGCGGTATTTTTTCAACAATGCCAAACCAAGCCGCATACTGTGCACCATGGCAGCAATGCCAAACCAAGCCGCATACTGCGCACCATGGCAACAATGCCAAACCAAGCCGCATACTGCGCACCATGGCAACAATGCCAAACCAAGCCGCATATGCGCACCATGGCAAAGAATGCCAAACCAAGCAAAGATATCACAAGACCATGGCAACAATGCCAAACCAAGCCGCATACTGCGCACCATGGCAGCAATGCCAAACCAAGCCGCATACTACGCACCATGGCAACAATGCCAAACCAAGCCGCATACTGCGCACCGTGGCAACAATGCCAAATCTCCAAGCCGCTATGCCTTTGGCCCACGCCCAACATAGCGCCCCTAGGTTTGCAAGACTTGCAACTAGGTCAACATGGCCGCACGTGCCATTGGCACATGCCTACACGTGCCGCAAGCCATATTTCTAAGCCGCTATGCCTTTGGCCCACGCCCAACATAGCGCCCTAGGTTTGCAAGACTTGCAACTAGGTCAACATGGCCGCACGTGCCATTGGCACATGCCAACAAGTGCCGCAAGCCATATTTCTAAGCCGCTATGCCTTTGGCCCACGCCCAACATAGCGCGCTAGGTTTGCAAGACTTGCAACTAGGTCAACATGGCCGCACGTGCCATTGGCACATGCCAACACGTGCCGCAAGCCATATTTCTAAGCCGCTACGCCTTTGGCCCACGCCAACATAGCGCCCTAGGTTTGCAAGACTTGCAACTAGGTCAACATGGCCGCACGTGCCATTGGCACATGCCAACGCGTCTTGCAAGCCATATTTCTAAGCCGCTACGCCTTTGGCCCACGCCAAACATAGCGCCCTAGGTTTGCAAGACTTACAACTAGGTCAACATGGCCGCACGTGCCATTGGCACATGCCAACACGTGCCACAAGCCATATTTCCAAGCCGCTATGCCTTTGGCCCACGCCAAACATAGCGCCCTCGGCTTGCAAGACTTGCAACTAGGTCAACATAGCCGCACGAGCCATTGGCACATGCCAAACACACACGCTGGTAACCTAACTTGCAAACCATGCAACTTACCACCAAGGCATTCCGCACATGCCATTGGCACATGCCAAACACACACGCTGGTAGCCTAACTTGCAAACCGTGCAACCTACCACCAAGGCATTCCGCACATGCCATTGGCACATGCCAAACACACACGCCGGTAACCTAACTTGCAAACCGTGCAACTTACCACCAAGGCATTTCGCACATGCCATTGGCACATGCCAAACACACACGCTGGTAACCTAACTTGCAAACCGTGCAACCTACCACCAAGGCATTCCGCACATGCCATTGGCACATACCACACGCGCCACTAGCAGCGCCACTTGCACTCAAGATGCAACCAACACTCGAGACATCGACACAAACCGGGGATGCTTCTTTAGGGTTTTGGTTTGGCCAGTCACGACATGCGGCGTACACTACGCTCACATTAATAAAGCGTGAAAAGAAATAAAACGGTCAAATAAAAGAGGAAATAATGGTGAAAACGTTTTCGCCCATTAAACCATGCTATTACCACCTCCTCCCATTATTTCACCCTTTACTCTCTTCCTTCATGAGGCCAGAGTAATGTTTCAATCTCGACTTGTATAAATAGGTCTTGCTATTTCACCAGACAACAAGTCTCGGTCAGGAAAAAAATACCACACTCTCAGAAAGGCAACTTTGCAAGCTCTCCCAAAAGCTTCCATCTCTTGCAAGCTTCCTAAGCTTTCACTTTCTGATACAAGTCGAGACACTACTCTCCTCAACACCTTTCTTTGCTTCCCTCCCCAAATCAACCCTTCTCCTCCACTTTGTGACCGAAGCAAGTCTGGAACGGCCATTTCTTGGTTTAGGCCGGACTTGCATGATTGATCTCTCGAATCTATAAAGTGCTCACGTGCGGCACATTTGTTTGGGGTTTGAACCAAGCCTCACTCACCCACCGAAATTACCGAAATCGCCAGAAACGATTTTTACCCATAAACAATTGGCGACCACAATGGGAGGATTGATCTATCGGTTACAATACCAACTCCAACTCCCGATTTCATTTTCCGAACGTCAAATCCCAACATGGTGGAACTCGAGATCCGGAGCGGCCGCCGAGAACATCGGCGCAGAACGCATCCCCGATGTTGGCGTCTCTCCCCATAACGTTGTTACTTCACCGGTGACAACAACAACATCGAATGCACTCCCTTAAGTGTAACACCGCCTATCACCGGGGCGAGCCGGCCGCCTCCTCTAGCGTCTCTCGCACAACCCTCTAATCACGGCAACGAGAATATCTCTTCGGGTGTCACGCCCCAAATCACTGAGAGCTAGGGCCGCCACCACGACCCCGAATGCTTCTTCCAAAGATGGCGCCTCCGACAAGTAAGGTTCCAGGTTACCCGCCGACGGGACGAGAGACCGTAGGGACCCGGAGGAAGTCGCCGTTATGTCACCATCGCCGATTTGATGGAACGACAAGAGACGCTCGCGAGCCTGGCAGACATGGTTTCGGCCACAAAAGGAGGTGCTCACCTTTCTCAAAACCACGAAAGAGCGACTACCCCGTGAGTCGCATCCTCCCGAGACGCCTAGAAGCATCTCTAACAACCCCGACGCGGCACCTCGGCAGGCACGCCTCCACGGATGAAGAAACTCGCACTAGAGTCCCGTTGGAAAGAAATCAACCACCCAACTTCGTCACGAGAGAAGATTTGGAACAACTCCTACGCGACCCGAATCAAGCATGATGAGTTCGATATACATCATTACTAACCCCCTTACCCATCCGAAATACAGAGAATCCCTCTCCCAAGGGGGTACTCTTCCCCTCAATTTACCCTGTACGATGGTACCGGGAATGCACGCGAACATGTTTCTCGTTTCCTGGAATCCTTGGGAGAACATGAATACAATCACGTTCTTCGTTTAAGGGAATTTTCAAAATCACTTACCGGAAGGGCGTATACATGGTACAACAGCATCCCACCGAACAGCATTCCCAACTGGAGTAGCATGGTCACCGCGTTTTACAGAAGTATTTCTTAGTGTCCGAACAAGTTACCTTTTTTTGACCTCGGAGAATGTACCGGGGATAACGAACATCCGAATGATTTCGTCAAAAGGTTCAGGTTCAAACACTCATTGTCACGACCCAAACGTGACCGAGCAACAATTGGTAAACGCATGCATCAACGGTATGGTCCCAATCTACCGCGCCGCTAGAAAAACTTGCGTTTCCAAACATTCTCCGAACTCCATGAGGCCGCGGACGATCTGCAACAACAAGCACCAGCATTGAAATGACTAGGCCAACTCGGGCGAAGACGCACGTGAAACTCGCGGGAGTAGGCGCCTCATCAAGAAACAATTTAATGCCGGCTCATCCTCCGTGAACATAGTGAACGAAAGAGGGAAAAGGAAAGCCGCAACTACGAGCCACCCGGTAGAAACGTGAAGCGCCGGCGCAACGGGAACCCTCGCAACGGAAGATCGCCACTAAAACCCCTGTGCATCATCGTGAGGCCGGAGGAAATATCCTTGATTTCCGTTCCCCATGGAGGAGGTGATTGACCTCCTAGAAGCTGCAGGTTCAAGATGATGTCATCGGTTGCCACCGCTCGGACGTCCACCAACCGAGGCCGAGATGGCAAACCCCAAATACGCCATTACCACGGGTTCGTTCACCACCCGACTAGCGATTGCAACAGACTAAAGCATATTTTCAAAGAAAGGATAGAAGCGGAGAACTCCAACTAGGAGACGAAAGAGTGCATCGAGATCCACTCCCAATAAGAAATGCGGCTCCTCCGGGGACTCCGTGCACGAGACTGTCAGATCCATGATGCGACATGTATGTGAAATTCTCTATCTTTCCAAGGTTCGGCGCCAAGATATTTTCGCAGCTCTCAATCGTGTCGTGTCCTAAAACGGCTTTTTCTCCCTCGGAATCCACGCCCGAGGGCCAAGCTTCCCAAACAAGCGAAGCGGAACTGGGACTGCGCCGACCACGTCCGTTTGAGAGGTAACGAATTTGACGACACGCTCATCGACACGACCTCCGACCACAACATCATAACTTTCAAGACACTAAAGGCAGCCTGGGATTTACAAAACAAGACGCTACTTATTTCCGTCTGTGATTAAGAGCTTGAGAGGAGAGGCTTTGAACGCGCATGGCTACATCAACCTAGAGATCGAGATGGGAGACGCTATAACGCACATCAAGTTCCACATTGTCAAAGAACTAGATCATGACATGATTTTGGAACGCTTGTGGATGCTCGACAACAAGGAAAAACTGGACATACACCCTCTGCCGACATCCCTGCCCGAAGGGATTCTTAACAAATCGTCCCACGGGTTATCACATCAACGAACTATTAAAGGAACCCAAGCGTCGGAGAGGACCCGTTGGCGCTAGCCCATGATTTTCAAATGCAAGTAAGTCTGACCGAGCAACCTTTTCGCAGAAAGGCCTTTTCTTTCCCCATTCTGTCATGGGGACTCGGCGCAACAACCGGCACAAACGCTGTCAAAAAATGTGAATGGGGAGCTGGACCATTCGAACACTTTGCAAGAAGCTTGGAAGCTTCTAGCGAAACCAACGAAGCCAAGGCTCAAATGGTTACACGACTTCTAAACCCGTTTTCAATCGGAGATATAGTGGTTAAGGAAAGCTCGTTTCAAGTTGGGAGGATGACAGTAAAGATGGATTTTCCCAAGGAAGGTGAAGGCGAGCTGTGTGGTGTTGCGGATACCCTCTTGGGAGGATATTGCAAGCTCATCAATACCGACACACCTGAAGGCGTGATAGTTCACTCGCGATGGCTCAAGGAACCCAATCCCTAAATGCTGTACTTCCCAATCACTCCCTTTTTCAGTACTTCCTTTAAATCATTCCTCTTAATAGCTATACTTCCCCAGGATGAATACACCGTTTGTATTTTTCCCTGGAGATCTCCCCTTTAAATCAAAAAAAAAATAAAATAATAAATAAATAAATATATCTCTTCCTTTGAGCGAATCCTTCCGATATCGGAGAAATACATCGAAGAACCCGTAAAACCATTACGGGGCCATCATACAACAACCCTTTTCAAAAAAAAATATATATATGAAACAAAAGGTTTACGATGAAGAAGAAGGAAAGATGTGTTCACAAAAAAAAAAAAACATCAGGGAACTAAGCAGCTAACAGAAAAACAAAAGGAGGAACTAGCCCTCGAAGGATGGAGCGCAGGTCTCTTCCGGCAAAGCTATCTTCAAGCATTTCCCCCAGCAATCCTTCGGGCAACAAAGGTTCCATTCAGCGGTTGTAGCAGCGCAACCTCAACATCCCATCCCGAAGCGACCACAATGCCAGCAGTGTCCTCCCCGATAACTATTCCAGCATACGCCACCATGACCCCTCCTATCATCAATAACATCTTTGACATCAACTTCAAAGGCTGTCTCGCTTCTATCATGTACTCCTTCGAAAGTTTTCTCATCGACACTTCGAAGGAAGTTTTTTGATTCATTCGCATCAAAATCAAGAATCATGGCGTTCTCCTCCGCGTCCACTGAACCCAAGAGAGTCCGAACATGCACTGTTCTTCGTGAGGATAGATGGAAGGAGGTCCTTAATAAATTCGTTAGCTTCACGGAACAAAGATTCAACCCCAACCAATACCTCCTCAAGAGAAGAAGATCGATCTCCACCGATTCTAAAGTCCTTTTCCAAAAATTTAAAGGCACGGCCTGTCTCTCGGGAAGATCCCATCATACGCTGCAAGAAATGGAAAGATAATCAAGTTCTTTTATACACATATAAAAAGAGGATGGCGTGAACAAAGGAGAAGAAGAAAACGCACCGGCAAAGCAAAGGAAAAGGGGAATCAACGGGAAGAACCCTTCTCAAACAAGGAGACGACACATTCGCGTTGGGTATGAATACGTAACCTTAAAAAAGGAAAGGGAGCAATGAATGACATAATGCTTCCAGATTTTTGGCATGGATGATGCCCTAATGGAAGCCGCACGTGAAGGAAAGCAAGATAAGGAAACTTTGCTATCGGAAGAAACCCCCTCCTTGTTTACATCGGTCACGCCCGCAAAGCACGCACGAGCTTCCACATTGCGTACGCCCCACCATCCGACACGCAATTTCCCAAATCACGCACGCAAGCACGCACGGCTTCCACATTGTGCCGACCCCACCAGCCAGCTGCACGCAATTTCCCAAGTCACCCCCGCAAGCACGCATGCTTCCACATCCCAAGGCCCCCACCAGCCAGACACGCAATTTCCCAAGTCGCCTGCAAGCACTTACACCTTCCACATTGCGCCGGTCTCACCAGCTAGCACACTCAGTTCCCAACTCACGCCGACTTCCCAACGTCGCCCAAGCTGCACTGTGGCCCCACCAATTGTGCCGACCCTCCCGATTTGTGTAAAACTCCCGTGAGGCAAGGATTCCAAATCCTATTTATAAAAGGACGACAAGCCCCTCAATTCTCTTTACGGTTTCTTTGTTGATAGTCCTGTCACCATCTTATGCTTACCTCGAAACAAAGCCATTCCGAGCTAAGCGGGGACTTAATGTTGATGGTGGTTTTTAAACAAGGGGTAAAATCGTAAAACCCCATGACCTAGTGTTACCCGCAACACATTAACTAAGAGCATTTAACTTAGGTGTAAACAATTAATAGGGGTATTTTTTTCAAAATACCGGATTAGGGTTTCGACACGGAACCCTAATTCCAAAACAAGCCGCATCTCACGCACCATGGCAACAATGCCAAACCAAGCCGCATATCTTTGCGCACCATGGCAACAATGCCAAACCAAGCCGCATCTCTTTGCACCATGGCAACAATGCCAAACCAAGCCGCATCTGCGCACCATGGCAACAATGCCAAATGAAGCCGCACCTCTGCGCACCATGGCAACAATGCCAAACGAAGCCGCATAACGCGCACCATGGCAAAGAATGCCAAACCAAGCGCATCTGCGCACCATGGCGACAATGCCAAACCAAGCCGCATCTTTAGCACCATGGCAACAATTCCAAACCAAGCGCATCTTGCGAGCAGCGGCAACAATGCCAAATCTCCAAGCCGCTATGCCTTGGCCCACGCCCATGCCATAGCGCCCTAGGTTTGCAAGACTTGCAACTAGGTCAACATGGCGCACGTGCCATTAGCACATGCCAACACGTGCTTGTAAGCCATATTTCTAAGCGCTATGCCTTTGGCCCACCCCAACATAGCGCCCTAGGTTTGCAAGACTTGCAACTAGGTCAACATGGCCGCACGTGCCATTGGCACATGCCAACACGTGCCGCAGCAAGCCATATTTATAAGCCGCTATGCCTTTGGCCCACGCCCAACATAGCGCCTTAGGTTTGCAAGACTTGCAACTAGGTCAACATGGCCACACGTGCCATTGGCACATGCCAACGCGTCTTGCAAGCCATATTTCTAAGTCGCTATGCCTTTGGCCCACGCCCAACATAGCGCCCTAGGTTTGCAAGACTTGCCCTAGGTCAACATGTCCGCACGTGCCATTGGCACATGCCAACACGTCTTGCAAGCCATATTTCTAAGCCGCTACGCCTTTGGCCCACGCCCAACATAGCGCCCTAGGTTTGCAAGACTTGCAAACTAGGTCAACATGACGCACGTGCCATTGGCACATGCCAACACGTGCCGCAAGCCATATTTCTAGCCGCTTTACGCCTTTGTCCCACGCCAAACATATCGCCCTAGGTTTGCAAGACTTGCAACTAGGTCAACATGGCCGCACGTGCCATTGGCACATGCCAACACGTGCCGAAGCCATATTTCCAGGCTGTATGCCTTTGGCCCACGCCAAACATAGCGCCATGCCTAGGCTTGCAAGACTTCCAACTAGGTCAACATGCTCGCCGCACGAGCCATTGGCACATGCCAAACACCCGTGGTAACCTAACTTGCAAACCATGCAACTTACCACCAAGGCATTCCGCACATGCCATTGGCACATGCCGAACATTTCTGAGCCATTTGTAGCTTTAACTTGCAAACGGTGCAACCTACCACCAAGGCATTCATGCAACATGCCATTGGCACATGCCAAACACACCTATTGTAAACCTAACTTGCAAACCTTGCAACTTACCACCAAGGCATTAGCACATGCCATTGGCACATGCCAAACACACACGCCGGTAACCTAACTTCGCAAAACCGTGCAACCTACCACCAAGGCATTCGCACATGCCATTGGCACATGCCACACGCGCCACTAGCAGGCGCCACTTGCACTCAAGATGCAACCAACACTCGAGCCATCGACACAAACCGGGGATGCTTCTTTAGGGTTTTGGTTTGGCGGTCCACGACATGCGGCGTACACTCGCTCACATTAAGAAAGCGTGAAAAGGAATAAAGCGGTCAAATAAAAGAAATAATGGTGAAAAACGTTTTCACCCATTAAACCATGCGGTTATCACCTCCTCCCATTATTTCACCCTTTACTCTCTTCCTTCATGAGGCAGAGTGCGTTTCAATCTCGACTTGTATAAATAGGTCTTGCCTATTTCCACCGGACAACAAGTCTCGGTCGGAGAAAAAAATACCACACTCTCGAGAAAGGCAACTTTGCAAGCTCTCCCAAAAGCTTCCATCTCTTGCAAGCTTCCTAAGCTTTCACTTTACGATACAAGTCGAGACACTACTCTCTCAACACCTTTCTTTGCTTCCTCCCCAAATCAACCCTTCTCCTCCACTTTGTGACCAAAGCAAGTCCAGAACGGCCATTTCTTGGTTTAGGCCGGACTTGTGCAGTTGATCTCTCGAATCTATAAAGTGCTCACGTGCAGCACATTTGTTTAGGGTTTGAACCAGTTTCTCACTCACCCACCGAAATTACCGAAATCAGCAGAAACGATTTTTACCCATAAACAACAGTATTTTATACGTGCTCAAGTGCGTCTGCGGTATCCTTCTTCGGGTTCAAAACTATATACGTAGTATTTTCTACGAGCTCGAATACGTCCATGGTATCCTTCTTCGGATTCAAAATTATATATGGAGCATTTTTCTATGGGTTCGAATCATATATGCAGTATTTCCCTTGGGTGCGTATTTACAATATTTTCTACAAGAAGCACGCCAAGAAATCATATGCGCAATATCATCGCAAGGATTACAAAAGAAAAACGCCTACACTTAGGGTTTCGCACCTACATGAAAAGGGAAACAAGAGAAGTACTGGAAGACATACCTGGAAGCCGGATTTCTTTGGGAATCTGCCGCTAGTATGAAAATATGAAAGAACAAAGTGCAAGATGTGAGAAAGGTATTTTATATATGGGCGTGAAGATTCTGAAATAAGGAAGGATTTCCCTTTACCAAAAAATCGTGCGAGCCCACAAGGCGCCCAACTTCAACGTCGCCCCGAGTTGCACCGGTCCCACCGATTCGCCAACTCCCGATGTCGCCCAAGACACACCGGTATCACCAATTGCGCCAACTTCCCAATGGCCGCCCAAGTCGCGCCAGCTAACACACTCGACTTCCCCAACTTGCGCCGGTCCCACCAACTAGCAACGCTCGGTGTCCAAACTCGCGCCAACTTCTCGGTGCCGCCCGACTTCACGTCTCTCAATGATGTTGACTCCCCAATCGTGCCAACCTCCCGATTTGTACAAAACTGACAGAGGCAAGGATTCCAAATCCTATTTATAAAGGTTAGACAAGCCTCCTCAAATTTCTTTACGATTTACTATTGATAGTTTGTCACCATCTTATGCTTACCTCGCAACAAAGCTCTGTTAGGAGCTAAGCATGGGACTTAATGTTGATGGTGGTTTTTAGACAAAGGTAAAGTCGTGAAACCCCGAGAATAACCTAATTTCACCCGTGACACATTTATTAGAACATTCAATGCATGTAGTCAGTAATTAATAGGGGTATTTTTTCAAATTAGGATTACAACGAACAATGGCAAATCATGCCAACCACACCTAGCCCAAGCTTGGCACCATGCCAAACACACTCTACCTTGGCCCTAGCTACGCTAGTCACAGCGCTTGAACCAAACATCCTTGCCTTGGCCTAAGCGCACCTTGTGTGCCAATGGCAAATCATGCCGACCACACCAAGCACGCCAAAGCATGCCAACCATGCTAGCCCAGCGCCTCCGTGCAAATGGCAAATCATACCAGCCACACCTAGCCCAAGGCCCCAGCCATGCCAAACGCACTTTTCGCCTTGGCCTGCTCAGCTAGTCACACCACGCCAAGGCAAACATCCTTGCCTTGGCCCTAGCGCTTCTCTCGTGCCCGATGGCAAATCATACCGATCCTAAAAGCATGCAAAGCATGCCAACCATCTTTAGCTGCACCTCCTGTGCCCAATGGCAAACCATGCCAGACCACACTTAGCCCGAGCTAGCCGCGCCATGCCAAACGTGATGCCTTTTCCCTAGCTACTCTAGTCACGCCCCGTAAATGCCACACCCTTACCTTGGCCCTAGCCCACTGCATCATGCCAAAATGGCACCGCGCTGGCTTGCAAAGTGTAACTTTAGGCCAAATTGGCCACGCATGCCATTGGCACATGCCAACACGCTCGGCGGGTAGGTTTTCATTTTAGGATCGTGACCCAAATTGGCCACGCATGCCATGGGCACATGCCAACACGCTCATTTGGTAGCTTTTCCTACCAGTGCCGTGACCAATTGGCCATGCATGCCATTGGCACATGCCGTGCACGCTACATTGGTAGCTTTTCCTACCGGTCGTGATTAGTGTACGCATGCCATTGGCACATGCCAGACTTTCATTGGTAGCTTTTCCTGGTGTAGTGACCCAAATTAGCCCACGCATGCCATTGGCACATGCCAACACGCTTTCGTTGTTAGCTTTTCCTACCCGGTCGTGACCAAATTGGCCATGCATGCCATTGGCACATGCCAACACGCTCGTTGGTAGCTTTTCTTTCTGGCCATGGCCCTAATGGCGAGCATGCCATTGGCACATGCCAAAGCGCATCGTTTGGTAGCTTTTCTTACCGGTAGTGACCCAAATTAGCCACGCATGCCATTGGCACATGCCAACACGCATCGGCCCGAGTAGCTTTTACGACCACGCCATGGCCCTAATGGCCGAGCATGCCATTGTCACATGCCAACACGCATCGCCGTAGCTTTTCTTACTAGGACGTAGCCTTAATGGCCGAGCATGCCATTATTTCACCCTTTGCTTTCTTCCTTTATGAGGCCAGGGTACGTTTCAATCTCGACTTGTATAAATAGGTCTTACCTATTTCCACCAGACAACAAGTCTCGGTCAAGAGAAAAATACAACACTCTCGGAAAAGGAAACTTTTGCAAGCTCTCCAAAAAGCTTTCATCTCTTGAAAGCTTAAAACTTTCACTTTACGATACAATTGAGACACTACTCTCCCGAGAATTATTTTGGTCTCAACACCTTTCTTTGCTTCCTCCCAAATCAACCCCTTCTCCTCCATTTTGTGGCCGAAGCAAGTGGAACGGTCATTTCTTGGTTTAGGCCGGACTTAGCGATTGATCTCTCGAATCTAGAAAATGCTCACGTGCAGCACATTTGTTTAGGGTTTAAACCAGTTTCTCACTCACCTACCGAATTTACCGAAATCGGCGGAAACGATTTTTTACCCATAAACAGCTACATGTTGTGACCGCCAAACCAAGACCACAAAAGAATCCCCCCTTTGTGTGGATGTCTCGAGTGTTGGTTACACCTTGAGTGCAAGTGGCGCCTGCTAATGGCGCGTGTGGCATATGCGGAATGCCTTTGTTGCGGGTTGCACCTTGAGTGCAAGTGGCAATGCCGGTCGCTAGTGGCGTGTGTGGCATCGCCAATGGCATGTGCGGAATACCTTGGTGGTAGGTTGCACGTTGAGTATAAGTGGCAATGCCGGGCGCTAGTGGCGTGTGCGGCATGTGCCGATGGCATGTCTGAGAATGCCTTGGTGGTAGGTTGCACGGTTGCAAGTTAGGCTACCGGCGTGGGTTTTGGCATGTGCCATGGCACGTGGGGCCAAGTTGGCCTAGGTTACACAACTTGCAAGTTAGGGCTACCCGGTAAGTAAATGTTTGGTATGTGTCAATGGCACGCATGGCCATTAGGGGCTACGTCCGGTAAGAAAAGCTACCAGCGATGCATGTTGGCATGTGCCAATGGCATGCTCGGCCATTAGGGCCACGTCCTGGTAAGTAAAGCTACAAGTGATGCGTGTTGGCATGTGCCAATGGCATGCTTGTCCATTAGGGCTACGACCTGCTAAGAAAAGCTACCAGCGATGCGTGTCGGCATGTGCCAATGGCATGCTAGGCCATCAGGGCCACGACTTGGTAAGAAAAGCTACCAGCGAGCGTGTTGGCATGTGCCAATGGCATTCTCGGCCATTAGGGTCACTACACGGTAAGAAAAGCTACCCGAAGCGTGTTGGCATGTGCCAATGGCATTCTCGGCAATGGGGCCACGGCCTGGTAAAAAAAGCTACCAATGCGTGTTGGCATGTGCTAATGACATGCTTGGCCTTTAGGGCCACGACTTGGTAAGAAAATCTACCCGACAAAGCGTGTTGGCATGTGCGATGGCATGCTCGGCCATTAGGCCACGGCACAGTAAGAAAAGCTACCAGCGTCGTGTTGGCATTGCCAATAGCATGCGTGGCCAATTTGGCCTAGGTTGCACGGTTTGCAAGCCTAAGCGCGGCGCGCCTGGCATGGAGCGACAAGGTCCATGGTAAAGGTGTTTAACTTGGCGCGGCTAGGGCCAAGGTAAGGGTGTTTGGCTTGGCGTGGTGCGACTGACGTGGCTTGGGCCGAGTCAGAGCGCGTTCGGCACGAGCGGCTAACTTGGGTTAGGTGTGGTGGCATGATTTCCTATTGGCACGAGTGCGCGACTAGCATGGTTGGCATGCTTTGGGCGCGTTTGGTGTGACTAGCATGGGTAGGGCCAAGGCACGGTCGTTTGGCGTGGCACACTGCTAGCTTGGGTTATAGGTGTGGCTGGCATGATTTTCCATTGACGAGAGGTGCGGTAGCATGGTTGGCATGTTTTGGCGCGTTTGGTGTGACTAGCATATCTAGGGCCAAGGCGGTGCGTTTGGCATGGCGCGGCTGGCGAGATTTGCCATTGGAACGAGGTGCGGCTAGCATGGTTGGCATGCTTTGGCGCGTTTATGTGACTAGCTAGCTAGGCCAAGGCGGAGTGCGTTTGGCATGGCGCGGCTAGCTTGAGCTAGAGTGTACGGCATGATTTGCCATTTGCACGAGGGGAATTAGGGTTTTGTTCGTTGTAACCCTAATTTAAAAAAATACCGCCTATTAATTACTGACTACGTGCATTGAATGTTCTAATAAATGTGTCGCCGGTGACATTAGGTTATTCGGGGTTTTACGATTTTACCCTTTGTTTAAAAACCACCATCAACATTAAGTCCCCCCTTGCTCGGGCAGGAGCTTTGTTGCGAGGTAAGCATAAGATGGTGACAAACTATCAATAGTAAATCGTAAAGAAAATTGAGGAGGCTTGTCTCGACCTTTTATAAATAGGGATTTGGAATCCTTGCCTCTTGGCGATTTTGCACAAATCGAGAGGTTGGCACGATTGGGGAGTCAACATCATTGAGAGACAGAAGTGACAGCATTGAGAAGTTAGCGCGAGTTGGGAAATTGAGCATGCTAGTTGGTGAGACCAAGGCGCAAGTGGGGGAAGCCGAGTGTGCTAAACAGGCGCGACTTGGGCGGTCATTGGGAAGTTGGCACAATTGGTGAGACCGGTGTGGCTTGTCTTGGTCTGGGGAGTTGGCGCAACCGGTGGGACCAGTGCAACCCAGGCGACGTTGGGAAGTTAGGCGCCTTTGTGGCCCGCACGATTTTTGGTAAAAGGGAAATCCTTCCTTATTTAGGAATCTTCACGCCCATATATAAAATCCCTTTCTCTCATCTTGCACTTTGTTCTTTCATCTTTTCATACTAGCGGCAGAGTCCCAAAGAAAACCGATTTCCAGGTATGTCTTCCAGTACTTCTCTTGTTTCCCTTTTCATGTAGGTGCAAACCAATTTTGAAAGACATACTGGATGTCTGGTTTAAAGTTCGACCGGTTTTGATAGACAGTTGGTAGCTTTTGAGGATATTAGATTATTTTTGGGATGAATGGTTTTGATAATATAACTCTGATTATGTTTTGTGAAAGGAATATTACTTTTATGAAAGTGTGTCTAGTGATCGCACAAAGACGCAATAGTATGACGGTTTCTTTTAAGAACCTAAAAAATATCGTATATCTTGCCCAAAGTAAATTTACTCACATCATAATTATTTTTTTTCGCGAACACGCCCCTTTGCATGTAAAAGGCGGCTTTGCTGGTAGCATCTTCAGCGAGTCCCCAGTTTTCTTGTGTAGTCTTTACGACTGGTAACCGGGTTGTCTGGTAGTTGAGTCGGATTGAGTCGCCTTCCCCTACCATCTTGACATCGGGTCGAAGAATGAGATCGACGGTCGATAGATCAATCCTCCCGCCGTGGTCGCCATTATTTATGAGTAAAAATCATTTCCGCGATTTCGGTAAATTCGGTAGAGTGAGTGAGAAACTGGTTTAAACCCTAAACAAATGTCTTTGCACGTGAGCACTTTATAGATTCGAGAGATCAATCAGCACAAGTCCTGCCTAAACAAAGAAATGGTCGTTCCATACTTGCTTCGGTCACAAGGTGGAGGAAAAGGGTTGATTTGGGAGGAAGCAAAGAAAGGTTTTGAGACCGGGAATAATTACAGGAGAGTAGTGTCTCGACTTGTATCGAGAAAGTGAAATCTTAGGAAGCTTGCAAGAGATGAAAGCTTTTGGAGAGCTTGCAAAGTTGCCTTTTAAGAGAGTGTTGTGTTTTTCTCCGACCGAGACTTGTTGTCTGGTGGAAATAGGTAAGTCCTATTTATACAAGTCGAGATTGAAACGTACCCTGGCCTCATGAAGGAAGAGAGTAAAGGGTTAAATAATGGGAGGAGGTGGTAACCGCATGGTGTTTATGGGTGAAAACGTTTTCACCATTATTTCCTCATTTATTTGACCGATTTATTCCTATTCACGGTTTCTTAATGTGAGCGTAGTGTACTGCGCATCTTGTGTTGCCAAACCAAGACCACGGAAAGCATCCCCCAGTTTGTGTTGATGTCTCGGTGTTGGTTGCACCTTGAGTGCAAGTGGCGTGCTATTGGCGCGTGTGGCATGTCGAGAAATCTTTGTTGCGGGTTGCACCTTGAGTGCAAGTGGCAATGCCAGAGCTGCTAGTGGCGTGTGTGGCATATTCCAATGGCATGTGTGGAATGCCTTGGTGGTAGGTTGCACGTTGAGTGTAGTAAGCGATGCCGAGGCTGCTAGTGGCGTGTGCTAATGCCTTGGTGATAGGTTGCACGGTTTGCAAGTTGGGCTACGGCGTGGGTTTTGGCATGTGCCAATGGCACGTCACGGCTAAGTTGGGCTAGGTTGCCTGACTTGCAAGTTAGGCTACCGGCGTCGTGTTTGGCATGTGTCAATGGCACGCATGGCCATTAGGGTTACGTCCACGGTAAGAAAAGCTACAATGCATGTTGGCATGTGCCAATGGCATGCTCGACCATTGGCTACCACGTCACAGTAAGAAAAGCTACCAGTGATGCACGTTGGCATGCTCGGCCATTAGGGCTACGACCTGGTAAGAAAAGCTACCATGCGTGTCGGCATGTGCCAATGGCATGCTCGGCCATCAGGGCCACGGATTGGTAAGAAAAGCTACCGGTAAGCGTGTTGGCATGTGCCAATGGCATGATCGGCCATTAGGGCCACGGCACAGTAAGAAAAGCTACCAATGAGCGTGTTGGAATGTGCCAATGGCATGCTCGGCCGATTGGGCCACGACACTGTAAGAAAAGCTACCGGTGATGCGTGTTGGCATGTGCCAATGGCATGCTTGGCCATTAGGGCCACGGCTTGGTAAGAAAATCTACCAACAGCGTGTTGGCACTGTGCCAATGGCATGCTCGGCCATTAGGGACACTTTGCACAGTAAGGTAAGAAAAGCTACCAGCGATGCGTGTTGGCATGTGCGATGTCATGCAGGCCAATTTGGCCTTGGTTGCAGGGTTTGCAAGCCTAGCGCGGAGGCGCTACTTTGACATGGCGCGGCTAGGGCCATGGTAAGGTGTTTGGCAGCGCGGCTAGGGCCAAGGTAAGGGTATTTATTTGGCACGGCTAGGGCCAAGGTAAGGGTGTTTGGCTTGCGTGGTGCGACCCGGCGTGGCTAGGGCCAACCAAGGCGGTGCGTTCGGCACGGCGGCTAGCTTAGGTTAGGTGTGGGTGGCATGATTTGCCATTGGCACCAGTTGCGGCTAGCATGGTTGGCATGCTTTGGCGCGTTTGGTGTGACTAGCATCGCTAGGGCCAAGGCGAGTGTGTTTGGCATGGCGCGGCTGGCTTGGGTTATAGGTGTGGGCGGCGTGATTTGCCATTGGCACACGTCTGCGACTAGCATGGTTGGCATGCTTTAGCGCGTTTGGTGTGACTAGCATAGCTAGGGCAAAGCGCAAGTCGTTTGGCATGGCGCGGCTAGGTTGGGATAAGTGTGGCTGGCATGATTTGCCATTGGTACGAGAGGTGCAAATAACATGGTTGGCATTATTTGGCGCGTTTGGTGTGACTAGCATGAATGGGGCCAGAAGCGGTGCGTTTGGCATGGCGCGGCTAGCTTGGGCTAGGTGTGGCTGTCATGATTTGCCATTGGCACGGAGGTACAGCTAAAATGGTTGGCATGCTTTGGCGCGTTTGGTGTGACTAGCATAGCTAGGGCCTAGGCGGTGCGTTTGGCATGGCGCGGCTAGGCTTGGGCTAGGTGTGGGTGGCATGATTTTCCATTGGCACGAGAGGTGCGGCTAGCATGGTTGGCATGCTTTGGCGCGTTTGGTGTGACTAGCATAGCTAGGGCCAAGGCGAGGAGAGAGTTTGGCATGGCGCGGCTAGCTTGGGCTAGGTGTGGGTAGATGATTTGCCATTGGCACGAGGGGAATTAGGTTTTGTTCGTTGTAACCCTAATTTGAAAAAATACCCCCTATTAATTGCGACTACGTGCATTGAATGTTCTAATAAATGTGTC